>OX578140.1:19798364-20398364 GCA_951213105.1 Amaurobius ferox
GAGAATGTATTTATAGGGCGCTAAAAGATTTTTATTTTCAATACATGCATAGTATAATATATATGAAAAATACCGTGATGGGGTCGTGAATTGAAGTAAGAGTTTTAATCGGAAGAGCACGTTTTCATCATCCCAGAGCTGAATGCTTGAAACGTTTTTGAGTTGGTATCAGTGTGTATGTGTCCGTGAGTCTGTAGACGCGATATCTCGAGAAAGAATACAACGTTCAGAAAATAATTTAGCATGATTATTGCAATCAGTGATTGGAATCCTATTGAATTGAAACGCAATCAAATGTTCGAACTCTCCACCCCCGATTTTCGAAAGAATTTTTAAAAAAAAATATTAAAAATAAGGATTTATAATAATAATAAATAATCATATTTTATACGAACTTTTTCATTAAAATTTGCGTATAAATTGATTGGAAGCTAGCGTGAATCTCAGAACGTTAGCGTGAACTATTTTCGAGTTATTGTACAATTTTCCAATGATTTAAAAGATGCAATATTAAATATTCAAGACTCGCACACCTGTGCATAAATAAACATTACATACGTAATTTTTCATTAGAAAACGAGTTCCATAATCTACAGAATGCTAGTTTATGAGAATGCATGAACCGTTCTCGAGATACGTGTTTTTGAATAAATTCATCAAAAAAATTACGTAAAATTAAATAGCATATTTAATAGCTTTTTATATAGAATAACCTATATTAAAAAGCATCAAACATATTATAACATCATCCTCGTGGATCAAATTTGTTCCATTCACTTAAGAAGATACTTTTTGTGATAATAACTTTGTATTTTGATGCCCAAGGATTGTCTATGGGTGTATGTGAGTGTCTATGAATGTATATATATGTGTGTATATGAGTATATGCGCGTGTGTTTGAGTGCATTTATGGTTGTCACTCTCTCTATCTCTCTATGTGTGTGTGTGTGTGTGTGTGTGCAATATATGTATTTACTATAGCTAAAGAACTTTCTAACAATATTTCACAAAATTTGAAGCGGATGTTACTTGTGGGTTTCCCTGGAACGCATTTAATTGGAAAAAACGGCCTTTATTTGAAAAATGGCCCTTAAAAATCGTTAAAATCAAAAATAAAAGGTTAATACTGCTAAAATGTATTGATTAAATGCATTTTAGTCTTATACAAAGACCAAGTTAATACTAATAATAACTATACGCAGTTTTGACGACATAAAGAATGACTCTAACCCCATTACTCTAGGACAAACCATTTACGAGATACTTCAGTTTTTTTTCCCCCTGCATTTTGGCAACATCGCAAAATGAAAAGGAAAATTGAATTGTAACTGCAAATTCCTTGTCATTTCAAATAAGTATATGTGGTATTTTTGCAATTAAACTGGATTTAATGCATTATGAAAAAAATAAAAGCAAATTTGTTTCTGTAGGGAAAGTCACTTGCTGTCACTCCAGATATTTTCTTTTTTTTTTTATTCTGTTAATGATTACTATTCAAGAAGATTTAAACATAATAGTAGAATATGAATACATAAGAAAACCGAGAGGAGACTTACATTCCAGATATGCATTTTTTTTTTATCTTTACGAATATTGGACATAAAGAAAAAATAAAAGAAATAACCGGAGAAATGCATAAAACTGTGTGGGTGGCCGTTGAAATGAAAATGCATATCGTGGTAAGAGTTGTTTTGCGAAGTGAGGGAGAAATGGGAGTCTGGAATCAAATCTAAAAATCCGAGGGTGGATATGGATATAGAGGATGGAAAAGTATACATGAGCGAGTTTCCTTCGACCTATGCCAAGGTTTAAAAAATGTGTATTGTTATGAGATATTTCACACTGTCGGTTAATCTTTGCCTTGGAGAAAATGAAAAGTTTGGGAATATAAATATTAGAATGTATTGTCCAAGAACAATAACCTTGAGTAACTTGTATAAGTGAAGATGAAATTAGCAGGAATCAAACTTGGTCTTTGTGTAAGAGTAGTGGACTGTATCTAAAAATAACTGTGAGGCGATTGTGCGTCGCTTCGGGACCCGGCGACGCACAATCGCCACAGCTGCAACACTAATTCACACTTTCAATGCAAACAATTAAATACACAACGAGAGCAGCGAGTTATGTTACTCGTGTCTCCTATCGCTACAAAGGTTTCATTTCATCTAAAACAATTTCATTTTTAAAACTGGCAACCTAGCTACTTCGCATTCGCCAAACATGAGCACTTCCATATACATACTTCTCGTGCTCCAACAGTACGGATAACTAGCTATTTAGAAATAGTATATCATGTTTCATACATTGTGTTCCAATATTAATTATTAGCTGCCTTGGATGACGAATCCGACTCTTTTTTTTCTTTTTAAGTTGCCTTTTAAAAACTTTATTCTATAGCTGCGTGGTTGTGTAACTTTCTTTCTTTCTTCCTTTCTGTTTAGACTTTTCCACCTACCCGAAGGTGTAAGGTATCTGTTTGGACGGCCGGCAAAGTGTTACGCAATTCATACCGGAAACCAACGGAGGTGGCAACCACAGGAACCGTACTCTCCTTCTCCTGACCTATTGTCTTTCGGAAGGATATTCGGACATACATATTTATCGTTCCCATACTCTGCATAGCCACGGGATAGTCTTGGGCAACGTCGAGAATCGAACTAGAGTCATTTATATCTGATCTTCTCGACTTAACAACTGGGCTATCCCGGATCCGGTGGTTTTGTAGCTGTACGAGTAAGCAGCAGCTAACGAAACAGAGCAAGTTCGCTGAAATCGGAGCGATAGAAACAAAACAGAACACATAGGTTAACTGCGCACCAATTTGATGCCCCCTCGTTAAGTATTATCAGAATTAAATCGTGACTCTATGAATTATTATCAGAATTACATGATTTCTGCAGATTGCGACCGTTTTAGACCAAGTCACAATACTTCCAGGTTACGTTATAAGTAGAAAAAGTAGCATATTAAGATCCAACATCTTCTCGAAAAAAATTCCTGCAACCACTTCAGCATTGTTCCTCCGAACATTGAGAGCAAAAGTTGTATGCTCTCGATATATAGTAATGAGCATTGTACGGTCCCAGATCAGAAATCTACTAAAAGTTTCACGTTGGAAAAAGTTTTAGAACTTCAGGCTAAAATGGTTCGTGCTTTACTATATTAATTAACTGGCGTGGGGCTCAACTCAACTTTGTCATACCAGAATTCATATTTTTTTTTCAAATTTTAGAAAAATAAATTTGAAAAATCAGTTTCGTAGGTCCAAATCATTAAAATTGTAGCATGTTACTTTTCCCTTTAAAGGGATTGAAAAAATCTTTATATTGATACCATTTGGGGATATCAATCATTGGGGTACCATTGGAGGTACGTATCAACCATTGGAGGTAACTGGGCCCCGAAGGGTGGCTAGTTGTTGTTGACAAGAGGCTAATGACGTCACGAACGGCTATTTTTCACAACAACGATTAAAACTATTAAGTCTGGTAATCATAGAGCCATAAATAAACCTTTTTATGCATATTTATGTCAAATTCTGTCTTATGCTGCCATGTTAAAAAATATATCATTTCCAATACATTTTGAAGTTCTCGCTCGAATTTAAAAAAAATTCTATCTAGTTCTAGATGGTTTGACAACAAAGCTGGATATAAACTTTTGTGAAAATCTATTAATATTTGTGGCTGCTATAGTGTACACAAGAAATCGACCACAGACATCAGACGACAGACAGACAGACAGACAGACATCACACCAAAAATAACCAAAATGTGTTCAGGAGGTTTTAAAACATATATTGATACCAAAATCTCGAATTCGAAAATTTTCGTGAAAACAATACTTTGTTATATTATATTACATAGTATAAGAAAGTAAAAAATCTGATGTGGGCAGCACATGACTTTCCCTGCAGACTTATATCCACGTTCTCTTTATTTAGTTAAATTAAATTCACTTTTAATTCAATTTTCATGCTCATTTGGTAACTGGACTTATTTTCAAAGGTGGCGTAGAGGAAATACAAAAAATCGAAAATATCTCGAGAACGGCTAGTCCTAGTGTAATGGGGTTAGTATTATTCTTTTAATCGTTAAAAATTAAGTATAAAACAAACATTTAATGGATATATTTGAGCATACGTAGTTTTTTATTTTAGATTTTGACGATTTTTGCGGACCATTTCGCAAAAAAGGCAGGTTACTTTTCTCCTAATCGTACCAAAATCTAATCAGCGCGAGGATAACCCTCAAGCGACTTATCTACCTAATTTTGTGAAATTCGGTCCATTAGTTTTTCAGCTAGAGTGGATAAAGGCAATTTTTGAGGGCCATTTTGCAAAAAAGGCGGGTTCTTTTATCCCGAATCGTACTAAAAACTAATCAGCACCAGGATCGCACACAAGTGACTTACCTACCAAATTTTATGAAATTCGGTCCAATAGTTTTTGAGTTAGAGTGGATACATACATTGCACAGACACACAGACGTCACGCTAAAAATAGTTTTTTCGTATTCTAGAGGTCTCGAAACGTGTAGATCCGTCGAAAACTCGAGTTGCGATATTCGGCATGATTCCAATACTTTCCCTATACATTACCATGTATTGCAGGGAAAGTAAAGTATGTAAACACCTCTAAAACTTGATTATAAATTTTATGTTACATTCATCGTTACAATACTTTTCTGATACATGATACATATACCGTGTGTACCCGAAGAAAGCCCAAATTGAATAAATAATCAGCAAACAGAGGATAATTTAGCTATGGCAGTTGTACTCCCTCCCCACACACACCACCACGGAACTTATAATTTTATACGGCACGTCCTAATAAAAAGTGGCAATTACTAAATTTGCATCGCGCTTAATTAGGGTAAAAGAAATTTACCCGGTACATTTTGATGAAAACTTTGCTGAGATATTCTAATTATTATTATCAGTTATTTTTCGCTCGATTACAAGGGAGTAGCAACACATTAATTATTCAAAATGAAATTGTAGGAAATTCGGAAAACAATCACATTATTTTATGCTATACGTTTTGTCATGTTTATGATAATTAAAATGTAATTAATCTATATAAAGATCTATATAAAGTTCAAATCGAACTTCTATAATGCCTAAAAAAATAAATTGTTTTCCCTATTTTAGAAAGATTGTATGTAGATGTCCATTGTATTTGCTTTCAGAAGAATTTAAATATTCACACTGCTAGTTATGGAATAAACCAAGCTCCAGTACTTAAGTAAATTTTCGATATCTCGTCGAATTTTTCATGAAAAAGTACCAGATAAATTTCTTTTACTCTAATTAATTGCGGCGAAAATTTTACTAATTGATAATTTTAAACAGTGGATCTTCATCTGGCATATCGACGCTCTATCGACTGAGCTAATGGAACAAAAGTTTTCCCTACAATAAATGGATGCCACATTTTCTTCCTTCAGATTTTAGATAGAAGTCAAACTTCAATCCATGAAACCCCCCCTATTGTTTAGCATTTTTTATACAGGATAGCATCTTGTTCGTCATAGTAGTCCTGCATTTAATACCGCGGTTATAAATGAAAGAGTCTTTTAAAACATTTAGTCATACCACATCTAATGTGAATGGTAAAAACTTGTAACACAAACACTGTTCAAACAACGAATCTCCATCTAACCATTCGACACATTATCCATTAAGCTATTGAGATGATATCATGTTTTTATATAGCAAGTGGGCCCTAAAACCTCGCATAACATTTTAGAATATACAATATCCTGAAGAATAATTACGTTACTGCAAAATTCATTGCAGTCTTAATAAAACATTATGGTATTTTCTCTTCACATTGCCCCATTTGTATACTAGTTTTATAGGTCATTTTGCAATTGTGACAAATAATACATTGGGTGGATTTGACAGACTACGCCTTTAACTGAAAATGACAACTTGGAAGAAAGTGCAAAAACAACCAAAATGTTCCTATGTTTTGATTCCTACTTGACGGGAGTAAGAAAAATACGTAAGAGGCTTAAGAAGACAAGATATGATGTACATGAACATATATTGGGATATAAAACAACGACAGAAGAGATGTTATTTGAAAAGAGAGAAAATATCTTACCTCGAGGAATTTTATGATCTCAATTTGTCATCTACCATAATTTTACGACAAAAGTTGTTCTGATTAAAATTTTACTAATGTACGCGTTGCGAACATTTACTCTGAAATTTGAAATATATTTTCCATGTTTATTTTACTTTTAGCCACATTTTATTTCTAACATCTACATCTTGGATAAGCTTGTTATTGCACTCCGTTAGCTTTGCATTTAGTCACTTTTCTTTAATTTTCAGTATTATAATCTTGGATAAGCTTAATATTACAAGTGGTTTGTTTTACTTTTAGCCACTTTTCTTTAATTTTAACAACTTAATCTAGAATAAACTCAATATTGCAGCCAGTTTATTTTACTTTTAGCTGCCTTTTTTTTCTAAATTTTCAACGTCATACTCTTGGAGGAACTTTATACTGCAGTTATTTCTCACGTAGATATTTTCATGTCAGTAAGTAATCAAGATAATAAATTTTCAGCATTATAATCTTGGATAACCTTTAATATTGCAGGTCGTTTGTTATACTTTTAGCCACTTTTCTTTAATTTTAACAACTTAATCTAGGATAAATTCAATATTGCAGCCAGTTTATTTTACTTTTAACTGCCTTTCTTTTTAAATTTTCAACATCATAATCGTGGAGGAACTTTATACTGCAGTTATTTCTCACCTGGATATTTTCATGTCAGTAAGTAATCGAGATAATAAATTTTCAGCATTATAATCTTGGATAACCTTTAATATTGCAGGTCGTTTGTTATATTTTTAGCCACTTTTCTTTAATTTTAGCAACTTAATCTAGGATAAATTCAAAATTGCAGACAGTTTATTTTACTTTTAACTGCCTTTTTTTATAAATTTTTAACATCATAATCTTGGAACTTTATACTGCAGTTATTTCTCATGTGGATATTTTTATGTCAGTAAGTAATCGAGATAATAAATTTTCAGCATTATAATCTTGGATAACCTTTAATATTGCAGGTCGTTTGTTATAATTGTAGCCACTTTTCTTTAATTTTAACAACTTAATTTAAGATAAACTCAATATTGCAGCCAGTTTATTTTACTTTTAACTGCCTTTTTTTCTAAATTTTCAAAGTCATAATCTTGGAGGAACTTTATACTGCAGTTATTTCTCAAGTGGATATTTTCATGTCAGTGAGTAATCGAGATAAAACATTCTAGACGTCCCTCAATATTTTATCCGTTAAAAACACGCGCATATTATATATTGTATCGAGTATTGAAATTAATGTGGAATATGGTTTAATGTGAAAATATGACAAACTTAAAACATCAACCGCGAGGCAAAACTTAATTGAGTTAATTTTAAATTAAGACGACTATTTTCGATGATATGCTCTAAATATATCTTGAACGATGAGTCGTAGACTCATGGTTCAAATTAAAGAAATATTTTAATTAAAGTAGGATATCAGAGTATGCAAATTTTGATAATGTACCTTTTAGCACGAAATGTAACTTTTTACAGCATGGGCACGTGACGTCATACTGAAAAATTTTGCAGTTACGTTTCCAAAGAAAAATACTCTTATGATCAGCAATATGGAAATTTTCATTATTTCTCTGTTAAAGCGGCGATTTTAGAAATTTACGATCATCTATAGTCCCTAATTTTAGTTGGATGTAGCAAAATTTATCTTCTTTCATGGATATTTTTAATTTACCCGAAAATAAATTATCTGCTTCTTACATAGATCTGCTTCTTACATGGATCTGCTTCTTACAGCTGGATATCTGCTTCTTACATGACACTGACATAAACATTTTATACAGTCCTATAAACTTTATTGTTACCTACTATGACATAACATTACCGTCTTTCCTCTTCATAGCCCTTTAGAATCTCATATTGACTTCACATACCATACCGTAATTCTAGTAAAATTTACTGAAAGAACTAGAGGAGGGGACACCTAACCATTACTGGAAATAAACTGTATGACAACTTGGAAAGAAAGTGGAGAGGATAAAAAAAGGAAAAATAAGTACCCTATTGTTGTTGATTCCTATATGATAGAAGCGCAGAAAATAAAAATGATAAGAAGGTCCCCGAAGAGAAAAGATATGAAGTGTGAAAACAGATATCAATATAAAAATGACGATGGACGAGGTGTCATTTTGCGAGTAAGAAGCTGTCTTGGAATGGAAGGATTTTATGATTGGAGTATATACAAATATTGTTTTTATGGCTGCTACTGTTACGACTATAGTTTTATAGCCAGATATTTTTATATTATGATTTTGTTCTTTGTACAAGGTTCCAGAGAAAGCCCTTAAGTCAGAGTCTGACTAACGCAGGGGCATATGAGAGTCAGGCATTAGAGGGGCCCCAAATGAAACAATTGCAACATCGAAAAATGAATGGCTGCTTCCTCAAAATAATGTATGTCCTCGGAAAAAGTTTGCTCAGAGGATAGATTCATTTTGGAGATATATAGGGATTAACCGCACTCATTTAGCATGTTGACATCTTGCCAATGATAAGAAAGTTGCCAATAATTTAAATTCCATTAAAATATGTAATGGACCACATTTTGTACACCTTTTTCTAAAATGCAATTACGTTTGGAAAAATATGTTTGTTCATTTCATATATATCGAAAGGTGAAAGGGGGCTCCGGAGAAATGTCTGTCCCAGGCTCCAGTTGAACTGAATCGGACCCTGCCTTAAGCATTCCAATAACTGTGTGAGGAAAGGCCCATGAGTGTACACGTTACGTGATTCTATAGTAAAAACGGACGTGTATGTCGATATAATAAGAGTGATTGCAGCGTCCCTAGCGAAGAAATTAGGAATTGAACTAAAATAAATTGAATTAAACGTTACGTGACAATTCACGGGCGTATGCACATGCAAGGTAGTATCTAAAAGTTCGGAGACTGCTGATATCTCCATCCCTGATTGGAGGAGACGGGAACAATTTTACCGTGGCGTAGAAGCACATGTGACGCGAGATGTGAAAGGGAAGAAGCATGTGTTTTTCTAGCTAATGCGTAGCAGTGAACTGTAGTCGTTCGCGTTCGTCGAAAATGGAAATGACGTTTGAAGAACAATGTGTGAATATCAAATTCTGCCAACGTTTAGGGAAATCGCCGACAGAAACATTGCAGCTGCTTTTCACATCTCGCGCCACATATGTCTCTACACCAAGGTAAAATATTTCCCTTCTCCTCCAATCAGGGTTGGAGATATCAGCACAGTCTCCAAACTTTTTGATACTACCTTGTTTTTCCAGTATTATAGCACTCATACATGAAATAAAAAAAGGCGCTGGACTAGATTGTTATGCCGGTAAGTGTTATTCATTGTATGATTTCTGAATATAAATAAATAAATAAATAAACTTTATTTTGCCACACAATAGGTACAATTTCATCTTATAAATGAATGTATAACAATATGGCAAGGAACTGTGTAAAAAGGCGTAAACAGACGTAAAACAGATAGGCGCAAATATGACAATAAATTACTGATACTCATATTGCGTCAAATAAATGCCTTCTGTAAGAGTTTTAGCGTCAATTTAGAGTCATGAGACAATGCTTTATTTGGCGTGTTTCGTCTATCTCTCTTTGTTGCCCAGTTCGTTGTACTAACTTCTGAAAGTCTCCACTAGGGAGAACTGCAATAATTTTTATTCGATCGGGCATGGTCCATTTAGTTTAGATAGATCTAGCGTGTAAACTCAAGAACCTTTCCTTACAAATTTATTAGGGTGCTTAAGGATTTTCCTGGGAAAACTGCATAAAATAAAACTATTTTAAAATAAGTTTATAAGCAATTAATTTATAAGCAATTATTGAAATAATCTTAATAGCAATTTAAAAATAAGCCTAATTTTCAGCTATAAAGTAGAACAATTATAATAACATGATTTGCGTTTGTAACACAAGTAAAGTGGCATTCCTACTTTTTTAATGCTGTGCATTAACGTTACCGTGTCAACACTTCGCATAAACATGGGGCCGGAATAGTCCAATGGCTATGACGAGAGGATCGCACGCGGATGACCCGGGTTTTACCTCACCGTCGTCCAAAACTATTCCCGAGTCTAAGTAAAGTATGGAAGTATGGACGCTATACATCTGTAGGTCTGAAAGTCCTACCGAGAGGTGATGGGTCAATTAAGAGGGTACAATCCCTGTGGTTGCCACTCCCGTTGGGTTCCGGTCTAAATTGGGTAGACTCAAGAACATACTGTGATCTGTCCCATGGGGTGTGTCGGGGCAACGTGCTATGACGACAAAATGAACCCACTTCGACCGCTGATTTGGCGTATGGTTTAATTATCAAATGTCTGCCTATTGAGAGAAAACAGTTGCATACACATATACACTCACAGACGAATGTTTTACCGTGACAAAAGTGTGTTCAGGTCTTAAAAAGTGCCTTAAAAGTAAAATCTCGAGATCGAAAATCTTGTGGAAAACAATATTTTTTCTGTACAACAGTATGAGAAATGGTTAAAACTTTAATAGAAGTTTAGAATATACACCCATTGCAGAAGACAATATCCACTGGCTGGTTTCACGCACGCTTATTGTGCGCATGACAGCATGGAGCAAAATTATGCGCATGACAGCAATATTTGCAATGGCAGCAAGAAACTTGCTGTATGCCACTATTTTGAGAAATTCTATGGTAACTGCTAAATTGAATCATAATACCACGTATGTGGCTTTCAATGTTTCATTTTGGTTACACGAGCCAAAGGCAAATTTCATGATTTCTTTCCTGTTCTAATACATATTTGCAAGTTTATTCCTTTGCAGCTTCGTGTCGGCCGAGCTAAATTTTAAAGAAATGAGACGCCTGCTACGTTGTAGAACTGAAATTGTCAATTCCCTTGGAAGTTCGCAAAATTAGGGCCTATAACAAGTTTGCTGTTGCTATTGCAAATATCGGTTAATCCATGCTAAGAAGAGCCCTGCTTTCTTTGTAATATTTATAGATGTTCGCTTTTCCCGCAAACATCATAATGAAGTTGAAATAAGTCGGTTTTATATAAGTCAGTTTGTCATAAATCGGTTTTACAGATGATTTGCACAGTTCAAGCAAAGGCAAGCTTTCCTTCGTGCTCTCTCGAGTGCTTAGTTGTGAGTTCGAATCCCATATGCCGGCATGGATGTTGTGGTCTATGTAAAAAGTGTAATGTGTTCCGTCTCCCAAGTAAGGGTCCTAAAAATACAGAGCGGCTATCTTGAATCTCAATTGTACTTTTCTCGGGATCTTAAGAAAATTAACACATTCTTGGCTTATTTTGTAAATGACTGGTACGTGTTTTTGAAAAGTAAAAGCACCTATTCCACAGCTGAATTGCGTATGAAATATTATCCATGTAATAAGCGCACCATTGAAATAACAAAAGCAAACGGTAACCAACTGAACCAGTTGGAGTCAAAATGGCGGTTACGTCAGCCTGTATATTTACCCCCAGAGGTGTGACGGTAAACGTTATATATGACGGTTCACATTCAGGCCGATATTTGGACGAATCTACCTGGACATTAATAAGAAACTCGGAGTTCAAGCACATTAGAACAAAGAACGGCCTCTTTTAATTCGAAATCTGTGTTTGTCTGCGCAGGTTTATGCGCAAAAAAATCCCGTTAATAAAACTGTACGTTCTACATAAAGATATCTCTTTGAATTAATTGGTTTTGGGAAAAAAACTCCCTTTTTCTGAAACCAATTTATATTTTCCCAGCTTTTTCTTTAAGAAATCAATACATGTGCATATCTAATATAGGGATTTTATAAAATCGATATATCTTAAACAATTATTCCCTTCACTTAATTTCATTTTATTGATTGCATGGCAGCTTTCCAGCTTTCAGCGTTTCTCGAACTAAGGTCGTTAGTGCCTCGAGCGTCTTTTAATCACATCGAAGAAATAGTGGAGTGAAATAGTGTATAAAAAGCATTTTCTTTTTTTAAATTAAAAAAAAATCACAACATAAATTGCTGCTTTAAAATAAAAAAGAAGGAAATAAAAGCAATAATTTAGTTATGATGATATTTAAGTAACACGATAAAAGTTACTTTTATATATTTATTTGAGTTGCAATTTATGTTGGAATTTCTTTATTACTTTCTCGATTGCTACACTAACATTTCTTTATTACTTTAACAATGTGTTAGCATTATTTCCTTGACGAAATGTGATAACTCTAAGAATGTTGGTGGTGTGATCAATTCTGAAAAATGATGGTTTTAATGGCGCTCTGCAAAATATATTGAAACAGCATATATTTAGCAGAGCGATATATTTTGCAGATAGAACACAGATTAACTAAATGATTATAATTCATCGCAAACCTGTCGCCAAGCTAAACAATAATTTAAACGGGAAGGACATCATATTCTTACGAATATGTAACAAAAAAATCTGATGTGAGCAGCACATGACTTTCCCTGCAAACTTATATTAACGTTCTCTTTATTTTAATTAAATTTATTTCACTTTTCTTCAATTTTCGTTCTCATTCGGTAATCGGGCTTATTTTCAAAGGTGGTGTAGGGAAAGTACGAAAAACTAAAATATCTCGAGAACGGCTAGTCCTAGTGCAATGGGGTTGGTTTGATTCTTTTCTTCGTTAAAAATTACGCATTAAACACGCATTTAATGGATATATTTGAGCATACGTAGCTTTTTAGTTTAGATTTTGACAATTTTTGCGGGTCATTCTGCAAAAAAAGGCAGGTTATTTTATTCTGAATCGTTCCAAAATCTAATCAGCACCAGAGTAACCTATACGTGACTCATATACCGAATTTTGTGAAATTCGGTCCATTAGTTTTTCAGCTAGAGTAGATACAAGCTTTTGCGGGCCATTTCGCAAAAAAGGCGGGTTCTTTTATTCCGAATCGTACCCGAAACTAATCAGCACCAGCCCCGCCCACAAGTGACTTACTTACAAAATTTAGTGAAATTCGGTCCACTAGTTTTTTAGTTAGAGTGGATACAAAATCTGCACAGACAGACAGACACACAGACACACACACAGACGTCACGTTAAAAATGGTTTTTCGTATTCTAGAGGTCTCGAAACGTGTAGATCCGTCGAAAACTCGAGTTGCGATTTTCGGCATGATTCCAATACTTTCCCTATACATTACCATGTATTGCAGGGAAAGTAAAAACTATTGTTATAACTTGAAAGCCTGGGTCGCTTGAACTTGGCGTTACACTTGGTGACATTGGTGACGGATTTAGCCGTCGGTTTCTGCTTGTTTCGTTTGACAAATTTTGTACAGACAATAAAAATCAAACATATAATATCGTTCTTGCATGCCTAGCACAAATTGTTACTTTCTCTGCAATACACAGTACTGAAAAGGGATGCATTGAGATGGGCGTCAAAAATCAGATCATCGGAGTTAAATTCTACGTGTTTTAAACATCCCTTAACACGAATAAACAATCTTTTAATGATGTCTGAGTGTCCATCGTTCGAACAAATTGATAAAATGGAACAAAATTTTACAATTAACCGAACACAATTTTACAATTAACGGAACAAAATTTATTTAAATAGGTGAACAACTTGATCTTGAAACGAGAGCTGTTCTCCAAAAGATATGAACTAAACTGTTCAATAGGATGCATTTTATTGAAAATCACTTGGCGAAGGGGTGATGTGTTCTTATAAGCTACACTAGTAAATGATGTACTCCAGTGGTCGGAAGTATCGCTCTACAAGTAGTGCAACAGCAGTAGTCACTACTTTTTCTCGTAGTTTGCAGTGTAACACGCTACTTTTAAAAATAATTAGTGTAGCGAGTAGCGCAATACAATAAATCACTAGTTTGTATCGAGTTTTGACGATACTTTTAACGTTACTTCAGTAAACAAACAACGTGCCATTCTACATATCATGTGATCACCCTTTCTTCATTTGTATGAAATTTAGTGTTCTGCGCAACGATATACGATGTATGGCTGCAGGGATACTGCAGGGTTAGGAAAGCCATTGCCTTGTTTTTTTTATATGGATATATTCAGATATGTTATTTCCCAAAAGATCCTGCTTATCTGATTGCAATTTTGAGATGCAAATTTTACTAAAAATGAACAAACATGGTTTTAAATAAATAGTTTTTACTTTTATTTTATACTTTTAATAAATAAAATAGATACACGTCGGTTTTAAATAAATAGTTTTTACTTTTAATAAATAAAATAGATACACGTCAACTTTAATTAAACTTTAAAATCAAAGGCAACCAAAAATAGGTTTTAAAGTCCTTTAATAAAATCTCCTTTCCTCGGCGTACAAAAATTACACGGCCAAAGCGCTTTCGGGCCTCACAATGTCTTTCATCAGTAGACATTTTGACGCCCAAAAGCGCTTTGGCCGTGTAATTTTTGTACGTCGAGGAAAGGAGATTTTATTAAAGGACTTTAAAACCTATTTTTAGTTGTCTTTGATTTTAAAGTTTATATTTTTATTTTATTTTACTGTTTTCAGAAGTGGATAAAAGCGTAAAGATTAGTAAGTTGATCAGTAAATTTGGGAATCAGTCAATTTTACTTATTCAGAATAAGTATGTTAAATTACTACAGTATACCCATATCCTCAACTTTTTGTGTCAGTTGAAGCAGTCTCAAAATTCGTCTTATAAAAGTAGTTATACAGTGACTACATTTTAAAAGTAGGTTTCAGTCACTATTTTTAAAAAAAAATGGTTATAGTTGTAGTTAACTACATTTGTCATAATGTAGTTGTAGTTATAGATCACTACAATAATAAAGTAGTTTTTCCAACCACTAATGTAGTCTGCTGTTTTGAACGATGACGACATTTCGCTACTCTGCGGGGAGCAGAAAGTTTTTAATTAAATAAATAATTAAAGAATGAAACTTTCTTTGGTCGATTCTTGCAATTATTGGATTGGACTAGATTGGATTTTCCAGTCATAATACTGTTGTTATTATGCATGCTTGGACTGGGGGAGCAATATTGTTATGAATGTTTAAAATATCTTTGCAACATATAATCTGTCCCCAAGCTAGAGAAAAATTACTTTTACAGGCAATCAATCCTATTATTTGAAGATTCGTGTTGCTTGACCTTGGCGACAAATTTGGTGGCTTCGACAACCAATTCAGCAAAATATCGCCAACTTGGTAGCTTTTGGAATTTTCCGAATTTTGTAGTTTGGTAAAAAATTTCACGAGTTACGCAGATTTTTCGATCAATATTTCCGCAGAAGGCTGGATATATAAGCGGGTCATCATTCCGTTAAAATGAGTTAGCGTGATACGATGAAAGTGAATTGTTAAATATGTCAGTGTTTAGAAAAGATTATCATCTGTAATGGGAGATTTTCACCTGTTTTCGGAATTGGAACCGTACTCCTATAACTTTAAAAACCATGGGCAAACTGCTTGGCACGGGTGGAACTTGCAGCTTGTTAATAACACAGATGGATAAAATGTCTGGGGGGGGGGGGGTCTGCGACGCTAAGAAATTTATTAAGAAGTTTATTCAGTAGACAATCATTGTAATAATAACAGAAAACAACTAATATTGTTTTGTAATACAAAAATTTCAAGAATATTCTTATGGTGTACTAAGCTATCATTAGAGCTATTAGAGAACTTTAACATGCGCATACCTTTCTTAGACATTCATATTTGTTGCAAATGCATAATTAATAAATGAGATGAAATATTAGTAGGGTGTAAAGCATTATCGCAGTACAATCTCAAATAAGTACTTTTTCGCAAATGCTCATGCATGTTGAAAAGCAGAATTCATACATCAGACGAAATATTGATGCGTATACAATACACTCTTCAAGATCATTCCCAAAGGATCATTTCTTGTTGCGTATTTATAGATTCTTGAGGTTTTGAACATGAATTGAAAATTCAGGTAATACTTAAACATAAAAAGAAGAAGCACTAAATCGAACGTTTTTAAGAAAGGCTCAAGAATCTTAAAAGAAATATAGACGGAAAGAGAAAAAAAGCCTTTGCAAATGGACTAAATCCGTTACATCTCAAAGCGGTAAGGAAAGATAATAAAAAATAATCTTCTAGATCGCCTCCAGATATAGAAGAAAGATATAGAATATGTCATAATAGTTTATAAATTATTTTTTATCATTTACCGGGCAGAATAGAGAGCTCGACATGAATTAATAATTATTATTTACAAGAGGACACTGCTCCTTTATTTCTGCATTCATCAATCTCTGTTTTCTATGTGTACATCAAAATTCTCAAACGCATACACACATAGTGTTTAGTTTTTACAGTTAGTGTTTAGTATTCACAGTTAGTGTTCTGTATTCACAGTTAGTGTTCAATATTCACTGTTAGTGTTTAGTATTCACAATTAGCGTTTAGATTTTGTCTAGTATTGTCCATAATTCAAATTAAAAAGGATTATATCGAAATATGTGTCCTCAATCTTATTTCCAAGCATATATTCTTTAAAGTTTTAAATATTAATTGGACCAAGATATTTTATAGAATTGTCTTATTTTTCTTTTATGTTTTTGCTTCAAAATAGTATATTATATTTTTATATAATTTCGATACTATGTTTATGATTTTTTGGTATAAACAATTTAAAAACATTAAGTTTTAGTTAATTAAAGTTTCAAAATACCCCTGTTTATATTTCATTTTAAATCTTGAAGTTTAAAAATGCTTTACTTTACTTTCGAAATTTTTTAAATTTCAGAACAAAACATCAGAAAAGAAAAGAACGCGATACGCACGTTCTTACCTTCAGTGGTGCGGTTGGTCTGTCTCCCTCCTAAAGAGGTAAGCTTGTTTTGTTTTCAAAACTATTTGTTGCTTTTAATCAACATTTTATGCTGATTACTTTAACAAATTACTTTTATTTCAGATTAACTTAGACAGTAGTTAGAGCGATTTTTTTTAATAAAACCTATTGATTTTAGGCTTGATTGAGTTATGGGAAAGTTCTCATTTGTGTTATTGTAGTTCCACAATACTTAAGTTTGTTAATAAGTAGGGAAAGTTATATAGGGTGATCCAAAAGTCCTTGACACATTTTAAAATTGAATAAAAACTCAAATAATTGCCGTACGATAGTGAGGTTTGGACTAAAATGCTTTCCACGTTGAAAAGTTTTGGTTAAGCAAATAAAAAAATTTAGTTCCAAACTTTGCCCATAGATGGCGCTTACCTTAAAAATACCAAAAAAAAAGCGTAAAAACTGAAGACGAGTAGTTACAGAGCATTTTTTTTTTATCCGTTACCATATTTCAATATGTGCGCCCTTTGTAGCTCGAACCACATCCAAACGGTACTTCATTTCCAACGCAGATATATAAACATTTTAATAAGTAGCGCCATCTATGGGCAAAGTTTGGAACTAAATATTTTATTTTCTTGACCAAAACTTTTCAACGGGAAAAACATTTTAGTCCAAACCTTACTATCGTACGGCAATTACTTGAGTTTATATTCAATTTTAAAATGTGTCAAGGACTTTTGGATCACCCTGTGTATTGGACACATGGGAGTTTAACATAGGGAGCCAATGTAGCAAGATTCAATCCGTAAGATACAGTTACAACAACATTCTTCTATGGATCCTATCCGGTGCTTAAACTGTTGAAGAAATAAACTGCCTGTTGCATGTCGGGACAGTTATGACCTCCATCAGATTTTTTTTCTTCAGTATATCGCTACAGAAACACTACTTTCATACAAGGATCGCACTCGTATTGCAAAATAACCTCCATAAACGTTTCCACGCCTATTGTGCGGTCGTATATAAATGGCAGCAATAGATCATGACACGTACCACAATTTTGCGAATATCTTTTAAGACCGACACCTTTAGTCCTATCATGGAATCAGCTTCAATCACCTATCTAAGATAAGCGAAAGCCTGCTTTATGCGGGTTGAATGAGTATGAACATGGACGCTGCAGCCTTATGTAGCCATAGATGAACAATTAAGAAGTTTAGAACTTTAAGAAGCCGACTGGTGCAGTAAGATTGAATTTTTCATCCCCCCACTGAGTTTTGCAAAACTGTGGCACATTCTCTTTTGCTTCCATTGAGCGTATCGATTTTTCCTTGCTGACGGAACCATTAGCTGACCAGTTGTAACATTTGTGGCAGAATCTTCCGCAGAGTGACATAAGCAACTTAATTGGCTCTATGCCGCACCGAATATCGGTTTGTAAAGTTGCAGGGGAAGATTTATCATTTACTACAATGTCATCTCCTTGTTGCCCCAATTTCTCAATAAAACTTTTTTTTGCATCCAAATTCTAATCACATTTCTTTAAACGATACATACATGCCGAGTTTCGCATTTGTAGCTCAATTTCTTATGGGTGCATATATTTTTATGCAACAGAGTGTATTATAAGCACCACCTCTGCTTTTTACATTGAAAATTATCTTCGAAAACTTAGTCTTTACTATTTGTACTTCCTTATCCATTCGTGGACTACATAATAAGAAACAAGCGCGTTCCAAAGAATTCTCTAATGGTCCATAAAATCTGCTAAATTGTGCTCATTGTAAGAATAAGGGGTAACCTTTTCATATTCCATAATGCACCATTTATTGTGGAAACAACACATTCTCAGGCAACACTCAATGGTGATTCGTTACTCGTGTAGAATGGCAGTAAAACTGGTGGAGGGAGGCTTAATGTCAGTGCTATTATTCTTAGTTAATTAGGATAAATGCATAAAAGGGAATTTGTAATACAACTGTTTCACTTCGTGTGTTCTCAGTTCTCAGTGACTAGTAGTTCCTAAATGTAACGCATATACACACTTAAACAAAGCTGTTGATAACCAGTTTTAATTGTTAGCAGAGAAAAGATGTATTTTTATTGTTTTTGAAAAGCAGAGTGGATATAAGTTTTTTAAAAATCCCATCGTATACCGTAACCCTAATTCAAATTTTTGAAATTTTTGATATTTTCGTTAATTTTGAAGCTGATACGGTTCGAATGAGACTCAAACCGAGATTCTGGCTCGAAAGGAAGTGATCGATTATTTTAAAAAAAGGGTTTTGAATTTTTGAATTATTATTTTGCATGGTCACCTCTTATTCGAAAAATTAGATTTTCTCATTAACCTAGAAGGAGATGGATTGAATGAGGTCAAAAACCAAGATTTTAGCTGGATTAAGCGTTCTCTTTAATTTTTGTATATCACCCCCCCCCCCCTCCCCACCTCACTGACTCACTCACTCAGTCATTTCGGTGTACATTATATAGATTTAGATAATTAATTTCTTACAATATATAGGGCGTTTTACGAAGAATGTCAAAAGGAATAATTATTCTTTTCACCAGATTACTTTCAATTTTTGACATTTTAGATATTTCTCTTGGTCTCGAAGCTAAGGGTCAAATGACACCAAAAATTAGATTCTAGCCATTGATTCTAGCTAGTGGAAGCGCTCGATAATTTTGGTACAGCTCTCCCCTCACTCAGTCTGTTAATTCAGTTCATATATAAAAGCACAACAAAAAATATAATTTTATATTTTTCGTTGTAATCTTTCCCTTCCAAAATTTGTATGGTAAGCTCATACAACCCAACTGAACGATGATGAACTTATCTGCATTCTCTGAAAGTTCTGTAAAAAGCGCGTAACTCGTGAGATCATTAACCAGTCAACGAAATGCGTGAAGTTTTTGCGCCAAATTCGTCTCAAAGGGCAAGTGATACAGACCTTCATATTGCAGCACTGGTTTTCTGTTACATATTCGTAATAATGTGATGTCACTTCCATTACATACTTTCATTTTTGTCTCATCTAAGTCGCATTTCTTTCAAAATTTACTCTACCCCGCTCCCTAAGATGTTTCACATTAATAATATCTGAATTACAGTCCATATAGGAGAAAATACAAGTCACAGGTCCTGAGCCACAGCAACTCTATTTAGTGCCTGATTTTTAAGTAATTTTGACTAAGCACCTATTCCTATATGCCCCGGCACCTAGTGCGAGGGCACCGTTCGTACTGTCCCTGCTGCGGTGCTGCATAGGTCCAACAATGTGTCACAGGAATAATTGTCTAAAAAAATCCTCGCTTTTCCAAATGAACTGAATACTATTTTTACGATAAAGAGTTGTGACACAAGATAGTCTATAAAAGTCTCTTCTTCGTCCAATTTAATGACTTAAACCGTGGATATACTTTTATGGGCTAAAAGAAACACCCAACGGAAAAGTTCACGCAATCTTGTGAGAATGATGGAGACAAAAAGTCATTGTCTTCCAATAAATGCCCCTTTTAGAAGCTTGGAAATGATGTCACATCTTTTAGTAGACGTCTAAAGATATGGAATCATTTCCAAGTTTATAAAAGGGACATTCACTTGAAGTTGGTGATTTTAACAGCCCGAGAGGTATAAAGCGCTTTTCAAAAATATTTATTCCATTTGTATTATAATCGATGTCAGAATGAAAAATAAATCTGATGGGGCAGCACATGACTTTGGCTACAAAAGGCAATGATTTCACTTCTTTCACAGCGAAATAGTGGTGTACAAAATTCACAGCGCAATGATTTTGTCGTTAAATTAACACCACAGGAATTTACATTGAGTGCTTTTGGCAACTCATGAGTCCAAATGGAGGGACTTATTCAGACTTACGCGCAAAATTCTCATCCCAATGATGCAATTAATAGCTAACTTGCAATTAACACAAAACCGCCATTAAAAGCTGAGCTCAATCACAAAACAGAAAATTAAATCCACAAGACACCGATGTATTTATAATTTGCTTTTTAATCATATCACGTCAATAACTTTAATTGAACGATGAAGAGCTGATATGCACTCTATGGATAGTTCTAAAAAAAGTATGCAATTCGAAGGATTCTTAACAAAATACACAAAATTAGAATCAAAAGTCGCCAAGTTGGAAATATTTCGCCAAATTTATCCCAATTACGCCGAATTAATAGCCAAAGTCAAGCGGCTTGGACCATCAAATAATAATGGTTGCCTGTAAATCTTGTTTTTCCTCGGGGAAGCGAAATATGCCAAGAAGATATTTTATGTATTCGTAACACTATATGTATTGAAATATTGAAATTCTTTCTCAAAGGATCATTTCTGGTTACGTATTTATAGATTCTTGGGACTTTGAAGATAAAAGATAAATCCCAATAATACAGAAACGCAAAAGAAACAAACTAAATTCAACGTTTCTGAGAGAGACTCGAGGGAAAATATCTGAAAAGATATATTTGAAGTGGAAAAGAAATGTTCTTCACGAAAAGAAAAAAAAAATCTGTTGCAGCTTAGAGCATTGACAAATAAATCTGAAAAGCATCCTTCAGACCCCCTTACAGATGTAGAAAATTGATTAGGTCATAATTGTTGACAAATAACTGTCTTATCATTTACAGTTCAGAACACATAGTAAAACATTAACTAATGATTTTTTGTTTAACTAGAGAAGTGTGCCTCCTGTTTAATAGAAAAGTGTGCCTCCTGTTAAATAAGAATTTCAATGATATATTTGATAATACGTAGTTTTTATTTTAGATTTGGCGATTTTTGCGGGACATTTCGCAAAAAAGGCAGGGATTTTTTCCGAATCGTGCCAAAATCTAATCAGAATAACTCATAACCCCCTTACTCTACCCTTAATCCCTTTACTCTAGCACTAATCCTTCTCGAGATATTAAAGTTATTTCGCATTTTCACTACACTGCCTTTGAAAATATGTTCAATTACCGAATGAAAACGAAAATCGAACTAAAAGTGCAAATTCAGTGTCATTTCAAATAATTATGCTTGTTATTTTGAGCCATTAAACTTTATTTAATGAATTATTAAAGAAATAAAGAGAAAATGAATTTGAGTCCATAAGGAAAGTCACATGCAGCCCACATCCGTTCTCGGTTGTTTCCTATTCCAAAAATATCCTGCGGCAATTTAGTCTTTATAATCTGCGCTTTATTAAAATATTTGTGGAGGATATAACAAGAAACAAGCGTGTACCCAAAGAAGTCTCAGTAATGGTTCATAAAATCTGCTAAATTGGTTCATTGTAAAAGTAAAGGGTAACCATCTCATATTCCGTAATGCAAAATTTATAGTCGAAATAATGCACCCTCAGGCACTACTGAATTTATGATGATTCGTCATTCATGTACAAATAAACAGGATAAGAAAAAAAAAATTCTTTGTAAACGAACATTTAAAACTACTACGAAAATGAAAATAATGAGCTTTGCATAGAAGCATAAGAGCTGAGAGAGACCTTAAACTATATATATATATATATATAAAACTTGAAAGATTTTAATCGAAAATTATACATAAACTACTGTATGTACAATAAAATATTTTATATATATATATATATATATATATATATATATATATATATATATATATATATATATATATATATTATATATATATATGTATATATTATATATATATATATATATTATATATATATTATATATATAAATATATATTATATATATATTATATATATAAATATATATTATATATATATATATATATATACCAAAAAGGAACACTTAACATTTTTACAATTCAAGTATGAAAGATAGCAAAAGGAGAAAAGGAATGCTAACGAGGGATCATTAATGTCTAGGGGGATTGTGACCTCTATTCCTGGTTAAAGCGTGCTTTTATTCCTAGAAAACACTCCCAGTAACAGTGATCGCACAAAGCAGTTCCAAAACCATGTGCATGGGAAAAGCATAATCCCAAAGAAAATACAATCCAGGATTCAAAAACCGAGAAAGCCAAATACGGCTCGAAAAGGGAATCAACCATCATGGAACGAGAGTTTGAGAACGACGTTCCAGAAATCCAAATGAAGTTTCTATCTACACACACATAACAGTTAAGATACAGTTACAGTTAATGCAAAGTTATCGTTTTATCTAATGGCAACAGATCGTTATAATCTGCATAAAATACGTTGTCTTTGTCAAGAGCTTTACATAAGTTTATGTAACAAGTTTTGAGGAATCCAACAGGATAACCGTTTTCCAATGCCACTTTAATTAATTGACGTTCATATTCACTGCGTTTTTCAGAAGTGGAATTTAATTTACGATATTTATTAAAATGATTACAAATCATATTTTCCAATACACTAATACTAATATTGCTATGCCAAGTAGCATTAGAAAACCGATATCCTGTTGGATTCCTCAAAACTTGTTACATAAACTTCTGTAAAGCTCTTGACAAAGACATCGTATTTTATGCAGATTTTAACGATCTGTTGCCATTAGATAAAACGGTAACTTTGTATTAACTGTAACTGTATCTTAGCTGTTATGTGTGTATAGAAAGAAACTTCATTTGGATTTCTGGAACATCGTTCTCAAACTCTCGTTCCATGATGGTTGATTTCCTTTTCGAGCCGAATTTGGCTTTCTTGGTTTTTGAATCCTGGATTGTATTTTCTTTGGGATTCTGTTTTTCCCATGCACATGGTTTTGAAACTGCTTCGTGCGATCACTGTTACTGGGAGTGTTTCCTAGGAATAAAAGCACGCTTTAACCAGGCATAGGGGTCCCAATCCCCCTAGACATTAATGATCCCTCATTAGCACTCCTTTTCTCCTTTGGCTATCTTTCATACTTGAATTGTAAAAATTTTAAGTGTTCGTTTTTGGTATATTTTATGAATGAGAATTAAATGCTGCATATTGCACCTTTACTCACTTCATTTTGGATACTTTGATTGTCCTTTTTGATATATATATAGAGAGAGATAGATATATATACCGGGTGATCCAGAAGTCTCAAGACTTTTGAAAACTGAATAATTAGAAAACTATGTACAATAGAAAGATGCGGTTTTCACAGATATACTTAGAAACGTGTGGGATTTTATTTACCATAATGAAAAGAACGTTATAATAGTTACAGTTTTGACCAACAGGTGGCGCTATTTTACAATTCCGAAAGTATCTATACCATGCGTTATATAAGCAGATGAGTTCATCGCGCAACATCCGGGCCAAGGATGCACAATTTCTTTTGTAATTGGCCCATTTTTCTTCAAGGAAAGCAACGGGGGTACATTTCAAACAGCTTCTGTGACAAGTGAGAGACAGGCACTTTTAAAGAATAAAGTCATCCCTCACTTGCACGACAGGCAACCGCTCCATTCCATAACATTCATGCAGGATGGAGCGCCTCCGCACATCGCTGCTCCTGTCAAGGCAATCATGAGGTCAACATTTGGAGAGAAACGTGTCCTCAGTCGCTCTTTTCTGCATGAATGGCTTCCAACGTCTCCAGATCTTACACCTTGTGACCTTTAGCTATGGGGCTACTTGAAATCATGGGTGTACAGAGATCAGCCTACTTCATTGGCCGAACTGAAAGATGCTATACGACATTATGTTTCAGGGATACGCTTTGAAATACTCTTCGATGCTGTGCACGGTGTTATTGATCGTCTGACGGCTGTACTTATAAATGATGGGCGTGACATTGAAAAATTGTAACATTCAGACACTGATTATTTCTTTTGGATGAACTGTACTATACCATTGCAAAACTACTTCGAACCACCTGTTCCACCTTTCGCGCCAGCGCCATCCGTTAGTCAAAAATGTGACTATTATAACATTTTTTTTTCTATACAGCAAACGAAATCCCTCATATTTCTAATCATTTCTGTGAAAACCACATCTTTCTACTGTACATAGTTTACTAATTATTCAGTTTTCAAAAGTCTACGGACTTCTGTATCACTCGGTATATATATATATATATATATATATATATATATATATATATATATATATATATATAGTGATTGGATATACTATAATAAAAGACGACACACAATTAATAAACCAGTTTTTTAATTATTTACGGACGGAATGCCCGCGGGCTTTACTACTTTACTAGTAGATATATATATATATATATATATATATATTAAGAATTTTATTTACTTGTATTATAAATACCAGTGACTTATCTTTTATTGAAAATGGCCTGTAGAGTATATGTGAAAAGAAAATGGTCTGGAGAATGTGAAATTAAAATAGACTCAACGATAGACTGAAGAAAAAGTCATTATAAATAAAACAAGTAATAAATAGGTATTAAATACTCCTCTTTCTCTGTTCCATATATAAAGTAAGCAATTGAAAATTGAATTACATGTTAGTGAAAATCTGGAAAATATAAGCCTGTAACTACAGCCGATGATTAAATTATTATTTAAAGTATTATAAATCATATATGTAATACAGGTACTTAAGGCACTAATCCCTTTGTTCTCTGCATTAACATACATGGTGTAAATGCATGAATAGTGTTATAGATGAAGAGAATCAAAATGGAAAAGATTACACACGGAGTTAGACCTTTCCTGGGTCCCATTTTTTTTTTACATAAAAAAGGATATAAATTAGAAAAACTGAAAAGTATTTTCGAAACCATGTACACTATTAAGGACCATACTTGGTTCTGTAATACTGAAATTCTGCGTTTCTGGGTGTATAACTGTATATTGTATTACAGAAATTATGCATATGGTCTGGCGTAGAAGGATGTAGAAAATAGATCAGATTTCACAATAATCAAATAAAATAAATAAACCAAATAAACAAGTTTGATGCCATGTAATAATAATAATAATAGTAGAATACAATGTAATGATTAAAAATTGAAAAATTATAAGAATAACAACATAAAATAGTTACCACTTGTGCTGGAATCATTGGAGTTGAAAAAGTGATAAGGTCTTAGCATTGAGCCAACTCAAAAATGTTCACAGTTAAAGTTATAGTCTAAGTGTGTAACTGGTTGGAAAGAAACATGGTAAATAGTAATATTTTATTTTATTATTTGTTAAATAATAAAATTTATGATAACAATTCCGATTTTGAAGTTATTCTTGTTTTATAGTATATGGATTCTTAGTGGTCACTTTGATGATAATTTGATTTAATTTTTGATTATTCAATAGTGGTTAATACTGATCTGTCAATAGGTTGCTGTAGTTGGAGCGTGGTGTTGAATTTAAATTTAAAATGGGTTTTAATAAAGGAAAAAATGAGTTTTGGTGTATATTTATTTAGGATGGTGGTATTTATTAATTTAATAATATTTTCTTTGTAGTAACATGGTGTACTTAACTGTTTGATTCTTATTAACTGATTATTAATGATATTTTTAAACACTGATTTTGAAAGATTGGATGAATAATGTAGAAGTTTGTTGACCTTGAAATTATATGATGATGTTTTGTCATAAATTTTAAATTTTAAATGATCTTCATTTTGAATTTTTAAACTAACGTCAAGGTAAATTGATCCAGGGTGATGAAGAAACATTTTCAATTAGTTGTAGATTAAGAGGATAAAATTAAAAGTTTAACATTGGTGCATCTTCAGTAATTTTAATAATAATTGGATTATCAGTGAATCTGTACATGGTATGACTGTTGAATGGGTGCTGAATTTCGTAATAGTGTAGATAAAGGTTGGCCAAAATTGTAGATGCAATTTCTGCCTGTGGGATTCCCATATTTAATTTGTAAATGCAATTACCCTGAGAGAGATACTGGTTGAACAGAATAAATTTTAACAACGTTTAGAATTTTGGGATAATGATGTTTTTTGAATGAGTAAGTTGTTTATATAAATTTAGTATGACTTTATATAAATTATGAATGTCAATGTTATTAAAGAGGTTGTTAATCAAATGCTTTTATATCATGGATGAAAGGTTGTTGTTTTAAGTTTTTAATCAGTTCTAAACTAGATCAGAAATTTGATTTAGAATATATAGATGTTGTTTGCCGCTGCATTGGTATATGAATAAAACCCTATATTAACATTCCAAAAGTAATTGGTGATTTGTGGAATTTTGGTATAAGTATCAAGTAAGGAAAATTAAGATTGTGTTTTAGTTTAAGTAGCTTGTAGTACGTAATGAGTTGTTTACTGATAATAGATATATAAGAGTGTATTGGAGTTAAAGTTTATTGGAGTTATTATTTGAGTTCGGCCAAATAATATTTTTTTGCAAATAAACACATAATTACTAGAAGCCTTATCAACATAAGTTATTACAAATTTGTCTTGTAGTAATTTGATCTCTTTTAAGATGTCCTTGTAATTAAGTGTATAAATCTGTATAGGTAATTGATAAGGCAATTGTTTATGTTCCAGGTTACTTGTACTTGCCAGCTCTTAAAGGCTTCAATTGTGCAGTTGTATTTGCTTGATAGATTATAAATATATTCTAGATCAATGGCAATAGCTTGAAATATATATATATATATATATATATATATAATTGATAATAATCGAAAACAATGTATAAACTACAGTAAGAACAAAAAAAACCATCTCTAGCATATCAGTTACAAATAAGTAACTATAGATAGACCAAAACTAAGGATAAAAATAGAAGGTAACTTATCGCTATAATGGTAAAAGGGAATGAGAGGGAAAATTGTATACAAAAATCATTATTAAATAGATAAAATATACAAAAATATGAATGAGCAAGTATAGCATAAATGAGAAAAAGAAATAACAATCAGCTCAAGCTAAAAGATCAAGACATGGAGAATAATCAGCTGAAACTACATAAAAAATTATGGTTAATTCGGAATTACACACTTTTCAGCACGACCCGATCTCCCAAATAGCTACTCATGTCCAAGGACGAATCGGACGGTCTGGATCTTCAACACTTTTCAGGACAGTCATATTATCGGAATTAAAACCGAAAGAATAGCCAGTGTCTGACAATGGTGGTAGTATTTAACTATAAACCCCATTGGAACTGTCTACTGGTTAATATAAAGAGAAATAATATTATAATCCATAAGAATTAAAATGCAGAAATGGAAACTTACATGTGCTGTGGCTACGTGCTCTTGCCAACTGCACGTACAGCCACATTACACAAAGTTCCCGGTCAAAGTGAATGGAAATCGGAACGAACTGAATAAACGTGAACTGTAAAGTTTTAACAGTAAACCTTCAAAAATAGGAATCAGTACAGGACTCAGGACAAAGTCAGGTGGAAAGTCAGGTTAAAATAATGGGAGAAATTCATAAAAAATGAGTTATCCATGCAAGGATAAATAAAGCAATTGTAAAATTACTACGTGATGTATTTGAAATTATTAATAATATTATTAACAAAAAATTTGGGATAGTGGTAATTTTGACAAATGCGTTTAAGATTATTGATGTGGAGATACTGATACTGAGGATCAGAAAGTCTATGTTTTCGAAAAAGCTGGTTTAAAATGTTTTTAAACAATTAAATAGAGTTACGAGAATGGTATATGATAACAGCTTAATGATTGTGAAATTATAAGAATATTTTTTATCAAATAGATTGGTAATAACATGATTATGGAGTGTATCTAAATTTAAATCTAAATAATTGACAGTTTGACTAACACTAGGTTCATTAGGAATTAATTCTAGGTTAGAAGGGTAAAAATGAAGATTAATTGGATAGGAATCATCAATGATAATACAAATTAAGTTGTCAACTTATCGATATATAAGAATTGGAGAAAAAATGACGTTCATAATAATAAAGATATAAGTTAGCCAGAATACTGCTACTGCAGCCCCCTTGAGGTACACCAGGTGTTTGTAAATATATGTTATCACCATGGATAAGATAATTGTTGTATAATACAAAGTGCAGTAGCGTAGGAAAGTTATTAACTTTAAATGGAGCATGATTGAAAGAGAGATAATTATTATAAAGACAGATAATAACTTTATATAAATCTTTAATATCTATATTATTAAATAGGTGTTTAAAACCGAAAGTGTGGAAATCAAGAATAATTAAAAGCTTGCTAACGTGATTAACTAAATCAAAATTATTGTTCAAAATGAAATATCTTGAAGCCTTAAATTTAAAAGAGTCATTAATTTTATTTAAACAATTTAGCAAGGACTTATTAGCAATAGTGGTAAAGGTATTATGTCCACAAGTTACCATTCTAAAACTGATATATATATATGCAGAGAGAGAGAGAGAGACATCTAATGAAAAGACACTAACTTCGTTGTCGCCATCGTTTTAATAAAATTGTGCGAATTCTTCGCTTTTAGAGCTCTGCAGGACACCAATTCAGGCTTGTAATGCTACCTCCTTCTCATAAAAGTACCTCCTGGGTTCACGCCATTGGATTGGATGCGACTAGACTTTTACGAGCCATTCGCTGTCGCAATTCCGTATCATAAAAAAAGGATATTCAGTGTATTAGTCAAGAAAATTGGGAACTTTTCAGCATTTTTATTAGGTAGACGTTAATTTGAATTTTACAATAAATACGTACGAACGAGATAAAGACAACGGGGGGGGGGGGGGGGAGCTCACTCATTTCATATCAAATTGCTCTCGCATTTCCTATCAGTTCCATTCTAATGCAATATCACATCTGATGGGATAGACATTCCAAGTCATGTCTCTCCTAAACAAAACGCTGTCACTTAACGGCCTGGTGACAGTCTGAGAAAAAACATGTTTGTATCTTACTTCGCTTCTTTACAAAGAAAACATTTTATAGAGTTCATTTCGAATAATAAATATTTGAAATAAAAGTTACTTTGTCTTAAAATTATTTGAGAAGGCACTACTCATCTTGTCTCCTCTGCCGTTTCGCCACTAGTTAGAAGTAAGAAAGATGGTATGGGTTTGAGGGGGGTCGCATTAAAAGATTTCAACTTCGATTTAAATTCTATCCTCTTATGAATTCCCTTTTATCTGTTATCTTTTCTCTTCGCTAGAAGTTTAAAGGGAGGTTCATATCCTCTCCTGGGCACTTCACTAACCCCGTCCTTGTGATCTTGGGATTAAAAGATTTCAACATCAGAAAACTTGGAGAAATGTGTTCTACCCAAAATCCCGAAAGCACATAAATAAAATTTTGTCTGTTACAGCTGCAGATTTAAAGATGACGCTGTTTGTTATATCCGATTTAATTCACCTACAGTGTAGTACGTATTTGGCGCCTGAAATGTAGTACGTATTTGGCGCCTGAAATGTAGTACGTATTGCACAAGAATCCACAATCTTCTACCAACAGCGAGCATTGGAATAGGATATAAATTTTCAGATTGCACCAAATAAAGAAATTAGTACAGTAAATGGTATACGTTTTTACTCTAAGGGTGCGTTTTTACTGTGGTGCTCAAGAGCAACAGCTTGCTGATATCTGGTCAAGCGGAAGTATTTTGATGAGATCATAAATCTGACTACCGACTTTTTAAATAACTTTAATGTTTTCAGTATCCATGAATGTGAATAAACCATTTATATTTCTTTGTATGTAAAAGCAAAATATTCAAAATATTAAGAAATATCGGCGGTGGCTTCAGTCCAGGGGAGGTTAAATGGATTTGTGTGAACAACATCTTGCAAAATAACGTACTAAACATTAAAATTTAAACTACTATATTTTGAAAACTAAGAACTCCATCCGAAATCCAGTTATATATATTTGTAGAACATTTAAAGGAATACAAATTACTTCATTACTATTCTTAGAAAAATCTTTTAAGTTTTGAGAAATAAGCCTTACAAATTTTAAAAATGAAATTTTTTATTATTCTTCAACTTGATAAGGAAAAGACTAAAAAATTTTAATAGCTCTGTAGAAAACAGATTATTGATCTAGAAACTAACTGGATTTTCATTTGAATATTTGTCCCTTACTATTTATATTTGTCTTTAACCTTCTGTTTACGGGTGGGACAGCATCTTCTTCTTCGAGGTAAAAATATTGGGATCTGAGTCAAATCAATATAACCCTCAGTCCGAAACCTCATTTAGATTTAACTGAGGTGACTTTAGATTTAACTGTTTGGCTTTTAATTCAAAAGAAAGCTTTTTTCTCTGGTTGATACCTATTATTAAATAATTGCTAGACTTAATCTTTTGCTTAAGGGTGGGATAGCGCCAATCCCAAACGAAGAATCTCTCAAAAAGACAGGTATTTGACATACCCTATCCCAAACAGATCGATCCCCCTTAGCAGACATTGGCGTCTATGGACGTCAATGCCTGCTCGATCGAACTGTTTGGGATAGGGTATGTCAAATACCTGTCTTTTTGAGAGGTTCTTCGTTTGGGAAGGACGCTGTCCCACCCGTAAGCAAAAGATTAAGTCTAGCAATTATTTAATAATAGGTATCAACCAGAGAAAAAAGCTTTCTTTTGAATAAAAAGCCAAACAGTTAAATCTAAAGTCACCTCAGTTAAATCTAAATGAGGTTTCGGACTGAGGGTTATATTGATTTGACTTAGATCCCAATATTTTTACCTCGAAGAAGAAGAAGGCGTTTGCTTTTTGCCCCTGAAACCAATTGATACCTATTGTCCATTAATTAGTGCACTAAAATTTTATTTTTTAGGTAAAATATTGTGATGGACTTAATACCTATATATTACAAATTTAATATATATAAAAGATCAAGAAATTTGGAATTTTCACTGTATGTCAGTCAATTTATTCAGCAGCTGCTTTATCTCTTCTGCGGAAATTTTCGAGCTAGGCTCGTTTTCTGCCATTTTGTGGATCGCTCCACGTACATTTAACGAGCCAAATACTCTGAATTTTGAAACAGATAGTATAAGTATGAAAAAATAATGTTCGTGTTTAATAACAAAGAACTAAACATATATTAATATCATTTTTAATTTTTCGAAAGTTTTATGCATGTCTCAAGATCTGCATTTTCTGAGCTATACTTATTATTTGCCATTTTGTGGATCATCCCATGTAAGTTTAACGCACCAATATACTTTACATTTTTAAACCAATAATGTATGTCTAGAGAAATGCTGATTAATTGCAAAATAATAAATCTATATAAATAAAACCAATAATGTACGTCTAGAGATTGCTGATTAATTGCAAAATAATAAATTTATATAAATAAAATTGAAAATCTGTCTGTTTGTCTGTCCCGTCATCACGGGAGAACGGCTGACTCGAATTTCATGAAATTTTTTGGATAGCCTGGAAATAGTCCCACTTAAAATTTAGTCAATGTTTGGAGTTTCTACGATCAGTGGTTCTCGAGATATTAGTAAAAAACGAAATTTTCGTTTGTCTCATCATCACGGAAGAACGGTTGAACCGAATTTAATGAAATTTTGTGGATAGCCTTGAAATAGCCCCCATAAATTTGGCCCAAGTTTCAAGTATCTAAGACCAGGGGTTGTCGAGATATTAATGAAAAACGAAACTTTTTCCTAGGAGTTCTATTCTGTAACTCCGTGCTTTATCCAAACGAAAAGCTTGAAAATCGTTTGAAAGTGAGTTAAAACTCTATCTCTGAGTTTGATGGGAGATTTTTTGCACTAATCAGTCACTTTCTGAAAACATGAATTGTTTGAAACATGATTTAAATGGGAAATCTATCTCCAGGGTTTATTTTTTACAAGCATTTACGGAACAATGAAAAGTATAAAGAAATCAAAATGGTTATTTAATTTCGCAATTTATCAAAAAGTATCTTATATCATGTCGTTCAGAAACGTAATTAAATTAAATCTGTCTGTTAATTTTAATTATTATTTTTTCGATTTGAATAATAAACAAATGGATATAAAAATGTATTTTAGAAAAGAACGATTTGATTTTTCTTATAGCATTTTTGACTGGATAATATCAATTACGGTCTTCAGGTTTAAACATTATTATTATTGATATTTTTGGGGATTATGGATTCAGGGATTATTGATATTTTCAAGTTATTATGCAATTGTTTTATTATGACAAAAATTGTTTAAACTCATATATTGTACGTTGTACGAGTAATCTTCTAGAAATACACGGGTATATCTTTTAATTTACGAGAATATAAGTAGTACAGGTATATTGGCATATGTTTTGATATATATTGGCATATATTGGAATCAATTACAACCTTCTGGTATAAAGAGCACCTTCAAAGACCATTGATATTTTCAATTTATTACGACATCTCTTTTATTTTGGCAAAGATTTTTGAGACTCATATTGTAATACGGGTAATCTTCTAATGTACTAATACAGGTTACATCTTCTAATATTCGCGTATATAAGTAGTACGGGTCCTATACAATTTTAATGCTTTCATTTTGTATATATTGATTCAATTCTTTTTTTTTTTTTTTTCTGTAAATTTGCTTACAAAAGGGGCCAGAGGTTTTTTTCTTCAGATCTGCCCGTGAAGATAATTTTTCATAGTGAGAACATATATTCTTAAACTTCTCTTTAGGAGCAATAAATTTAATAATTTAACAGAATTTGCACATGATTGCGAATTATAAGTTTCTTTATATTATATACTCCGTACGAAGAACGGGTATGATGCTAGTATATATTGTTTTTAATTTTTTAAAAGTCATACGCACATCTAAAGATCTACATTTCCCATTTAATTAAAGACTGAGTTTTTCTACGACGAAAATTAAATTTACGATTTACAGGTAAATATCTAGGTTATCTGTATTATGTCAACAAGCCAACTAAACGCTGATGAGCTTATATAGCCAATGTCGAAAGGTCTGGGAATAAGCACTTAACTTGTTAAGCTCTTAGTCTATAATATTCGATAAGCTTTCAGAACTGGTCAAAAATCGCTAAGTTGACGCTATATTGGTAAATTCATTACCAAGGTCGCGCAACCGAGATCTTATCTAATAAAGCAAAATCAAAATCTTGTGAAAATAAGAAAAAAAATCTTGTAAAAATGAATACAAAATGAATGTAAAAGTGAGATAGAAGTGTTACAAAATCTCGTCAAATGCGAGGAAAATATTCTGCAATTTTCAGCAGATAAAATATTTATGACATCTTGAGCAACAAAATGGCTCGAGGTTTGGTGTTCCAACGGACCGATAAAAATATAGGAAGCAGCAGTTAAATAGATTTACGAAATTTGATCAAAATCTTTATCCTGGAATATTTTCTCCTTTACACGATTTGGCGATATTGGAGTTAAAACTTTTATTATTTCTCGAACCGATATTAAATTAGTCTAGCAAGATTTTACAAGCGATTGGGTCTAGCAGATAACGTCTTGGAGTTTCAAAATTTTAGGGTTTCATTTTCTATTATAATATAATCTTTCAGATTTTTCTGAGAGTGGTTTTATTTTAGTTTGGGTATTATATACTCTATTGCAAAAAAATATATGCACCTATAAGAAATTGAGCTACAGACGCGAAACTTGGCATGTATGTATCGTTTAAGAAGATATGCAAATGATTAGAATTTGGGAGCAAAAAACTGTTTTATTAAGAAATGGTGGCAACAAGAAGATGACATTTTAGTAAGTGTAAATCCTCCTCTGACAGCTATGCAAGCCGATATTTGGTGCGCCATAGACTCCGATATTTGGTGCGCCATTGACTTTGATATTTGGTGCTCTGATATTTGGTGCGCCGATATTAGGTGCGCCATTAGCCGATATTTGGTGCGCCATAAGTTGTCTATAATCCCTCTGTGGAACATTCTGTCACAAATGTAGCAACTTGTCAGCTAATTCAGTGATATTCTGTGAAGGTTGCAATTTCCGTCCCAAACGTGTTCTATTGTTGACAGATCTGGGCCATGAGAGGGTGTTAAATCCTCGAAATAATTGTTGGGAAAATCGGGCAGTATGTGATCGAGCTGTCTTGTCGGTAAATAGAACCTGTGCGGCTTGACAAACATAAGCATTGTTTTACAGCACAACTAGAATCAATTAGCAATTCCACGAGATGGCTTCCCAAACTGTCACACCGCATGTAATGGCTGTCTGCCATTCGACAACAAATACGGGATCGTAACGTTGGTCAGTTTTCCTCCACACAAGTATGCGGCGTTCATCAGCACCGAGAAAGAAGCGGGATTCGTTGCTAAAAACAACATGGCTCCAATCGCCGGACACTGTCCAGGCTAGCCGCGCTCGGCACCAACACAGGCGGCTCTACTTATGTTGAGAGGTCAGTAGTAGGCACCTTAATAAACGTCGATACCTAATTCCACCTTCTTCCAGTAGTTTCCGAATGGTGTCTCTTGATATAAGAATCATGGAGGCTTCCAATGGTTGATAGCGACGCCATTGGTGTGGACGTGGCTCCCTTTCTCACTAGCTAATCCTCTCGAACAGTTGTCTATCTGGGATGCTCTGAGCATCTCCAACGGTTACATGTGTTTTTGCTGACCCCCAGTTTCCAATACCGAGCAACTTCCATATCGCTCCAACCAATATGGCGACTGATACGTCTGTTGGACAGGCCTATGATGCGACTTCCCTCTAAATCCGACAATCGTTCATAGCAACGTCGAGTACGTCTCAAAAGCATCTTTCATTTTAACTGCAGTACGACGCGTCATTCATGCGCGTTGCATGGGCCCTATATAATTATTTGCGCTGATAGTTTGATTACTTGCATGACGACATTTGCAAACCGAGCTCAATGGCTGTAACTTAATTTTTATGGGTGCATATATTTTTGTAACAGAGTATGTTTCGATGAATTTACATGTTTTGAGCAACCTAGAATACAAATCAAGTTCTTTTAGCGTGATATTTCTGTGTGTTTGTTTATGCAATGTATATGTGCCCTAAGCATGAAAAATTTAAAACGTAAAATTAAAAGAATAAATAAGCTTAACTATATAAAACAATGTTTGTTTTGGAATTTTCGACTAAATTATACATTATACCACTCCCGCTATGTAAGGTTAAATCGTTTGTAATATATTTTCATATTTTCTCATTTTAGCTGGTTGGTTATCATGATCGACTCGACTGTCGTCTCGAATTTTCAAACATCATCTGCAATCCTGTTTTTTTACTTAAACAATTTTTAAACATGGCTTAGGGAAAGCCCGTCTTCTTTCATTGTGTTTCTTATTGGTTGTAGTCTAGTCTCGCCCATCATTAATGAAGATGGTTCAGTGACAGTTCCGCCAGTGTGGACTGAAGCCCTCCAGAATTTGGCTCCGTTGCGTGCTGTTTTCACAGAAAATTGATGAATTTATTATTCATAAACATTATCCAAGTTTAATGTCAATGTTGTCGCCTCTATGTCCGGCATATTATTCAGTTTGTCTCACCACTTGATTCAAAACTGACGTTTTTCATATTCTAATTTATTGATATCTTAGTCTGTTGTCACAAACTCGTTTTGAATTTCGAATCTATTTCAATACTTTACCTATACTTTACCGTGCATTGTAGAGAAAGTAAAACTATCTGGAGTATGAACCTTTCTCACACAGCATATATCATATTTTATGTGTGCCTTTGGGCACCACAATTTAACGTCCATGGCGAAGTTCAAATTATAATTTTGTTCCGGTACTATTTACTATACTAGTTATTCCACTAACATAGTTGTTCTGGGAATATTTCTATTTCTCAATAAGAAATAATGCTATAAAAATTCAAAATTCTAATAATTCGAGTTCTAATAATAAGACTCATAAAAAATTCTATCTAGTTCTAGTTTTATATGTATTGTACGTAGCTATTGTGTCCGCCATCTTTTGGCGAATTCGGAAATGTTCTGGAAAACATTACTTTTTCTAAAAAAAAAAAGAAAAACATTAGCAATCGGTTGGAAAATAAAGCAGTTGAAAAAAAAATATTTTAGCACCATTAACATGAACATTCTTAAAATAGAGATATTAACCTAACTATATTTTGCAAAGCACATAACCAATTACGCTTCCGAAATTATTCTAAGTCAAGGGAGGAAAACGTTTGTCTCCCAAGGGGGTGTTATAATGACTTCGGTGCCGACGGAGAAATGGGGTCGCGAGGGTGAAGTAATTTCATCTCAAGCATATTTTAGGGACGGCATCACCATCGGATTAAAATCTGGCACATATACGCAATTAACTTTTGTTTATGCATTGTCTGGCGTAGAACCATTGAGGATAGTTTATAAATGCTAAAAAGCTTTAAAAAGTCTCAGAAATGCATATAATATTTTTCATAAATTTTGGGTAATTTTTATGATATATTGTTGAAAATGACTTGTAGGAATGTTTTTCATGAATTCTATCGGCCTTTTATAATCGCTATCAGAAAACAATTTCCTCATCAAGAAATTATCATCGTCAAATATTCATCTTTATCAAAAAGGCATCAAAAATAATCATCAGTATCAGATAAAATTATCTTTATCAAAACATTATCATCATTAAAAATGTATCTTTATCAAAAATTTATCAAAATATTATTATCAGTATTATCATCAGTATCCGATAAAATTATCAAGCATCATATCATATTTTTATGCATGTCTGTGCGTGTCCACAATTAACATCATGTTTATAATAGGACAATGGAATTCATGAAAAGCATTCCAATAAGTTATTTGCAAAATCATTTATTAATCATCAATTTTCATTAATAATTGGCAATCTGATTATGCAATACGGGCACCATTAAATTTTGTTTAATATATCTGAGTAAGCTAAAATTGTCAAAATAAACATAAAAATGAACAAATTTATTAGTTAACAGCATGCAACAATTGTATTTAAAGTTATCAGCCCATTTTGGAAGCAAAGAAAATAACCTCATTTGTCAATTCCCGAAGCCATCTATTTTATTTTTGGTAACTGTTTTTTTGTCCTCATATTATCATCAGAGCCACATACATCAGGGAGAGGTCAAAAGGATGCATTACATAAGGGTTCGAGCTGCATAAACAGTTTATCAAATAATGCCAAGAACTTTTAAAATAAGGGGTAGTAGGGGGAATCCGCGCGTTTGCGCCATAGGGGCCCAAAAATTGTGACTGCGACACCGAGTAAAATATTGATTTCTCTAACCTGGTTACATAACTTCATAACAAGTTTTCCGTCAATAGTAAGTTCTTTCCAAAAAATAAGCTCTCTTGACAAAATCCCTTAATGATTAATTTAAAGAATACAGCGATTAAAAAACAATATTGTTATAGAAGCTATTTCCGTTAGAGAATTGCTGAACACCACTCAAACAATTAGACTAAGAACTTTCTTTTAACCTTTGTTTTCTTTTAGCAAACAAACTTGTTCTACATTTAAACATAATTTTATTTTATTTAAAAATATATTCTATTTTACCTTAAAATATACTCTTAACGAAAGGACATTAACTTATCAGCCAGCATAAAACGAAAATACTCGTTCTCAAGAAAACTTATTTCGTAATATAGTTAGTTATTTTACTTGAAAAACCGTAAAACTTCTTTTAATGACATCACAAGGGATTAACGTCGAGCAGCTTGCTCATTAAAAAGGTTGCCTTCCCACGAGTGTGTTTGTCAAACAGAAAACAGTCTTTTAGAACATTTTTTAACAAACACAATGACGTCAAAAAGAATCCAAATTTAAACTTTTCGTGTCGACTGAGATCGTAACCTACTTATATCCATATATTAGCAATTGTTAAGAATGCGTAGTTTTGAATACGAAATTTGCAATAATATATGTAAAATAGTAAGGTATTACTTTTCCTACATACATAAGGAAAGTATTGTGACGGGAACAAAAATTTGAATCCTAGTGTTTGAAGGAAGAGAAACATTAAAGCATCTCTGAACTCGAATCGAACGTTTTTGAAGTGATGTCTGTGTGTTTTTATGAATGTTAGAGCGTGGGTATGGGTATATATGTTAGTATGTATTTGTGTTCGTATGTTAGTGTGTATTTGTGTTCGTATGTTAGTGTGTATTGGTGTTCGTATGTTAGTGTGTATTTGTGTACTTATGTTAGTGTGTATTTGTGCACGTATGTTAGTGTGTGTTCGTGAGTATTTTAAATGCAATATCTCATGAACGAATGAAGCGTTTCGGCCGTAATTTAGTACGATTATTACAGTCAATGAATAATCCTATTAATTTTAAACGCAATTGAATATTCGGAAGATCCCAAAAATTTCGAATGAATTTAAAGAAGAATCATATAAAAATCGAAACTTGCAATAATATTAAATGAATAATCATTTGATAAGTAATTTTTATTAGAAAACAAATAACACAAATTTTAGAATGCTAGAATGAACCATTCTCGAGATATTGCAAGTATTTTAAATTAACTTTTCACAAAAAATACATAAAATTAAAAATAAAGTATGTATTGCCAAATATGTTCACTTTTTGTATGCAATATCATACAACAAATCACCTTGCATCATCCTTGTGTATCTAGTTCATTTCATTCTTGAGATAAGTTACTCTTTGTAACAGTTTCGTATTTTAACTCCAAAGAATTCGTAAGTAGTTATTTATTATGTAGTAGTTATTATTATGTAGTAGTAGGATATTAATTAAATGTCAATTGCATTTTAATGAAGATTTTCTTATTTTGTTCGACCCAGAAGATATAAGGTATCTGTTTGGACGGCCGAGACATGATGGAGATTTCACACGTGATTATAAATACGTGATTATAAACACGTGATTCTCTTTGGACTAATAAGGATAATTCTGAATTAATTTGGACACATTTAAATTTCAGTTGTGTTCATTCAACGTCAGGAACATTGTACTGCCAATCTTGTACACCATTAATTTGCTGTGAGACAAGTAAAGTCATTGCAAAGTCAGGTGCTGCCCAAATCAGATTCTTTCCTTCTATATCAATATACAGGGTGATCCAAAAGTCCTTGACACATTTTAAAATTGAATATAAACTCAAGTAATTGCCGTACGACAGTGGGGTTTGGACTAAAATGCTTTTCACGTTGAAAAGATTTGGTTAAGCAAATAAAAAAAATAGTTCTAAACTTTGCCCATAGATGGAGCTACTTGTACAAATATTTGTATATCTGCTTTTTACTTTGCTTAAATACATAATGTATAAGGAAAGTATTGTGACGGGATCGAAAATTCGAATTCGAGTTTTTGACGGGAGAGCACGTTTTAAGCATCCCTGACCACGAATCAAACATTTTTGAGGTGATGTCTGAGTGTGTGTGTGTGTCTATGTGTCAGTGAGTCTGTGGAGACGATATCTCACGAACAAATAGAGCGATTTGAATGAAATTTGTTACAAAAATTACAATCCGTGAATACTGGAAGCCTATTGTTTTTAACGTAAGTGTTTTAAACGTAATCGAATGTTCAGAACCCCCCTAAATTTTCGAGTGAAATTTTGAAAAAATCATCAAAAAATCAAAACCTTTAATAAAGTTACGCAAATAGATATTTCTTATGTAATTTTTCCTTAGAAAACGGTTGACATAAACTTTAGAACGCTAGCATGAACCGTTCTCGAAATATTGCACATTTTTTAAATAAATTTATCAAAATATCCCATAAATCAAAAAAAATATTAACTGTTGAGAAACATGTTCGCTTCTCATATGTAATATCACGCGATAAATTGGGTGGCATCATTCTTGTGGATCTAGCTCGTTCCATTCATGAGAAAGATACTTTGTGTAATACTTTTGTATTTGAACACCAATAGTCATTTATCTGCTATAAGAATAACTTATTTCTCCGGCCATAACGATTGGCGAGATTTTGGCGACAAATTTGGCGGAATGTTGCCAACTTGGAGACTTTTTGAAATGTTGCCAAATTAACGAAAATCTCGCCATCTAGATAAAAATGACGCTAAATCTATGAAAATGATGACTAATTGTCGAAAATTCGATATCTTGTAAAGAATATAAGTATCTACTATAAGAAAACCTATTTTTTTACTGTAAAAGTAGTAAATTCATTGCATTATATAAGGAAAGTCATGTGTTGCCCACATCAGATTTTTTTTTTTTCATATTCGTTTTAACACTGTCACTGCAAAGTAAGAAATGACAACTTCCACCAAAGAAACTCATTGCGTAGGTTGGTACTTTGAAACTAAATCCATCATTACAGTTCAAAGAAAGTTATTCGTGCCAAGTATGAAAAAAACGCTGCATCTCGAAACAGCATTTTGGATTGGCATAGCAAATTTTTAGAAACTGGAAGAGTTTTGGATCCAGAAAGGAGGGGCCGGCCAAGCACTACTTGTCTTCAGTTTTTATGCTTTTTTCTTATATTTTTAAGGTACAGCCCATCTATGGGCAAAGTTTGGAACTACTTTTTTTATTTGCTTAACCAAAACTTTTCAATGTGGAAAGCATTTTAGTCCAAACTTCACTATCGTACGGCAATTACTTGAGTTTATATTTAATTTTAAAATGTGTCAAGGACTTTTGGATCACCCTGTACTTTTGACAAAAAGACATTACATTATTAACCAGTCGAAAACGAAAACATTCGTTTTCGAGGAAACTTTCTTTTCAAAAAGGTAGTTTGTCATTTTGCTTGAAAAATAGTAAAAGTTCTTTTAATGATATCAAGTGGGATTAACGTCGAGCTGCTCGCTTATTGAAAAAAGGGCTGCCTTCCCAAGAGTGTTTTTTGGAAACAAACGGAAAATAACCTTTTGGGATACTTTTTGACGTTATGAAATATCTAATTTTACACATTTCGTGTTGACCGAGCTCGTAATCCAGTTGTTATGTTTAGCAAGAGAAATATTAAGAATGTACAGTCGTTGTATAGAAAATTTGTAATTATAAATATTAAAATAGTTAGGTATTTTTAATTTGTGTAAGCATATTTTTTTTTTAAATTAATCACTCAAACTGCTGCCAAAATGCCCCAAAAGTGGAGAGTAGCGATGGACGAATAATACTTTCCTCGAATTCAAATATCAAATGTTAACCAGATTTCGACTATTCGAATACCCCTAATATTTATTTGAAATTGGTAATAAACAATATTTAAATTTATTAAATATTATTAATTATTAGTAAGAAATTTACCAACGTGAAATAAAATTGTAAATGCTTAATGAAACCGCATTGATTTAGAAGTGAAGCTTTTTATTTTAAATTTGAATTATTTTACAGTATGTACTCTTAACTACGATTATTGAATAATTGCAAAAGTTTTTGCGTCTACTACAGATTTTTATTTAAGAAAACAAGCAGGCAGACACGTTCAAAATCTAGTCTGCTTCCCTTTTTGTTGCAAATTGAGGAAGAGCGGCTGAAGATTTGCTTTAAAAAAAAAAAAAAAAAGAAAAAAAAATTGTTGTACAGCGTCGTGAACATACTTCAAAGATAATTCTTTCAAGCGATGATACAAACTGTTTTTAATCTCCAGTAGTCGGGTTTTCTTTTTTATTTAGGCTTACAAACTTTCTTCTGGGTATTAACGATTTTCTTCGTATGTAGTATCCCTCCATTTTATTCCAGAATCTGCTATTAATCACGTCGTAATAGTCGAGTTATTCAGATTTATTCTAGTGACGAGATTTATTTTTATTCTTGATTTTATTATTTATTTTATTAATTATTTATTTCATTCTATTACTTATTATTACAAATTTATTTGAGATCTCTAATCTCGAATATTAGAATTCAAAGTATTTGACTATTCGAGGATAGTATTCGCCCATCTCTACTAAATACATACAAATTTAAATATTTTAATAGATACCGTAATCTGATCCTTTGTTTTATTTCTTTTGCCCTAAATAACAGACAGTTTTTATTAACTGATTGATGGCCTGCGGATAACTATTTTAAACAAGGTTATGCTTTCAAATATATACAGGCAACTCGTGTTTCGTGGCAGCATTATATGTGGCCCTCAAACATTCTTGAAAATTTTATAATTTTATTATTTTTAATTTCATACGTTTTATTATAATACTAATTTTTATTTGATGTTAATTGTTATTTATGTATTTATGTATATTATTTTATTTTTGTATTTGCTGTTTAATCTACCATAAAAAATTAATATACCCATGACATTAATATACCCACATTTTTAACGATTCAAAAAGTAAAAAATAAAATTTCTCACTTGGCATGTTTTACAATTTGGCGTGAACGAGTGAGAAAAAATTTCCAGTACGTTTACTGTTAAAAATCTATAAATAATCAATCATTTTTAATCAGCCATCCTATCAGCCACCTTTATTGACTATCTACATCCTAATTACATATAAATTTCAACAGTTAATATATTGGAAATTATTCACAACCGCCAACTTTTAATTTGCGGATCAAAATTGTTAAATTATTTTTATTTTATTAGTGAAATTAACTGGAATGCGGCTCCACTCGATTTTCTCATACCAGAATCGATTTATCGATTTTTAAATAGCATGTGGACTTTTTTTATACAAATTTTACATGAAAAAATTAGAAAAATCTTTACTGTTGGTCAAAATAGCAACCATTTAAGCATGTTATTCTTCATTTTTAAGGGATGGAAAATATATTTTGATTAATACCAAATTTGACAGTAAACCCCATCGGAGAGGATGGGGGGGGGGGGGGTAAAAATGTCACGAACACAAAATTTGTATCGTGGTTATCTTTCGTTACAATGATTGAAAGTGCTTAGTTTCGTGATCACTGAGCCATAAATAACCCTTTTTAATCATAATCATGTCAAATTTTGTCCTATGCTGCCACGTTAAGAAAATATAACATTTCGAATAAATTTCGAAATTTTGATTCAAATTTTTAAAATGTCTATCTAGTTCTAGTCTATCTAGTCGGATAATAAGTTTCGTGAATATCCATTTATATTTACAGCAGCTATCCTGTACACAAGAAATCGACCACAGACAGACGACAGACACTCTAAAAATAGTTAAAACGTGTTCAGGAGATCCTGAATCATATATTGGCATCCAAGTTTCGAAATCGAAAGTTTTCGTGAAAGCAGTACTTTCTCTGCATTGTATTCTATAGTATGAGAACGTAAAAATTGAGTTTATAGTAGTGAATAACTTTATTTTCAACTTATTAGGGCGTTTTAAAAAATGGGTATATTAAAATCTGTTTTTCTTTACAACTGTTTAGTTTTAAAAACTTGATATAAATCTTTCAATTTTAATTTTTATTTTAAACAAAGCTATCATGTAATAAATCATAAAATTATTTATTTTCGTAATCCGGTATTGTTCTTGGTCGTTTTATTTCGTTAATAAGTCGCCAAATGTGCCGCAAAAGTGACCGAATTTTCGCCATATTTTTATGAAATGACATTTTCCTAAACTTTCAAGCAAAATATATCACATTAAGTTAATAGAAAGTGGATAATAATACAAATTAATTCTTATTCACTTAAATGAACAGGGCCATAAATTTTTCGTTAAACCAAAGTCTTTTTTACATAGATCATATTTATCGTTAACATTTATTGCATTATTACAACCAAGTGATCACCCGGCCGTCCAAATGGTTGCTCGAGTCCTTAAGGTGAGTCGGACGGTCTGGGCCTTCAACCAAGTGATCATTTTATGCAAAGTATCTAGTTGGCAGCTATCTATGCCGCTTATATTAACTATTAGTAATTTAAAGGGTATTATTATTTTATTTATTGTATTACCAATTATATTACTGTTAGTACGTATCGTTATATTTCTGCAAATGTTGTATTTCTAGTTTATTTCCATTAAACATGCCGAACAGTACTGTAGTTACATGTAGGAACACTAATCCATATTATTCGTCTTTACTGCATTGTAATTATTTTCGATTTTAAAAAAATAAAGTTAAAATTTGTCTCCGCTGTCTTATTCTGGTGAACTATAATAACCACGAAACAGATAAGAATGTGATAGCTAATGATAGGGGTGTTTAACAAATGATTGGTTTATGCGTTGAAAAAGTGGTTAATTCGTATTCAGGAATGCTCAAAAATATATCCAATAAATATAGATCCAAAGCTCGTCAATATCTACAAATCCAACAGTCGGTTTGTGACCCCACCGTAAAACTTTTTACATATTTTATATACGGAAAGTTAAAATTGCAACTTCATGATGTACGAAATATGCATTTGAATTGAGAAATATAGTTGTCTGCAACTACCAAGAACTGCAACCCATTTGTCATCACATATCTATTCCTCGATCTGTATCTCATCAGGAAGAGAAAGGCGACAAAATAACTACAGCGCAACTCCATATAGCCTCGTGAATATTTTTACTCGAATCATGGGTCTCTTTCTAATAAACTGCAGTAACCAGGAAATGAGTAATTTAACTAATGTCTGCAGTTTTTCAAATTTGTCTTTCTCGGAATTAACTGTTCTCTCTCTCACCCTGCCTGTAGTTGGACTCTACAAGCAATTAGATATATCCATGAAAAGTATTATATCTCTCTTTTAGTTAGTTATATATTACACATGAATTCCAATTGTTATTATGGAAAAGTCCGGATCGCTTGACCTTGGCGACAAATTTAATGAAATATCCATAAAGAGGCGATTTTTGGCGAGTTTGGGAATCAAAGTGACTGGTTAAATTTTTCACGAGTAGGTTTTTCTGTGTGCTTCCTATAAAATGTATATAAGAATGTTCATTGTTCAGAGAGTAAAATTATGTTGTACAAATAACAGAGAACTGTGAATACATCAATGTTTTGAGATTGCGATTTTATTGTTTTTTAATTAGTTGCAAATTTTATTGCTATATCTAGCGATCGTTGGGATTTTTGCAGAGAGTTAAAAAGCTATTAACTCTACCTTGTTCCTTTTCCAATCATTTTGCTACTTTAAATTTAAAAAGAAAGAGTTAAAATTTCACATTGGGAAAAAGCCAAAATTGTTTGATACAATCATTCAGGTGACGATGGGACAATGTAAGTCTTATCGCATTGTCCGTATTTCTATGGCAAAAGATTCGTATTGAATTAAATAATATTTATTTCAATTGTTCATTTTGTAGAAATATATTATCAATGCAATTCAAATAAGAACTCAAGCAATGTAGAATATTCCAATGAATTCAAATTCATTTTACCTTTCAAGTTATCTTTGTCTCCCCATGTTATGTGATCCGTTCTACAACTAGGAAAATCTCCCAATTATTTCTACTCATAATTAGAGAACTTTAATTTAAAAATATTCAAAAATACATATACTAAACACTACGCCTTCTTGTTGCGCGGAATGAAAACTGCTGGGACTTTACTAACACTAGCGACACCTAGATATAATTCTCAGAATATTATGATATTTTCAAGCTATTCGTGTATGGTAGTTTTATCTCTTTTCTAACTCCACGGTATGGAAAAATAATTTTTTCGATAAACTCTTCCTCAAACAATTCATACTTGTGTAAAACCAGTTACATCCGTTCTTAAAAAATATCTGCGCAAAAGTTGCAAAAAAAAAAAAAAAACTTGCATTACCTGTGACAGAATTGATGCTCGCCTGATGCTTTCAATCTACCGCGTGTCACATTACATGCGGTCGATGTTCATGACGTCACGAAACTACCATCTCGCGAGACTCGTTAAGATAACGAAACCGAGTTGTTGAAGACGGAAGGAGGTAAAGTTCTGGATGTAATACGAAAAATAAAAGCATCGGACCGAATTCGAAATGAGATTTTTTTGGAAGTTCATTGCGTCGAATTGGAAAATTACAGTAGGCCATGTTTGATTATGATCTAATAATGTAATTATATTTTAGACAACATTTGATGTATAACGAAATAAGGTAATTAATTAAAATATGAACTATGTTATATAATACTTTCAGTTTTCTTTGGAAAAATCTAGCGAATGATAAAAGCTAAATATCTGATAATTGTCAATTTTCAGGTTAATTACTTTCCTTATATACATAATGTATAAGGAAAGCATTGTGATGGGGTCGAAAATTCGAATTCGAGTTTTCGACGGGAGAGCACGTTTCAAGCATCCCTGATCACGAATCGAACATTTTTGAAGTGATGTGTGTGTGTGTGTGTGTCAGTGAGTCTGTGGAGACAATAACTGACGAACGAATGGACCGATTCAAACGAAATTTGGTACAAAATTCACAATCCATAAACACTGGAAGCCTATCGTTTTTATACGCAATCGAATGTTCAGAACCCCCCTAAATTTTCGAGTGAAATTTTGAAAAAATCGTCAAAAAATCAAAACCGTTAATAAAGTTACGCAAATAGACATTTCTTATGTAATTTTTCATTAGAAAACGATTAACATAAATTTTAGAACGCTAGAATGAACCGTTCTCGAAATATTGCACATTTTTAAAAAATATTATCAAAAAGTTATATAAAATTAAAAAAAATTCCTATTGAGAAACATGTTCCCTTTTCATATGTAATACCATGCGATAAATTGGGTGACATCATTCTCGTGGATCTAGCTCGTTCCATTCACGAAAAAAGATACTTTGAGTAATACTTTTGTATTTGAACGCCAATAGTCATTTATCCAATAGTAAGAATAAGTTATTTCTCCGTTCAAAACGCTTGGCAAGATTTTGGCGACAAATTTGGCGGAATGTCGCCAACTTGGCGACATTTTTAATTGTCGCCAAATTAACAAAAATCTCGCCAAATTGATAAAAATGACGCTAAATCAATGAAAATGACGACTCATTGAAGAAAATTCAATATCTTGGAAAGAATATAAGTATCTACTATAAGAATAACATTTTGTTAACTGTAAAAGTAGCAAATTCATTCCATTATATAAGGAAAGTCATGTGTTGCCCACATCAGATTTTTTATTTTTCTACTATTAAATTAAAGACAACCAATCATAGGTTTAAAAAGTCATTTAATAAAACCACCTTTCTCGAGGTACATAAGTTTACAAAGCCAAAGCACTTTCGGGCATCACCATGCTCTTTATCAATGGCGAATGGCGCTAATCGTGAACAGAGATTCATTTATTCATCAAGAGGGATTTTGATCTGATTTTTTTTTTAATAATATTTATGGGTTTTCTTTTTTTCTTATATATAATTAAAAATCTTGTCTAAAGAAAGCAATAACGCTTTCTTTAGATACTAGCTACAATTTTTAAGGAACGCACGTGATTTAATAGTGCCTAGTCCTAATGAACGCAAAACAAGCTACATAAACATTATTTAGTATGGAGAAGAAAGTTGAAGTGACAAATAATCTTCCTTTGAAAGATAATCGCCCTTATAGCAGATACTTGGCGCTATTCTCACTCTTTCCTCGCACTTTATCAGTATTATTATCCTTTGTGGTATTTTGCAAGGGATTATGGGTATTCCTTTCACAATGAAGAGCGTTTCTGACACGATAATTACGCCAAGAAGGATTTGAGTTGATTTAACGCTTTGTGTAAATAAAACGGGATCAACAAGACGCATAAACACCTGCAGTTGTGTTTGGCGTGTAAAAATTTATTTGAAATAATGTAAAACGCTGATTGATTCTTAATATTTTTACTTTCTCACACTACTGTATAGAGAAAGCAACGTTTTTCTAGAAATGTTCTTGATATGAGGGCCGGGGGTAGAGTATATCTTGAAAGAAAAGTGACTGAGATTAATCGGAACTGGAAGAATGTAATAGAAGTGACATCATATTACTAAGAATACATACTAGAAAACCCCTGCTATAATTTGAAGGCCTTATTCACTTAACCTTGGCGACAAAAAAGGTGATTTCGGTGGATCGAAGTGGACGAAATATTGCCAGCTTTACGACTTTTTGGTGAGTTTTAGAAAGTTATCGAATTTTGTTGATGGGTTAACAGAAAATCATTATAATTTGAAAGACTTGGTCACTTGACCGTGGCAACAAAATCTGTGATCTCTGTACAGAATTGAACGAAATATTGCCAGCTTTGTGTCTTTTGGCGAGTTTTGGAAATTTCTCGAATTTTGTTAATGGGTTAATGATTTCGTCAGTAACGTGCCTTTTCCAGAAATTTCCACAGAGGACATATGAGCTCATCATTCAGCTGGGTCGTTGACGTGAGATGAGGGATCTACCGATCTCAATACAGAACCCAATATGCATTGTATCTGCTCATTTCGTATACACTTTAAGTTGTATATTAAAACAATTCTGGTAGAAAAGTGTAAAAAAAATAATTTTTGGAATAAAAATATCGAAACCTTTCGTTAGGTAGCTTGTATCATCAGCACACGCAACTCATCAAAATCTTCCCTCCATTTTTTCACATCAATCTAGTATAACAAATGACGGTGCATACTCATTATTATTCTTTTTAATTCGAGATTTTAAAGAAAAAGTGTATGTGCAAGTACGTGTATTTGTACGTCTGTGAGGTGCGGAAAGAATTATTCAAGAACACGGAAGAAAGGATAATTCAATTCTATAATTCGTTCAATAATTCGTTCAAGAAAGGATAATTCCAGGAAGATCACCACTGTTAGTTTAACCTTTTGCTTATGGGTGGGACAGCGTCAATCGCAGACGAAGAACCTCCCAAAATGACAGGTATTTGACATACACCATCCCAAACAGTTCGATCCCCATTTGCAGGCATTGGCGTTAAGCAAAAGGTTAAGAAATAATAATTCAAGAACAATCTTATGACGGTACGTGTAACTGAAACGTATCGCCATGGATATTTTAGGGGCAGATATATCAAGTAAAAAATGGAACTAGATAAAAGGTCACGATTATAACAGGAATCATTTGAAACTAGAACGAATTTCCCGGTGTCGCCCGGGCGAGCAGCATAAATAATGTAGATAAAGATAGCACCACTCAATTTCGGAACGCCTGTTTTGAACATAATTAAATCCTGATCTGTATTTTTCTCCTGGTGCAACATACCAATTGTAGATGTCCTGAGGTATCTACCTCTTTTAGGACACTCCCGGTAAGAGCGTGGAAGGAAAAAGGCCGTGTCGGAAATTACCACAAAACATGTATTTAAATTCACACACACATAAATATTTACAACTATAACAATGATCAAACCTCATACTGAATCTGCATGACTGAAATAAAATGAGGCGAAGGAATGGTAACTCGAAACTCAATTTAAAAGCTTATCTGCTTAATAGGAGAGAGAAAATATTGGTGTTCAAAATTTGACTCACCGAAAACATTGTAGAGGAGCTGTCCATCAGATGTCTCTGACATGGTCTCGGACTCATATTTCACACCAAAATAACACCACCTTTTTCCATGGTGTCTCCAACTTATTTCCTCGAAACTCTCTAAAATTCTCGCTCTCTCTCAAGTTTTAAAATCCGCCCCTAAAATTAATAAAACCATTCTGATTCGTCTCAGGAGCGCCGCCCATGGGCCACAGAGCGGCTCCATCGGTCTGTCAAACCCCTTCAGGCACAACCGCCTTCGGAAAGCCCAGCAAGACTTGATACCCTTCGAACGTTAATTCAAAAGGCGCGCAAACTCTATGATCTCGTCCGGTTTGGACAAAGTGCCATATTTTCGTTAAAATATGATCTTCAAACTCCATCCGCACTTCTTGTTTTGCTGGGCACCTGCAAACTGGGACTGAACCACAAAATACTATAACGTAACTCTTGATCTTAAAACCAAAATATTGGAGCATGAGTTTACCATGAGACAGTACAATATAATGGAACAACGGCTATATAAATTCGTCACTGCTCGCCACATAAACGAACACACCCCTGTAGTAACGTCCCAAACAGGGAAGAACTTCTTCAAGGTCAAGCAGCATTTATAGACTCACTTAAACATCTGCAAAAGACATCAGAAATAAATTTAAAATTTTTCATTATAATGCGAAGATATTATTCCATATTCGTGTCAAAGATTAGAATCGTGTTAATTTCCAATCTCCGATGCACGAAAATAGAAATAAACACGCCTAAATCAAGTGTTATTTCGATGTGTTTAAAAAATATTAAAGAATTTTCGTATGGTATTGATTTAAAGTTCGTGAAGGAAAACATTCTTCAATCTTTTCGATGGTATTTAGATGGAAACTCTCCGACAATATTTTAATAAAAATGATAATTTAAATAAAAAAGAAATGTCTTAAAACATGGATATTTATATGATTTTCTTAATTTTAACCTTTTGCTTACGGGTGGAACAGCGTCCATCCCAAACGAAGAACCTTTCAAAAAGACATGTATTTAACATACCCTATCCCAAACAGTTCGATCCACCTTTTCAGATATTGGCGTCCATGGATGCCAATGCCGATAGAGGTTCTGGACGATAGAGGTTCTTCGTTTGGACGCCAATGCCTGCAAAGGGGAACTGAACTGTTTGGGATAGGTTATGTGAAATACCTGTCTTTTTGAGAGATTCTTCGTTTGGACGCCAATGCCTGCTTCTGTCACTCGGGAATCGATTTGGATAAAATTCACTGAAAATTCCACTTCATAAAATAACTAAAAAAACTAATTCACATTAAAAAAATTGCTCCGACGTGTCTCGGGACTTGATGCTATCACTGTACCCAATTTTTTAGCTGTAGGTTGCTTAGATTTCCCGATACGCCGCCAACAGACAAACGTCTTTTTTTATTATGCAAGATTTAAAACATATATACTATTTATATAATGCGTTTCATTTATTTTTGATTGACTTAGACGTCTGCTTATATTTCTATTTCCACTACGTCACTTACTTCAATCAATAGTTTTAAACCACGATTATGTGAATAAGCATTGATACGTAATCTACTATATGATAAATTAGCATACTACCGTAATCGAATCGGAGAACGATAGGAATATTAATTATTCATATTTTAATCTCGAATTCAAAGTTACTGTCATCGATCAGCTAGGAGTTGAGAGGATATTTATAAGAGAAATACCTTGAAATAGAATGATTTTCAATAATAACGCATTAGCTTGGAATATCGCTTTTACAATAATGAGATTTAGATACAAAACAGTATTTATCAAAACTGATATTATAATATTGCTGGCTGTTAAAGCCTCTGAAATAACAGGGTGTATAAAGTTACAAGTAAATACGACTATCAGAACTTTATATAAAATAATTATACACCGCAATATTTATGTATATATAATTAAAAGTCTGTCTGTCTTCTTCTTTGACCCAGACAGTCCGACCTACCTGAAGGTGTAAAGTGTCTGTTTGGACGGCCGGGAAGTGCCACCCAATTTAGACCGGAACCCAGTGGGGGCGGTATCCACAGGCAACTTAGACCCCCTTCCCCTAACACCAACCACTTGGAAGGACTTACGGACTCACATATTTAATGTGCAAGTACTCCGGTGATCACGGGGACAGTTTGGGCAGAACCGGGAATCGAACTCGAGTTGTCCGAGTGCAATCCCCGCACTTAACCACTGGGCTGTCTCACCCCTAAGTCTGTATTTTTGTTCCGTATACAGAGCCACAGTTTTTTTATGGAGTTTTTTTTCAAATTTTTGTAATTATTCTCTATTTCAATGCGGGTAACCCCATCCATGTTTTGAGTTTATAGGACCAGGAGCTATTAATCTGTTAGTAAAAAACGTAAAATTAAATCTTTTATTAAAATAACATTATTCAGACTATTATTTTCCGAAACCTTATTTGAAGAAAATTATATCATGTTGCTTACCAACATAGTTAAATCAAATGTGATAATTTGGGAAGCGATTTTTATTAACACTTTACAACATAGTTGAAAAGTCTTTATGACTTTGTTCATTTGGTAAATAAGTCGCTGGTAGGATACTGTGATGCTGGTTAGATTTTGATACGATTCGGAAAAAAATTAATCTGCCTTTTTTTGCGAAATGACCTGAAAATCTAATATATTCGATTTAAAATAAAATACTACATGTGCAAGATAGTGAAACTCTGAAATAAATGACTAAATTTGATGAAATATATTAATTAAGTACTTGTTCTACATGCAAAATGTGACAACTGAGCGAATAAATCTGACCCCATGACTGTAGGATAAACCGTTCTCGAGATATTGAAGTTTTTGAAATTTTAAGGACCTGAAAAATTTTAAGTACCTTAAGTTGCTAAACGAAACGAAGATGCAATAAAAAAATGTATTGGATATAATATCAGAAAATTATTCATATTATTTTCTGCAATTAAACTCAATTTAATGCATAATGAAATAAAAAAGTTCAAAATAAATTTGAATCTGCCGGGAAAGTCAGGTGCTGCTCACATCAGATTTTTACTTTCCCTGCAACACATGGTAATGTATAGGGAAAGCATTGGAATCATGTCGAAAATCGCAACTCGAGTTTTCGACAGATCTACACATTTTGACACCTATAGAACACGAAAACGGTGACGTCTGTGTGTGTGTCTGTCTGTCTATGCAATGTATGTATCCACTCTAACTCAAACACTAATGGACCAAATTTCATAAAATTTGGTAGGTATGTCACTTGTGTGTGACCCTGGTGCTGATTAGGTTTTGGTACGATTCGCGATAAAAGAACCTGCCTTTTTTTGCGAAATGGCCTGTACACATATCTTGTATCCACTGGAGCTAGAAAACTAACTAACCAAATTTCACAAAATTTGATAGATAAATCACCTGTAGGACCTCCTGGTGCTGATTAGAATTTGGTACGATTCGTTAAAGAAGAACCCGCCTATTTTACGAAATGGCCCGCAAAAATCGCCAAAACCTAAAATAAAAAACTACATATGCTAAAATATACCATATATATATTAAATGCTTGTTTTAAACGTAATTTTAGACGATAAAAAGAATAAGACCCACCCCCATTACTCTAAAATGTATATTTCTCCAGATATTATTTAAATGTTTATTTTGAGGAAATAAAGACGATTTTCACTTCAGTTAATAACTATTTAATAAAATTTCTTAAAACTTTGTATGTAAGCTCTATGATGGTTACTCTGATGCTGATCAGATTTTGATGTGATTCAGAAAACAATAACCTACTTGTTTTTGTTAAATGACCCGCAATGATAGTGAAATCTGAAATAAATGACTAAAATGAATATATATGTATATGTTGAAATATAGTGATTAAGTACTTGTTCTTCGGGTAAATTTTGACATCTAAGCAAATAAGATTACCCCCCCCCCCCCCGACTGTAGGATGAACCGTTCTCGATATATTGCTTTTGTTTCTATTTTGAGGACCTGAAGAACGTAAAATGAATTAAGTTGCCAAATTTAAATGCAATTTAAATTTTTTGCAATTTAAATTTAAATTTTATTTTAGATGCAATAAAAAGGCAAATTGGATATAATATAAGAAAAGTATCCATATTATTTTCTGCAATTAAACTCAATTTAGTGCACAATGAAATAAAAAATGACAAAATTAATTTGAATCTGCAGGGAAAATCATATGCTGCTCACATCAGATTTTTTATATTGTTATATCAGTTACGGCCATGGAATATAAGATTTCGGCAATACTTCAAAACAATATTTTTTATATTCACATATTTCCGACTGCGTTTAAATGACAGTTGCAAAGGAGTAAAAACATGGTTCGGTAATAAAAATTCTTTTACCATTTTAGAACCTTCATTTTGTCGAATATATATCAAACTTCATATTTTTGTGCACTGGTTCACAAACGGGACTGGGATGTTTTATCGTCAGATTTGCCTCTATTTAATTTTTTTTATATAAAAGAATTAAATTCAGCGTTTTGATTAATTTTTTTAAAGCAATATGAAAGCGTTTAGAATTTTCACATACTTTAAACGATGATCAGAGCCGGGTATATCTGATAGATGAAGAATAATCGTAAGGTATTTTTTTATCTTTGAAAATTCTAATATTACATTATTGGCATAAATGTTTTAGAGGGCTAAAATTGTAGACTATTGAGATGGAATTCATATTTGGAACGTACAATATGTATAAATGGAGGGGAATAAATACTTGTTAAAAACATCATCAAAGCCTGTAAGACGGTGACACGTGCAGTGCTTGTAATATACATTTCTTTGTGCGATAGTATACATTTCTCGAATTCAAATGCGCATTGTTGCGGACAAAGGACAATTTGAACAGGCTATATATCAGATTCATGTACATGTAAGTCACATTTATTTAGCATTCCCGACAACTGTTCTTCAAAAGCAATATTGTGTCATATTGTGTGCTTTATGTAAAAGCTTTGAGGTCGATTCCTACTTATTAGACAATGCTCTTCAGCTTCGTAACTGATATTTCCTGTCTGTCTCACTTTGTTACAAAGTTCGCTATCCTAACTTTTTAAATCCTCCTCTAAGGGCGCTGCAATCGGGCATGGTCACTTTACTGTGGATGAATTAAAACGTGTACACTCATTTAATTTAATTTATTTATTCTCCAGGTCGTCCAGCTCACCCAATAGGGTGTAGGACAGTTACAAGGGACGGCCGTGAAAAGCGTGTACACTCATTGACTTTCCCTTACAAAGTTATTGGGGTACTTAAGGACTTTCTTGGAACTCTGTATCCTTCTATCTATGTTAAAAAAATGCTACTAAGTTTTGCAATAATATTTCAACTATTCCCAATGAGCTTATGTTTACCCTTCCAGTCTAAGATCACAGGGTGTCAAAAAACATGAAAAGGTCAGTCCTTAATTTAACTTATTTTTTTTATAATATTACTTGTCTACTTTGACTTTTTTACTTTAAATTGTTAATCTTAAGTTTTTCTCAACTCCATCCTATAAACTGCTATTCTGAGGACATAACTCTCATTTATTCTTATTTAAAAATACTTTAATTTTTCAATCTTTCATTGGATCACTTAACTAATGGCACACAATCAGGATCACATACTAAACACAATAAGTTTCTAAAGTCATTGGACTAGGCACCTTTTTAATAAATGAAACCGGAGGAGTTTGTATTCTTCCACTTTTCTTCCTCCTGCATATCCGTCTTCGGATTTCTGAATTTTGTTTCAGCTTTGTATTTCTTTTTGCTTTGCAAAACAACTTATTCCACGATATGCATTTTTACTTTCCCTGCAATACATGGCAATGTACAGGGAAAGCATAGGAATCATGTCGAAAATCGCAACTCGAGTTTTCGACGGATCTACACGTTTCGAGACCTCTAAAATACGAAAAAAATATTTTTAGAGTGACGTCTGTATGTGTGTCTGTGTGTCTGTCTGTCTGTCTGTGCAGATTTTGTATCCACTCTAACTGAAAAACTAATTGACCGAATTTCATAAAATTCGGTAGGTATGTCACTTGTAGGCGAATCTGGTGTTGATTAGTTTTGGGTACGATTCGGGATAAAAGAACCCGCCTTTTTTTGCGAAATGGCCCGCAAAGGTTTGTATCCACTCTAGCTAAAAAATTATTAATGGACCGAATTCCACAAGATTTGGTAGATAAGTCGCTTGTGGGTCACGCTGGTGCTGATTGGATTTTAGTACGATTCGGAAAAAAATAACCTACCTTTTTTTGCAAAATGGCCCGCAAAAATCGCCAAAATTTAAAATAAAGAACTACGTATGCTCAAATATATCCATTAAATGCTCGTTTAATACGTAATTTTTAACGAAGAAAAGAATAAGATCAACCCCATTACACTAGGACTAGCCGTTCTCGAGATATTTTAGTTTTTTCTCTACGCCATCTCTGAAAATAAGTCCAGTTATCAAATGAGAACGAAAATTGAATTAAAAGTGAATTAAATTTAATTAAAATAAAGAGAACGTGAATATAAGTCTGCAGGGTAAGTCATGTGCTGCCCACATCAGATTTTTTTATTTCAGTGCACCTTCAGTGTTTTATGTTTTTCTCCGATTTCTCTCTTTCATCAAAGCTAATGTTTGTAAAAACAGAAATATATGTTTGGCATTTATGTAGCATATGTCCTTCTCCCCAAGAGTGTGATACGTGAATAAATAAATTATAGAATAAAATATTATGCGTCCAACACTTGAATTTTGCTACAAAGTAAAATTTGAGAACTAAAACTATATGTCTTAAAACTGAAATAACTTATTTTAACTGACGATGAACTGTTCGGGAATAGTGCTCGCATGTGCATAAATCAACATCGATAGACTCGAGTTTTGTGTTTACTTGCTACTGTGCTTTTCAGAACCTAATGGCCCATAACTGCGCTGTCAACATAATTTGACATGTGTCCCAATTTTTGCAAAATTAAAAAATAACTCATGCACTCTGAGTTTAATCATCTTCAAATTTGAAGCCGACAGCTTAATATGTTTGGATTAATTCATTGTACTTTTTTCATAGAAGAAGACATATATATGAAAATTAGGTCAATTGTTTCAAGGACTGTAACTTTATGGACTCCCTTGCATCAGGTCCAAAAGCAGCGTATTCTTTATAGAAGAGACAAAATATATCAGTATTTTCACAGGGAAATTTATATTCTCACAGAGCACCATTTACATTTATTATAACTGAATTTGCTGATCAACACCATGGTGTTTTGAAAAATTATGGCACATAATATTCTTGCTGTCAATTCAATTATTAGCTATTAGGGACTGAAGAACACTAATAAGCACGAAAACTAGAGATATTAATGCTTTTGCTGCACTGGGTTGATTTCAAGCTTTGGAAACGAAAGCGGCCCTAGCGACATGTTCTATGACTATGAACAAGATGACTATTTACAAGGTGAAATAACTTTAACACCGGGTGGACACCTTTCTATATGCTTTCCAATTCCTGCACTCTTCAAAATAGATAGTGTTCGTTTGACACAATGCCTGCCGTAGCCAGTATACTAATGAACAAAAATATACCATGAAAGTAAATTGTGTGATCATCTTTTCCACCTTCATATCAATTTGTTGATAACCTCACAATATGTCTTAGCGTAGGTGAAAAAATATCATGTGGGCAGCACATTACTTTTTCTACAAACTAAAATTCATTTTATCTTTATTTCTTTAATAATTCATTAAATTGAGTTTCATTGCGCAAAAAATAACGCGTATAATTATTTGAAATGACTCAGAAATTGCACTTTTAATTCAATTTTCGTTTTCATTTGATGACGGAACGTATTTTCAAAGGTGGCTTAGTAAAAATGCAAAAAACTAAAATATCTCAAAGGCTAGCCTTACAGTAATGGAGTGTATCTTACTCTTTTCATCGCCAAAAATTATTTATAAAACCGGCATTTAATAGATACACTTGAGCATATGTAATTTTTGTTTTAGCTGTTGACGATTTTTGAGGGCTATTTCGTTAAGGGGACGGTCAACGTTGAAATGAGCAAAAATCGACTAAAAAAAGTTTTTAATATATAACATTATTTTACACATTTAACATTTGCTTACGTGTGGGACAGCTTCTATCTCAAACGAAGAACCTCTCAAAAAACAGATATTTGACATACCCTATCCCAAACAGTTCGATCCCCTTTGCAGGCATTAGCGCCCATGGAAATCGCACTAGAAACATTGCACCTGCTGCAGCAGGTGCAATGTTTAACATGCGTACATTTATTTTTCGTTTTTAATCAAAAAAATTGTACAACTTTTATTGCCTTGAGGGGACGGAGTTTTTAAGGCAATCGCCATATTTCTCATGAGTGCAAAGGTCTAGATATCAATTACGGTGAATGGAAAACTGTATTGAATATGTTAAAAAAGTAATACAATCTTAACACATTTCTGAGCAGATTAAATAATTCGAGTTCTAAAGCTAGATTGTTTGCATGCGAAAGAAATTATTCGCAAATTACAAAATATGTTTTACTACTAGAATTTTATTTGAATCATAATCACAAATATTTATATGAAAACAATTTATAAATATTAAAAGTCTGAAAATTCAACATTTTAATTTTATTTTACAGACTTCATGAAAACTATTAGAATATAAACTCTAGAGAAGTGAGGAACATATAAAAAAATAATAATAAAATAAATAAATAATATAAGGAATACTAAATATAAAAATAAGGAATACTTAGCGTAATTAAAATTATCAAACTTCTGTCTACTACGAGGTTTTGCTATATGATTGCTATGCTTATCAACAACTGTTTTTGATGGGAACTATTAAAACATTTAAAACTAGGTATTTCGTTAAAGTTCAGTTATGTATAGGTTCGTATTGTTTATAATACGAATCAAATATCGATTTAGAGTGACGTACGCCATCTTGTTTATACCCTTTTACGTATTCGCGTTTTAAATTTAAATTTCCTTAAGACACTTTGTAGTGGTGAACTTATTTCCCCTATTTCTTAATAAACTCCCCAAAAATATAAAAATATTTTATATTTTAAATTTATACATTATAAATGCTATTTAATTTTATACATTTTAAATGCTCTTAATGTATTTGTTTTTTTAATAAATTTAAATTAAAAAAAATATTTTGAAACGATTTAAATTAAAAAAAACCTCTTTTCCCCCTAAATTTAAGTATTCAAAATATTTCTTTACTTTAATTAAATACTCTAAATTATTAGATATTTTTAATGGTTATTCAGTTATAATGCATCTCAGAATTTTTCTATCGCAGAACTATTTTTAACATCAAATTATTAGAAACAAGATGATCGACATATAATTCATTCGACTTAGTTGTTTTTCACTTCTAAAGGACAAATGCAAATGCATATCGACTAACGTATTTTACTCTTACCCGAGTTGTGCAACATTTTCTCGTCTGCACCAATTAAGATTTAATTCAATCACTAAGCAATTATCGTGTCTTTAATGAATCTGCAATTAAAAAGTGTCCTCGAAAGATTGCGGATTGCGCACTCTGATAACTATTATTAGTTGATGATGACTATGATTTCTGTATTTATATCTTGATTTGCAAATGATTCTTTTTTTTTAAATTCGTGCAAATTTAGATTCATTGAGGTGGTAACTGGTATAAAATACTTTAGAAAAAAAAAACACAGTGAATTCAATCATTGTTGAAATAATGATGATACTTTATGAAATCGATAAAAACTTTCAGGGGATTAAATTTGAAGAAAAACAAAATTTAAATTTTTATACGGCCCCCATACAAAAACATCCCCAATAAGTAAAATGTGTCCCATACACTAATAAGGTGATGTACAAAATTTCAGCATTTTATCATAAAAAATCCCAGAGATATGTTTAAACAAAGTGGGTGAGGGAATAATGACACATTAAAATGTAAATGTTTACAGCAAGAGTGCAAATGACGCAACGCAGAAATGCATCATAGGGAAATAATATATGCATTTTATCTTTAATGGAGTTTTGGCATTGATGGAAAACATTTTGAACAAGTAATTGAACAAGTAGTAAACATTTTGAACAAAGTTTGTAATCTTTGTGTAAAGCTATTATTTCTACACAGTGTAGATACTTTTGCACCAATAAATAATAATTATGCTATTTATTTATGTAATCATTGTTTTCCTTCGTAATTTGTGTATGACCCCTGAAACGCGATCTGCCGACATGATTTTTCCTCTCTGAGAATCCATGTCGATGCATCGAAAAGTGGTTATTTGTCTTTTCATATCTCTGGGACTTTTTATGATAAAATGCTGAAATTTTGTACATCATCTTATCAGTGTATGGGGCATATTTTACTCATGGGAAATGTTTTTGTACGGGGGCAGTATAAAAATTTAAATTTTGTATTTCTTAAAATTTAATTCCCTTGGAAATTTTAATCGGTTTCATAAAATTCTGTACCTTTTTTACGCAGCTTTGTAATTTATTATATATGTGCAAGATCAATATTTAAGGAATAAAAGTCGAGGTCAATGTTTTTGGGTCACCCTGTATATAAGTGTCGAACACCCAGTCCACTCGACTGACCCTAGGGTTTACCGTCGCTATTTGAGTGGCCTGCCGCAGTCCCATATTTGGGAGTACTGAGTTGGATAATTTTACTCCTTACATGCATAATATAATCTATAGGGAAAGTTTTGTGACGGGGTCGAAAATTCGAATTCAAGTTTTAGACAGAAGAATACGATTTAAGCATCCTTGAACTCGAATCGAAGGAAATGTCTGAGTGTTGCAGAGTCCATTTTGCCGATAAGAGCTCTTGCAATTCTGTGGCAGTAGATGGACGGTATAGAGTGTTGGCAGACCAGTACGAAGATCCATGGTTTGATTCACGGTTCGGACAGCAAGGTTCTTTACGGTGTGTGCATGTTAGTTTATGCGTGTGTGTATATATCGGTGAATCAATGGATGCGATATCTCACCAGTAAATGAAACATATATTATTTGGAAGACATCTTCGAAATCAGTTGAAACATTTCGGAGTAACGCGGGTTCGGACATTTCGCAATTTAGATTATCTGCTATTGGAGCTCCGCCCCAATTATAAGTAACAATTTTTACTTTCTCTGCAATACATGGTAATGTATAGGGAAAGTACTGGAATCATGCCGAAAATTTCAACTTGAGTTTTCGACGGATATACACGTTTCCAGATCTCTAGAATATGAAAAAACTAATTTTAGCTTGACGTGTGTGTCTGTGTATCTGTCTGTCTGTGAAATGTATGTACCCACTCCAACTTAAAAACTAATGGACCAAATTTCATAAAATTTGGTAGGTAAGGCACTTGGGTGTGACTCTGGTGCTGATTAGATTTTAGTACGATTCGGGATAAAAGAAATCGCCTTTTTTCGAAATGGCCCGCAAAAATTGCCTGTATCGACTCTAGCTAATAAACTAATGGACCGAATTTCACAAAATTCGGAAGGTAAGTCTCTTGTGGGTTACCCTGGTGCTGATTAGATTTTGGTATGATTCGAGAAAAATTAACCTGCTTTTTTTGCAAAACGGCCCGCAAAAATCGTCAAAATCTAAAATAAAAAACTACGTGTGCTCAAATGTATCCATTAAATACTTGTTTTATACGCAATTTTTAATAAAGAAAAGAATAAGACCAACCCCATTATACCCGGACTACCCGTTCTCGGGAAATTTTAGTTTTTTCGTATTTTCTCTACGCAACCTTTGGAAATAAGTCCAGTTACCAAATGAGAACGAAAATTGAATAAAATGTGAATTAATTTAATTAATATAAAGAGAACGTGAATATAAGCCTGCAGGGAAAGTCATGTGCTGCCCACATCAGATTTTTATTATTTATGTAACAGATGGTAAAAAGTAGGGAAATATTTTATTTCGAGATTACTTAAAGAGATCTTAATAATAGTTCTTGAGTATGAATCACATTTTCAGTTTAAAATATTTCTCAAAACTTTAATACGTTTTGTTCTAAAGCAAACATTCTCATTAAGTACTTTTTAATGATTCTTTTAATTTCTTTTTTCTGAAATACTAAGTGCTTTCTCCTCGACTGATGCCACCAATGACAACCAACATGTTTCTAATTTTAATTAGTTAAAAGCTTTCGGAAGGGGAATGGTCTGAGTGAGAACAATTTGAAAAGTTGTGTAGTTGCACTCAGAAGTTTCGTGGAGAGAACTAACGATTAGCAGAACGGAGTGATTTATTAATTTATGCAATATATACAATACAACTACATGTTCTATACAATACAAATCATATCTTCCAAACACTGCATACAATATATATTATATGCTCCATACAATTTAGTCTCTCTATCCACTTGTGTTTGTCACCAATGCTTGGCAATAAATTTGTCGATAAATTGGTCATCGTGGCTACGAACTAAGTACAATATTGCTAACGGCAACTTTTTGAAAAAGTCGCCAAATTAAAAAAAAGACACGAAATTAACTAAAATTGCGCCATATTAAAAAAAAAATGACATTAAATTGACACCAAATTGATGAAAGTTCAATATTCAGGAAAATTAGGTTAAACTTCCTTGATAACCTCTGTCGGTTTGGGGAAATAATTATTCTTGATAGGAAATATAGTGAGTTTCACTGTTTGTAGAGCACCTTATGAGAAATAGATGTTTCATGGAAATTCTTTGAACAAGCAGTGAAAAAAAAATCCGGAATTGGAAATCTTTAGTGACCCCCCCCCCCCCCTCAACCTCTTCTAGCTGCATCCATATCAGTCACCATATAATCTATATCTACAGCAGATTCGGAGAAATATATGTTCCAAATAATGTAAATTTTTTACTCGGAAATGACAAAGTCGGAAGTGGAAATCCTTAGTGAACCACCCAACCTCCTCCAGAATTTGATTTTAAACCCCTATCAGTTATCCTTTAAACTCTATCCAATCTTAAGAAATAGATGTTTCAAGTAAAATGGGCATTCTAAAACTAGAAATGGAAAAAGAACTAGAAGTTAAAATCATTAGTAAACTTCACCCTACAGAATTTGATGTTGAATCTATATCAGTCGTCATCTAAACTATATCTATAGCAGATCCTGAGAAATATATTTTTCAAGGCAAAATATTCTCCAAAAATAATAGTATGGCAACATTTTTGTCATCATAACTCTGATACACACAGATATATATATATATATATATATATATATATATATATCTGTGGGTGCGTGTGTGTGTGCGTATAACATGTTTAACAGTGATTCACAATGTATCCACATGTATACTGACGGACATCTAGCTAAAAAGGTTTGAATTATGTTCATATTCAGTACCTCTCAAATCATATAATTATATCAAAATTTCGAGGCCAGAAAATTCTCTTGGTTGAGTAAAATATTTATATAGTACCGATCAACTTAAATAATCCAGGTATCATACGACTCGCACTATTCGTTATTTTCACCTATTATTATTGTAAATCTCTTACTGTTTTAATGGTACGTTACTTATTAACCCGCCCAAGATAATGTATAATGAACTAATATATAAAACAAACTGATTTTTTAAACAAAATATTACATTTTCTACAATTTTCGGATTTTCTGCCTGGATGCATCGGTTTTCCTATAGAAATTTCAGTTTCTGATAGCGTTCAGGACGAAGCGTTAAGGATGAAATGCTTAGATTGGGGAGACTTACAATTAACGGAGACTCAAATTAGCAGACTTAGATTAGCTGAAACTTAGTTAACAGCGACTTAAATTAGCGGAGACTTAGATTAGCGAAGAGTTACAGTTATCGGAGAATTACAGTTTCCCCCATCCCTCTGTAGTGTCGTCTTGGCTTTTTCAAAGTGAAAGTAGAGAAAGAATTTTTTTTTCTTCGACCTGTATACAAAACAAACAAGAATGCACATATAGCCTTGCTTTTTATCTACAGGATGCAGGATGTCAAGCACCCCTCTACTCTAACGCAATAAGCACGTGGATGGTGAATAATATTTCTGCCAATTTCGCAACCACTGAGAGACTTTTCATTTTACCGTCGTCACATCTATCTGTTTGATGTATTAGTTATGTAGATGCGTGTAGTGTCCGGGAAGTGTCTTGAATACGCATTTTCTACGGTACTCCAAGACAGAGGTTGAGTTGCGAAAGTGCGCGATGGAGAAAGGTGTAAATAAAATCCATCCGAAAATGATAAATAAATGGTGAGTTTTTATTGATTTTTAACGTTTCTTATGCGAGTTAATCCATCGATATATATTACAATTTTATACCGTTTTTTACCTAGTGTGTTCTTTAAATAGGATCAATGGTTCATTTTCATGATTGTTTTTTTAATGGTCTTTAATCAGAACCGTAGTTAAAACAATATAAGTACCCCAGGCAAACAGTAAAATTGGTGTCCTTCTTTCCACCGTAGCAGAAGTTAAATTTTATTATATACCTATTTCTTATATATTACGATGCTTGCATAATAAAAATATATTGATATTGTTATTCTTATCTACAATTATTATATACATAATTTGCTTAATTTATTAATTGGTGACAATATGCTGAATTTTTTATATAAAATAATACTCAAAATATAATATTTTAATTAAGTTTATTTTTAAGTATAATTAAACTAATAAGTGATAGTAATTTAATCTTAAAAATATTATATTACTTAAATAACTTTCTATTTTATACATATTCTTAATTACGCGTTTAAATTACTTGCACATTTTTACATTTACAATATATATATATATATGTCTCAATGGCATGTTCTCTCCAGTGCAACATCTCGAAGCCTCTACCCTCCCCCCCCTCCCCACTGTATGGCTGCTCTTGAGCATGCAGATATATTCAAAATTATCTAAATTATCTGCAGTATGGGTATCTCACCAGAATTTCTAATTCATATACCATAATGTTTCGTTTTAGTTATCATATTCATTATCAGAATGAAAAGTACATATATATATAAAAGTAGTTATATATATATATATATATATCTTGGAGATTTCGTGTTCATCTTATTCTTATAAAATATTTCATAAAGCATTTTTAAGCATTTATTGTTTCAAGTTAACAACAGCCTAGGAATGATGATGCTTGTATCTGACCTATTTCTGTTAGCATAAACTATTCTTATACCATTAACATGCATATTGTATCATCCATCATTGTTTAGGAAATTATCATTGTTCTCCCATGGGAGATAATGCTATGAAAATCTTAAAATTAGAATAATCTAAGTTCTAATGATTAGACGTACTAAAAATTCTATTTAGTTCTAGTTTTTCCATAGAATGTATCTGCATATATAATTTGAGAGCGGTCTCATAGACAGTTACTATATAAATATATCTTTCTAAAAAATTTCAAAATGCTTGGAGGTCTTAAAAACGCTCATCTTCCAGTATTTTAAACTTTAAATTTTTCGGGAAAATAATACTTTTATTTTTTTATAATATTAAATGAAGTCGTCTGTCTGTGTGTTGGTTGGTGGTTTGATTTTCGGTAGTGCAGAGAAAAAAAAATTAAGCTGCCCACAGACGTGAAATTTGATACAGGGGTACTTCGACTCCCAAAAAGGAACACCTCGTCGTGATGTTCCTTTTCAAATTCGAATTAAACTTTCAGTTATTAAATTAAGCCCACTTTGAGCATCAGTTCCATATCCCCAATCAGTTCCATAGCGATTAAAATCTTATCGCAGAGTCTCAATCTTGATACCACTGAAAAGATCGAAGAATGAATGATCTTTTCAACGAGCTTTAAACCGAATCGTCAGAAAAAGCCTTATAATTAAAAAAAATATTTGAAAAATTATCGAAATAAAGGACAAGTTTATAATACGACATATGGATATTATATATATATTGTTGTATCCAAAAATTCAAGTGTTGCAGAATTCCAATTTTTGGCATAAATAGTGTACGATATCTTCGCATTCAAATAAAGAATTTTTTAAGTACTTTATTCCTGAATTTTCTATGAATTTTAATGTGAAACTCTTCACTTTTTTAAAACCTTTCATAGCAGAAGTCCGAATCCGAAATACAATTTGTCCTCTGAGAACTGGTTATTTCTCGATCGAAAATATTATTGCGGAATTTGCAAGTATTTTCATTGAAAAAATGCGCTGTTGATTTTAAGTATCCTCTATTTGAATGAGCCCAACTCACTTATTTAGGGCATATCAAAGTAGCTTATTTAGGGCGTATCGAAAGAGTTTATTTAGAGAGTATAAAAAAAGCTTATGTAGAGTATTACATCCGCAAGAGGGCCAAAGTCGTATTTAGAGCGTTATATTTAGTTGTATTAGGGTGTAGCGTTCGATGCAAGCCGGCTAAAGACGCCGAGCAAAGACGTGAAATGTTCCCGCGCAGCTGGCTAATGCGTGCTTATGTGCTTATTTAGGGCGAATTACGCCCGTTAAGTGGGCGGGCGAAGATATGCATGTACTTGTGCATTGGGTGCGTTTTGAAAGGCGTAATGAATGGACAATTAATCCCTGCTTTAAATTCCATGCAACTCCATATACATTTTCCAGTACAATATTCCGAATAACAAATTCAAAATTTAAAGCACACCCTAATTCGAATTATTTTTATATATCAGTCTCCATTTAAAAAATTCTAATCGACTTATTTTCCCTATTAATTTTTTGAGCCAGGGATGCCCAATTTACGGTCCACGACTCGCTCTTATGATTGCATGCTGTATCTGCTTAACACACACATATTATTATTACAGATTATTATACACACAGAGAGATTATTACACATATTATTACAATTTTATTATTATATCGGTAGCAAGGTTACGCCATTAATCAATTAGATTTGGGCGCAAAGGATTAGGAAAATTGGCCAAGACGTATTTTCATGATTAATGCATACTACGGATAAATATTTAAAATTTGCAATCTTATCATGGGGATGAATATCATCGAGCAGATTTGCTAAAATAATAAATCCTCGTTTAATAATAATCCTCGTTTTATCATTTATGTTCCAGACATTTTGATAAAACATTTATATAAATAAAAAAGTAATATTTTATTAACGAATTGAAAAAAAAAATCATAAATCAAAATTCGGAGTAACTCTTTCGATACTTTATTTATTAACTGTGGTGTTATCAGTCGGATGTCGTTGTATTGAAGAGCAAGGCGTTCCTCTCCGATATCATCATGTTTCGCACTACTTCAGTGACCACTATGGCAGTTTCAAAATATTTATTTTATCTAATATTCTTAATGTGGCATTTTGATACATATTTGAGATGGACAGTTTGGTGTGACGGCCATTTGATTTGAGTTCCTATTTTCAGTATGGGTCAGTATTCGTAATCACGTTATCATGATCCTTTATATAAAATATACCTTAAAAATATTATTGATACATATATATCGTATACGAATAATATTTTAATTTTTATCAATCATTCTCTGTGCTGTTAAAGAAGTTATTCGATTTGGGCTTAACTATGTGTTCCAGTGGCTGCCACCGAAAAAAGAATTCCGTGACATGTCAAACTATACATAAAATAAAGTGAAAGTGTGGACTTGTAATAGAAGAATTAAAAGTAAATATAAAATTCCCAACGAAAAGTTATTTAAATTCCTGTATTTTTTCTTGGCCAATTTGTAGCACATATGGGAAAAAAAGATTGAAATGAAAGTAGAATGAAACCATCCTCATGAAAAATCCCCAGTCTCTTTCATATTTATTGCAAATAATAAAGTTTCAGTACCCCAAAAGAACTCAGAATATAGAAAATGAAAATGGTCACACGTGGGAATGGCTATATACACGTCTGATGCATGTTCCAACCACTCACATATAAATCTTGTTGATATCTCTCAATATTAAGAAAGTAGCCGCCGTTGTTTGACACATTTCTCGTTCCTCTGCTTCGTACGGAAAAAACAATAGCATACAAAAATATAAAATTTGGTATACTTGTATAGAAATATTTGGGGCACATGCTGAAATAAACTGTTCCTCGATTTAAACTTGAGTCTAAGCAATATTAATGTCAAAGTTAAAACATTTGAGCTGCGAGTTTATGACCTGGACAAGCAAGGCCGAGAATTCTTGCAGGTACACTTACTTTTTCGCAGGCGTTGTTGAATTTTTGAAGGACGGAGCCTTTCCTTTTAAATTTCGATGTAATTTATAAGATATTCTACTTTTTATGCACTGTTGAAGTAAAAAATGTTCTTCTGTATCGGCGAGTTCCCCGAGGTTCTGTCTCGTACCGTAAAATTTATAGCATACAAAAATATAAAATTTAGCATATTTGCAGAGAAATGCTGGAATAAACCATTTTTCGATGTAAACTTTAGTTTAGATTAAAACAGCTGGGCTAAGCAAACTCAGCGTTTGCCAGCAAGGAGAAGAAGATCGGCACGTCCATCGAAATTCTTTCGTCCTGTCTTTTATCGCAAAAATTATACCGTAATAAATTATGAAGTTTGGTACATTTGCATAGAGAAATAACAGGGGAATACATCGTTTTCCCATTTAAATTTTAGTTTGACTTTAAATAGCTGGCAAATCCTCCCGACTTGTGGAGCGAGTTACGGAAGTTAGCGAAGCGAAGCCAGCTGGGGGTGGAGTTTGTGGATTTAGTCGTCAGTGGACTTGGGTAGCCGCATTCTTTTCAAATATGAAAAAGTTTACATTATGCTCTATGTGTTGCCAATTCCGGGAAATTATTTTCTTTCTATCAATAAAGATTAAAAAAGAAAAATAGTTTTTTACAATCGAAAAACTATGGTTTACACAAACAATACAATAAGCACACACACTTAAAAAACATTAATTTAAACCATTGGGATTTAAACCAGCCAACCTTGCTATCAACCCAACAGCTTTCAAGCTGTTGATCTCTGTTTTAATACTTTCTAACAAATTAATAATGCAAAATTTGCAAGATGACTTGCAGTTATCGTAACCTCGCACGTTAACCCCCGTAACTCGCTATACGAGTAGGGCCGCTTCGCCCCCTACCATTGAGCTATTTCGTGTTGCCTGTTACGCATGCGTAATACACCCGTTGAGGGTACGCCCCTTGTTAGGTGGCGAGTTACTGGGGTAGGGGAAGCGTATCGAGCAGAGGACTAACCCCCGAAGCTCGCTTCGTGATCTCTATCAACCCGACTGATGCACACAATCACCCTCGTTCACCCTGCTCGCTAACACTTGCCACCCCTGCGCCCTGTTTGCTGTCGTTCACATATCACCAGAATTCATTTCGCGGGCTCCTTCGTTCTAAATATGTAACTTTCAGTTACACATACACAACAATTTAACATCTAATGACAACGATAGTCAATAATAACGAAAGTCTCAACGAAACGATAAATTTATTTTTCAGAGCAATACTGAAGTTATTTTTATTTTTTGAATACATTTAAATATTACTTCTTTTGAAATGGCAAGAACGTTTTCAACAATGAAAGGTCAGATTTTGAAAATAAATGAAGGAAAAATGGTGCAAAAAATAAAATACTCACTTCAAAAATGTATTAAAAATAGAAATTGTAATTCTATATTACCAAAATTAGATACGGAACATGGCACAGTATTCTAAATCATTGTACAAAATAACAAATTATCTGATGCCATAGGGTCAGGCGTTAAGTTAGACAGAAAATTTTAAACGGATTTTTTAGAGGTGGCGGCGGTGGTTGTAGCTAGTTGTTTTGATATAAAGTAACACTAATTAATGTTCTTTTATTTTCAGATAACTCAGACGTATTCAATAGGGATGAATTTCTGGAAATGGCAAACCTGTCAAATATCGGGCAGATGGTATCCCTGTTTCTTATCTTTGGTGATATTTATCCTCAAAATATTGACCCAGTTTTTAATTTGAAGCTTGCAACATTTGATTGTAAATTGGTCATAAACGCTCAAAATTGGAATATGCAATGTAAGAGTGACAACATACATATGGATTCTGAGCCTTCCAAGTTTTTTGTCGTGAATCTCCTTGGGATATTTGAACCAGATACACAAATGCAATTTGATCATCTTATTAAGTCTACATTATCCACAAAATCTGAGTTTTACATGTGTGAAAGCATTTGGAGACCTGTTATCAACACTGATCCGTCTATTATGATTCACCAATGTTCTAACTATGGGAAACATTTAAAGAAATTCCTTTCTATATTAAAAGCGCAATTTTTAACAAGTATAGAAATAGCGAATATGTCTAAACCATCGTTTATGCTGAGCATTTTAGAAGCATTTCCAAACCTTAATGTAGTAAGAATTTGTCATAATTCTCTGCCTAATATTACCGTCCTTCCAGCTCAGAGGAATAACTCTATAAGCAGTCTTATTTTAGAGATGAACAAAATTGAAAATCTGTATAATGGAACATTTAGTAACTTTCCGAATTTGTTGTCATTAGATTTATCACACAATCTATTGAAAAATTTAGACAAAAACACGTTTAGTGATCTCTCAAGCATTTCGACCCTCGATTTGTCCTTTAATCTTATTCAAACTTTTACGGAAGATGCATTTTCCAATATGGTTGTCTTAAAGAGCCTTTATTTACAGAACAACAATTTAACCCAAATAAATGAAGATCAATTTAAGTTTAACAGATATCTTCGAATAATAGATATGAGCAACAATAACCTCAAAACATTACCTCCAACATTACTTCACCCGTTACTAGACCTTACGAATGTATCTTGCGCAAATTGTAATCTATTCGAATTGGATGGAAATATTTTTAGATATTCACCCGATCTGCAATACTTAGATTTCGGCCACAACCACATACCATTTATCTCAGAAGGTATTTTCAGGAATCTTAAATTCCTAAATTACCTTGATTTAGGATTCAATAGGATCTCGGAAGTAAAGCGGAGTATGTTTCTGTTTCATCCCTATATGAGAATTTTGAATTTAACTCAAAATAACATTAGTTCTCTAGAAAATGGTATTTTCGATGGGGCGCCTCGAATAGTGGTTATAGATTTGAGCAAGAACAAACTTGAGTTTCTCTCTGATGGGCTAGTAAAAGTTTTCACCGATCTTGAATACCTTGATTTGAGACAGAACCAAATTACAACAGTTGAACTCGGACAAACAAGCAATATCTATATTCGTGAACTTTTGCTTTCGGATAACTTTATCTCCATATTCAATGTTGATTGGAAAAGACTCTTATTTCTAGAATCCATATACGTTGATAACAACATACTGATCAACCTAAACCTTCCACCATGCATTCCAAGTGTTAAACAAACTATTACGTTTTCCTTCAAACAAAATAACATTTCCACTATAAATTTAGATACCTTGCTTTTAGATGAAATCGATGCCAAAACAAATAGGAAAATGGCAATGTGCTTCTTTAACGGTCTTGCAAAAAATTTTGTTGATATCATGCATAACCCTCTATTATGCGACTGTAACCTATATCCTTTTTATAAATACATCAAAACGAAATCCCCCAGGAAATATCAATTGGAAATGATCTTAAATAAAGACAGCCTTACTTGTTCAGGTCCTGACTTTCTTGGTAATAAAACTATAACTTCTCTCAGGGATGATGTCTTCTCTTGTTTTTTTACGGAGAAGTGTCCAAAACTTTGTACTTGCGGAACTCGTGGTAAAGACAATATGACATTTGTAAACTGTACAGCAAGCAATCTTAAAGAAGTTCCTCATATAATTCCAGACGATACAACAGTTCTGTATTTCAACAGAAATAACTTGACAACTTTGCTGTCCTTGAATAGTAAAGAATGGACCAATTTGATAGAGCTACACCTAGACGGTAATTTGCTTGAAACTTTAAATGGATGGAATTTCTCATCATCTCTTCGTTACCTTTCAGTGAGAGAGAATAAATTGAAAACGCTTCCATTTTCCCTGATGAATTTCATTGCAAACCAGACTAACTTCCATTTATACTTAGGAGACAACGACAAAAACTGCAGCTGCGATCGAGAAGCTTTAAAAAGTTTTTTAATAAAAAATATTGACTTTGTACAGGATAATGATGACATAGTTTGCAAGGTGACCAACAATGGAACATCCGCTTACTTGCCACTGACATCAGTTCCAGACAGCGAACTGTGCCCTCGTACTGAAGGACTAAATTATTATCAAAAGAGGATAATTATTTCACTTTGCCTGTTTTTTACATTTCTAATATCAGTGCTTCTCATTTATTACAAGCAACGTCAGTTAATACTTTCTTTCTTTTACATACATTGTGACGAATTGTTTAGAATGTGTTACTCGGAAGACGAATTTGACCAAGATAAATTATTTGACGCTTTTATTGCCTATAGCAGTACTGATCGGGATATAGTAATGGAATTGCTTCAAGAGTTGGAAAATAATCCGCCTTATTTCCGTTTGTGCATCCACGAGAGAAATTGGTTGCCTGGCAGGTTTATCTGTGATAATATCTTCAGCTCTGTACAGAGTAGCAAAAGAATCATTATCGTGTTATCTAACACATTCATAAAAAGCCAGTGGTTCAATCTAGAGCTACGAGTGGCGGTTTCAAAAATGTCTAAAGATAAGATTAGCAGACTGATAGTTGTTCTCGTTGACAAGTCTGTGTCACTTGACAATGTTGATCCTGAGCTGCGACATGCCATATCGAAGAGGACTTACCTGGTATGGAAGGAACGCTGGTTTTGGGAAAAATTAAGATATGCAATGCCTAGGCTAAAGCGTGTAAAACAAAGATCAGAAACTCGCCACCGTGAGAGACCCACAAGTGAACTGTCATTAATGCCCCAGGAGGTGTAAAGATACATAGACTTTACAGTTAAAGTGTATGTATTTATTGTTGGTGAAAAAACTTCATTACATACAGAAGTCAATAAATAAAAAGTATCAACCAATTTTCAGTGCAATTAACAGTCTCCTCTTACAGATAAAAAGACAGAGTAGAGTGAAAGCTTGAAAGTTATACATGTGACCTAGGTAACATGACTATGAAATATAAAAGATAGATTGTAAAACCAAAAAGTTACTTATAGCAAATTAAAGTAAGTTATCGCTCAAGACGAACTGAACGAACCCAATAGAAAAACTTGCAAGTCAGGGCGGAACTGTGACATTTCGCGTCCAAAGGTTAGTTATGATGTCATACCGGTGCAAGATAGTCTGATTGAATTAGCCATGCAGTGAGCTCTTGAACTGTAATTTAACTTTTCACGCTATAGGTCACAGCTCCTCTTTGATTTACAACTGTCTCTAATATTTTCATCCATTTTGGTTTCGATGGTAACTTACTTTGGTTTGAAAATAAAAATAAACTCTTTGTTTTCCTCCAGATTTTTTCTGGATGACAGGGCAATAGTACCTGGTGGTGTGTATAACTTTCTTTCGATAGAAAACTCTCTTGTTTTGATTGAGGTAGCTTCCCTAATTTTTTTTTTATCTTGAAAGATCCTTTGAGTGTAAATTCAGTTTGTATTTCTTATGAATTAATTGCTGTGCTAAACGAAGTTTTAGTTTTGAATTTTTCTGCAGAACTCAAGAGTGTAACTCCTTACATTTGTATTTATTCATGCTAATTTTCTTTTACCACAAGTTTAAATTCAGACTATTGCATTATAATGCATCAAATGTTTCTGCTGCTCTTGTAAAATCAAAGCTGATGTCGTATACATAAAACTATTCACATAAAAATTTATTTAATTATCAAACTATAATAGAGAAATACAAATTGAACAGCAACCGTTTTAAAAGATAGGGGAAATCCTTTATCGATAAATGAACAAACGTCGATGTGCGTATTGATGAAAAAAATATTACATAACAAATGAAGCAAAAATAAAAACTTCACATCAATAAAGTTGTAAATTTAAAACATTAAACATAGTCTTTAAATAAATTACACTTTATTTCAATTAATCTAATTATGTTTATTTCAACTATCCAAATCGACAGAATAGATTTCAGGAGGAGCATGCTGGGGTTTCAGAAATGAGCATAAACATCAAAAATACAGTAAAGTAGCATCGGAGAAAATATTAACCACTTACACTGCGGTCTACAAATTTTAAGTTGCTGTTTTCTTCATAAACGAAATAAGCTATTTCTTAAGAATTTTGACGTGTCGAGTTCGAAAATGATCAAAAAATGATGGCTTAGCTCAGATTTCTGTGATAAATCGATTTTTATAAAACACACAATATACAGATAATGTAATGCAAACAACATGCAGTACAATCATTCTCTAATCATTAAAAGCAAATTGTTGTGTTTATGGATACAACAAATCACAATGTGGCACATATGATGGCCATCACGTGCATGTATGACGCTTTTTTACTCTCATTTTGTATGAATCTTCAAGTGCTTTTCTTGTGGCATTCCAACAGAAATCTGCTAAAATCGCTGGAATTCATTGTCCTTGGTAACATATTTCCATACTTAAGATATCTTTATGGAAACATTTTCCATGTTCGGCACATATTAAACAGCAATATAATTAGGAAAGGAGTCAAGATGGGAGTGCAGAAAATAAAGTTTTAAGTTTAAAGTTTTATTGCATTCCAGTTTTCCCTAATATAAAATCATGTTTTACACCATACTTTGTAGTTCTCAGCTTCGTTGTTTTAAGAAAAAATTGTTTAATACAATCCGGAATGAAGAGTACCGAGTTTCCAACCTTCTTTACGTATCCAGAATGTAATATAACCATCTTTATTTTCACCACATGAGGGTCAGTTCTTATCAAAGGCAAAGTAAGCAAATTCTGGGGACTCGCAAAGCTCTAAATGTTCATCTTCGTATTCAATGTACATTTCTTTTTACTATAAATCTGTGTGGGAAGGGCCCCTAGAATTCACTTTTACCTAGGCGCTCCGTAGACTGTTCTAATCGATACTTTAGTAATTTGTGAAAATAAAGTTCTATCTTTTTTGGAGTCGTTCTATCTTTTCTTCCATTCTACAATACAGTTTTCCATATACCATCTTCTTACTTGAGATTTGGTAATCCTGAACATGTGTTTTTCATTCATCTTTAATAGTGTTATTACACAGGGCAATTTTTATTGCTGAACTTCGGCAATTCCGCCCGTCAATCATACTTTAGGCTCCTCCTCTTTAACAGTTCCCTTCTCTCTAATGTCACCGATTTCATTTCAGAAAGTATTCTTTGTGTTTTTCGTATAATTTGAACCTTTTATATCCTAAAGGTGTCTGTAATTTGTTAAAAGTTCTATTATTGTTTTCCCTTCTCCAGCCATTAGAAATTTCTCCAGGCAATGATACTTTAGGCCCCGCTTTTATAAAACGCCCCTCCTCTCTAATACCTGAGTTCATTCCAAAAAGCATTATTTAGTGGGGATCTTTTATATACCACAGGTGTCTGTCTGTAATTTGGTAAAAGTTCTATTATTATTTTTTACGTCTCCAGACTTTAGCAATTCCGCCCGACAATGATACTGTAAGCCCCTACTTTCTAACAAGCCCTTCCTATTTAGTACCGCCGATTTCAGGAAGCATTATTTAGTGTGTTTTTTCGTATAATTTGGACATTTTATAACCTACAGGTGTCTGTAATTTGGTAGAAGTTCTATTATTTTTTCCATCTCCAGATTCTAACGTAATTGAGCTGCTTCGACGTGTTTGCATTATAGTCGCCATCGCTATCTTGAATGCAAATGAGGAGAGGAAAGGCGGAGCGTAGTACGTCTAATTTTATCATCCTCTTATTGGTTCGTCGCTCAGAAATTGAACAATTTTCATTGCCGAGTACGAACGAATTGCGGCAATTCTTCGGCAAGATTTCTTCCCATTTAAATGTAAGGTGTTGCTGAAAAATTGCTGGAAGGAATTGCTCCGTGTAATAACATCATAAGGCTTCTTTAGCCAACCAGTCAGCCTCCACATTTCCTTCTTGACCCACATGGGCCTTTATCCAACGTAAATAGATTTTTCCTGAGTAGTTTAGAATATAATTCTTTAAATCGCAAGCTATTGAGTTCTTGAAGATGCCAAACCCATTGATAGACTTATTGAATCCGTATATAAATTCACAACTTGATATTTTTTTTCTCAATAAATCCACCGCTTTACGGATAGCATGCAATTCGGGGTTAAAATCTGTTGTATTGCTATCGATCTGTTACTTAAATCGGAAAATTATGCTTAAATCAAGTCCTCAGCCAACATGGGGCTTTTAGGTTGTATCAACCTCGCTTTTACAAGAAAAGTGATACTGTGTATGCGGAAAAGAACAATGTCTGTGATACATAACATCTGTAGATGTGAGAACTGGAAACACATCAGGCAGAAATACCTTCCGCATAAATTTCTTAATGTGACTCTGATAAACCTTTGCAGAAGACAATTCTCCAGAGAGGGATTATACTTATCGTTAAAGCTTGCTGGCGAAATAATTGGATAGCTGATGGTGGTCTTAAAATTTTCAATAGAAACAGACTGTTAGTTTCTTGGGAACGAAGTATTTCCCTTTATTTACTAAGTACAAGTGTTACTGAGTAATTTTATCTTGTTTTTACCAAATTGTTTTTACTTGTTTACTTTGCTGTAGAATGTGAAGTATGTTTTGAAAATCTATGTTTGGCATTTGTTTTTATCTGCTTTTTCCTATATGAAATGTTTGAAATTCCTAACTGTTTTTAGAGTTGCTAGGATCCAGTTTCATCATGAGTCTGGCTGAAAAAGGTAAGAACTCTTGAAGGGCTAAGGGATTTAGTATGATTAATGTAACTGTAGTTGCAATTACTGTTCTGTAACTTAATCAGTAACTTTAATAACAGTAACTTTTTCTGGAATAAAGTTGTTTCCACTCAGAGAATGACTCTCTGGGATCGGAGGAGGAGGCTACTCCCCATTCGGCGTTTTGTAGAGGCGTGTGACGAGTGAGTGGTGTCGTCGTCGTGGTGGCTGGGGAGGAGGCGCCCTATTGGTGTTGGGTTGTGATCCGGCGGAGTGACTTTGATCATTGTCCGCTGGACTGAGTGCTGTGCCAGTGTCTGATGTTGCTATTGCAAGCGATGAATTGTTTGTTCTTTCGTATACCTTCGGGTGGGGACAGGAATCCTTGCTGATTACCTAGGGGCTCCGGCGATGAGTAAAGCGGCCCTGCACCACATAGTACTTCATCAAAGTTCTTAAAAAGCTTTCACACATGTTGATAAACGAATATGCCCACTTTAACCGTAGTGTTACTTAGCTGTGTAAATTTGCCTCTTAGATAATGAAATGCTGCTTCGTTAAGGTCCATGGTTTGACAAAATATTTTATTAGTCTCAATTTAATGTGTAAAGTAGTATGCGTGACGAAATTGGGAATTTAACGAAACATGGAGAACGTTGCATGTGTAAATCTGGTGTAAGTTCCTTGTATTAAATGGCTGGTGGGAATAATTTGATACCTCCAAATGGGCGGGATTTTTTCTTTTTTCATAGTCAACAGATGCTAATGGAAGTATGTCAATTCTATATAAATCGGAGGATAAATACCCTTGTGATTAATTTTATATGTTCATTTTTTTTCATCTGTTTTACTTTTGAAACATTTTTTATAATTGAGTTGCTTAACAATTTTTTATTGGAATTTTGGTAGTAAGAGAACTTAAACAGGGCATGAAATCAAAACTTACATTTTTATATATAAACTCAAGACAATCCGTTCAGTAGCTGTATAAGAGATAGCATCATAACCGACGCTAAAACACAAAAGTGAAAGACCTTATCATACAGCGGTTATTTTCGAAATGTTAGAAACGGAAGTCAACTCACAATATTTCTAGTCAAATTCGTATTCAGCATTCTGGAATTGATAAAATTCACTGTTTCTGAAGCATTTTGACTGTAGATTAGTGTTATCTTTCAATAAGGTGTCTGTAATTCGAAGTTCAATGTATTCGTGGTTTGGGCAACAATTGAAGGGCTCAGAGGTCAAGTAGTCTAACTCACATTTTTGTGAAAATTGAGTCAACTACCCTAGACGACTCATAATACCAATATATTTTTAGGGTAAAGTTGTCTAAATGCACCATCAAATGATATTAGTAAAAACGTAAATTGAAAAAATAGGCTATCTATATTGCAATAAGTAGTAGCAAGGTCAAGTAGTCTAAGTTAGTGATACAAGAGGCAGCTATGGCTTTACAACCTAGGTTCTATAACCTAGGAGACAGAAACGCAACCATGAATATTTGGCTAGAAAATAAAGCAAAGAGGGGAGCTAGTGGAGTTGGATAACTTATATATAAATATCTTCAATCATGCAGGGAAACATTGTCAACTGAAGATCTTCACGTTGTTTCTTACAGTAATTCAACAGGTGGACAGAACGGAAACAAATATATAGTGTCTACGATGTTTTATGCGGTAGTAAAGCTCAATATAAAATGCTGGGATCACAAGTATATGGAATCAGAACATTTCTCCTTACCAAATGACAGTGACTTTGCACAAATAGAGAAAAAATGGCATTATGTATTTGCACAGCAGAAGAGTGGGTTGAACTTATAAAAAATGTCCGCATGAAACCCTCAACATTTGATGTTCAGCGTGTAACAACTGATGACATAAAATATTTACACAATGGCTATCACAGAAGTTCATATTTCGGAAGAAAACAGCGGAAAAAATCAAACTTAACTAGCTTAGCATTCGTTGGATTCGAATTAAAAACGACAAACAAAGAATGAAATTTAAATATGAACTTGACAACAGCCTACCATTTCAAGCTATTGATTTCCACAAGAAATAACCCTTTGAAATTCAGTTCTCTTCACATGCACGCCAAATATAAGGAACCTGTTCCAATATCCAACGAGAAGAACAATGATCTCATTTCGCTCCTTAGTTTTGTATCACCAATACATCACGACTTTTTCAAAAACTTGCAGTTAACTGCAAGGATCGGAGAATCATTAGAAGAGTATCCTGAAGGCATCGAATCAGACACCGAATAGTTTTGTTTTTAACATTAGTTTGTTACTGTAATGTGTAATAAATGCAAAAAGTATAATTATAATACATTTTATGTTTTTCTTTGGTCTAAACCACTCGTCGTAGAATTGCTTTTTGGCAATGCAGCTTTTCTTATTTACACTATTTTTTTAATTTAAAATAGGAATTTTTAATTAGCAAAACAACTTAAAAGTCGTTTTCTGAAAAATGGTCAAATTGTCAGTTGGACTACTTAACCCCTGAGCCCTTCAATTATGAGAACATTTGTACATCCAAACTTTCAGAATTAAAAATTAAATAATAAGAATTGACCGAGTGAATTACGTGAATATATTAAGAACAAATTAAAAAAAATGATCATATTTCGACTTTGAATACATTTTGATTTGGGCAAAAACTTAGGAAGTTTGTAGGGTTAAGACATTCTTCCTAAAAATAAAACCAGGAACACTGACACAGTAGATTTCAAATAAACGTTGGGGACAAAAATCGTATTTTTTTTTTTAAACAATTTGCTTAAGTATGCGATTTTTGTGAAAATTTGTTAAATAGCGAGCTAAAAATTCGATATAAAAATTAGCTAGCGTTAATATCTCTTAAATAAGCGTCTTCTAAGCAAACAATGCATATACAAATTTGACCCATCAATTTCCGAAAAGCCTATTTTGAAGAAACATAATTCATGAGTTTGGTCTATCCCATAAAAAGCCATGCTAATTGTATAACAAAATTTAATAACGGATACATAAATAAGTCACTATTTTCTGAAATCCCATGAGCTCTGAATTTAAAATATGAAATTTTCATAGCAACTGGCAGGAACACAACTTTTATAGATCCACTTAAACATTCATAAAAAATTCAGAAATGGAGTAATGTTTTCCTCTCATTAGAATGCAGAGATACGATTCCATATTCAAACAAGAAATGAGAATCCTGTGAATCTTCAATTTTTTAATGCACAGAAACAAAAATTAATAAGGTTAAATATGTTTAGTTCGATGTATTTAAAAAATAAATTTAAGGCATTTTCTTGCGGATTCGGTTAAAAGCTCGTTGGATAGAGCGTTCTTTGATCTTTCTGGTTATGTTAAACTCATGAGCATGAAAATCGCTCAAAATGGCCCTTCAACATAAAATATCTAAAACACTTATTCGAAATAAAATACATGTTCCGATGTGTCTTAGAACCTGATTTAAGCCGTCGCTGTACAGAATTTCGTATCTGTAGGTTACTTGGATTTTCTACTACGCCGCCCAAAAAGTGTAAATCAAATTGACAAATATCTTCTTTTATTGTCTTAGACTGAAAAATTTTGGAATTTTCACAGTATTTTTCGAAAACTTTCGAATTTTATGAATTTATTTTAATTTACAATTTTAATAAAAAAATATTAAAATTCGCAATATATATGTTTTTATATGCTAATATACTACTCAAAGCTATAAGAAATCAGTCTCACAGTTTAGAACAGGAATAAAATTAATTAATTCGTTTGCATAAACTATAAAAAAATTCTTCAAATATTAAAAAAAATATGCACAATTATAGTACAACTAAGTTACACAATTGTAGTACAACTAAGTTACACAATTGTAGTACAACTAAGTTACACAATTCTACTACAACAAGATTACACAATGTGGAGAATGGTTATTATATCCAATTGAGAAGAGCTAAGAGAACTAAGTTCTGAGTGAGAATGAAACTAGGAATCATACCTTCGATCCCAAATGATCGACCGGTAGTTGTCTCTCAATAATCTTCAGCATTATAGAACGTATATAATGAATGCATTCAAATAAGGATATGTGCATTTCAAAGCAGTTGGTAACTTTGTAACACATGGACAAGTGTCACATTATCATGCAAGTTGTCACGATACTAGTGATTAAAGGTTTGCTCTCAGATAATGTTCCATCGGAACGTTGTGGAATGACTTATTGAATTTGTTGCATCGCCTGTTCGAGGATAGTATGTTCAAATCGACACTATCGGAAGTCAAAAGCCCACAGCTGCGTCCTGCAATTAGCGGCATTTCGATTTAATATAACTTCGAATTCCATATGCCGGACAATGTGCGTGGTTTCGAATTTCGAAAATTTAATAGATTTCTTGTATTTGTAAAAATATTAATATATATATATATATATATATATATATATATATATATATATATATTTCCATCAAAAGATACAGAGTAAATTTATTTCGTCTTAGTTAAGCACAAGGAAAATTTTACTAATTGGTTTATTTTTTCTTTATTGGCAAGGGTGATAAAGATACGGCATATAAAAAGAATATTTCGTATTTTTATTTAATTAGTAGTTCCTTGCCTGCAACTATCATAGCTAAATTATCTTCTGTCTACAATTATTTTTTATATTTCACTTTATTTCTACGACTAACGGTTGATTTTCTATTTCTTTGAGGCACACTGCATGAAATACATTCTGTAACTTGGCGGTGATTTATAGTTTTTTCCATACCTCTGTACAGTCAACTTAGCTTAGCGGTAAGTATACATAAACCCATGATCATAGAATGATAAAATCACATCACTAACAGTCAATACCTATAATGAATATGGCAGAATAATGTTACTTGCATTCCGAAGCAATTGGTAATTACATAACACATAGAAATGTCATCAGTGCACTATCGCACCTTTATACTCGCGATTAAGTGTTCGATTTAGAAGGTATCGTTGATAATAATGTTCCATCAAACAATCTGGAATTATATTTTAAGTAAGGTTGCTTCAAGAGCAGCATATGTTGGATAATATTCAAAAATGCAATCAAGAGATTGTCGAATTAGGTGAGGAGGTTGTGTGATACACCAGGAGTAGAAATTTTTTTTTAATAAAAGAATCGTTTATTTTTGTTTATATATAAGCGTCATATTTTACTTTAGTACTTTCTCATAAGTATGAGAAGTACTGTTTCACCGAAAATTTTAGATTTCGAGATTATGAAGAACAATATGAGATTTTAGTGGGTATTCTGAACTTATTTAGGACACTTTCGGAAATATGTCTCTTTTTCTGTCCGCTAAAAACATACTCACAAAAAGTGTGTTTACTGCCACTAGAATGACCCTTTTAAACAGGTAACTGCACAGCTACACAATTATTGAAACGGTAACTAAATCTATATGAATGTGTTTTTTCATTCATCTATATGAGAATAGCACGGAATATTGGATCCAGATTTATTTTACGCTGTAAAGAGCGTTTTAAACAGATGAAAAGGTAACACGAGATGATCATTTTACGCACTTGTTTACCTTCTTAAATGGGCCCTCTTAAAGAACTCTTAAGCAGGTAAGCAAGTGAGTAGCTGGTAAGCAGGTGCGTAACAGGAGCTCCTCCTATGAGGCAGATTCATAGATTATGAGAGCCGCTTCTCCTACAGTAGAATTCGGTCGATCCGCACTCCCCGGGAAAGCGCTTTACCTCCCTCCCCCTCCTTTTTTGTCTCAATTTGAAGTTCTGGAAAAGTCCGTAAAATAAGACTCCTCCCCTGAACATCGAAATAAATAATTCGTTAAATATTAATTTATTGATAAAAATATGAACTGTGATAGCGGAAATCAACCTTCGGCCTCCAAGGTAAGATTTTATATATTCTGTTTCTTTTAGCCGAAAATTCCGAATAAGACAAAAAGTTCCCAGCGAGTGCTTCTTGCATTTTTAGCATATGTCCTTGACATTTGAGGGGGCAGCGATCTCAACCTGGTTTGAGGAAATTTGAATCGGGCTGCGTGGTATGACTGAATTTCTCGATTTCCACGGAGGATCACAAAATTGTAACCCATAGTAAGTTATCTTGCTGTTATGTGCAGGTATCGGTTATATATTCCATTTACTTTATGCTGACATAATAATCAAGGTTTCATGGATGCTGTTATCTGCAATGGAAATCCAAGCATAACTTTGTAGACTCCCCTTTATAGCCCAGTTCTGTGAATATATTTGGTACAATAGTTATTACAAGACAGTTTTATATTTGGACTTGTCAATATGGCGCATTTAAATGTCGATACAATAACTGGATTATGTCACACATTGAAGATGAGAATTTCACAATGGCAGGCATTTGCGATTCAGTCTCGCAATTATACACAGTGCTCAATATCCAATGATTTGCATAAATATTTGATAAAGTTAAAGTGCTTCGATGATAGCAGTGAAATCTGGCATATTTCAGTCTGAAGTGTATTTCGAGAGCACTGCTATACGTATAAGCATATATTGACAGGTCATAGAGCAAGTTCTTAAACAATTTAAATATTATATTACATATATTTTCAATAACTGTATGTTGTATATACTGTTGCATCAATGTATATATAAATTATACTTTTTTTACATTACTTTTGAATCATACATTATTTAGTTGCATACATATTATATATAATCATACATTATTTAGTTACATGAGTTCAATATATTGTAGGCAGCACATAGCTTGCCATACATAATGCTATGAATTTACTTCTTTCAGTGAAATAATCAAGATCCACGGCATAATGTGTTAACAGTGAATAACCATCACGTTAACTGAAATTAGAGGCTTTTAGTAACTTATTAGTCCGAATAGAATCTATACTATTAAAAGGTGATATGGCAGCTGCTTCCGGCATCTAGTTTATCATTAACAGAAATATGATTTTTTTTTAAATTGCTGAAGTTTTCATAAAAGTTATTACGAATCTGATTTTATTTTTTGACATTTATCTTTAAATGGGCTGCCCTGGCTTATAACGGGGATTGAAAATTTTCAAACATTTGCTCAATGAGGAGTCATTTATATTCAGACTAAGTGATTGAAGAACCTCCAATAATTAAAAACGCCCCTGAATTATTTACAGTATGGCAAAATAACTTAACTTCAGAATAAACGTGATGTCGCTTACTGGTAACGATGCGTATAAAAATTACGCGCAACTGTAATTAATGGTAAATATAAATTTAATTTACTTATGATGAAATTATAGTCGACAACTTGTACAGAAAATTATAAATCGCATTAATAATTATGAATGCATTTTTTTCGAAACTGAATTTTCAAAGGTTTTAGATTTTTAAAATGCTTCATGTGTCTTAATTTTTGTCTGAGATGCATAAAACTTGTCAAGAAGACACCTTTCATACTTTTTAATGAAACTGGGTATGCATTTTATAATTGAACTTTATTAAGGTAATTAAAAGTGAATGAGAACCTAATTAAATGATGAAAATTAAGTTTTAATGCAGAAAAATATTTTAAAAAAAATTAACTTTCTAAGGGATATAAAAATAAATACCCAAATTTGTTCATAATGTGTTTTTGAGTGATCATAATGTAAAATTAATCAAAAATGTGAAAAATTGCACGCAAAGGAGCATTTTTAAATTTTCGTTAAAAAAAGTTAAATTTAAAAAAGAAATACAAAATTATGACAAAATTGAAAAAAAGTTAATGGAATTTTATGTGGTAATGTTAAGAGGAATATGTATACAAATTTTCATGTTTCTAAGTCAATAAATAAATACAAAATATTCAACGTCCACCGCCCCCTTAAAAAAAGGCAGGTTCTTTTTCCTGAATCATACCATAATCTAATCAGATCAGGGTAACCCATAAGTGACTAATGTACTCTGAAATTTGTTCAATTAGTTTTATAGCTAGAGTAGATACATTGGATTTTTGCGGGCCATTTCGCAAAAAAGGGCAGGCTCTTTTATTTGGAATTGTACCAAAATCCAATCAGCACCAGGGTAACTTACAAGTGACGTACCTATAAAATTTTATGAAATTTGGTCAATTAGCTTTGAGTTAGAGTGGATGCATACATTACACACACAGTCTTCACGCCAAAAATAGTTTTTCGTGTTCTAGAGGTCTTAAAACGTGCAGATCTGTCGAAAACTCAAGTTGCGATTTTCGATACGACTCCAATACTTTTCCTGTACATTGCCATGTAGTGTAGGGAAAGTAAAAATAATCTATTGTATAACACGAACGCGAGAGTGTCTATAATAATACTCCACCATGTTTCATATATTGGACAAAGACTCAGCATTGACCAGTATTTATCTAAAAAATGACGCAGCCTGCAAGTTTCTGCACGAATAAAAAGAAGCATTTTCTTCGCCGTTACGATACCGCCATTGCGTTACGTTATGGCTAACAAGCAAAGAAATTGCGTGACATTTTAAATGAAAGTTTTCGGGAAAGAAAAGAAAAAGAAAACAAAGAACAAATTTTGTTCCGTGCGCTATTGGTAATAAAAAAGAAAGGTTTTCTGTTTAAATTGTTATGTAAATAAAGCTGTATTTACTTTTGGGGTTTTTAGGGCTTTTTAGTAGGACTTACACAGCACCATCGGCAGTGTTGTGAATAATATTTTTTTCAAATTGTCGAATGATTAGCATCGGTGAAACGACTTATATCGATGTACCGGTTTTACGATTTTCGAAGCTCTTCAGTACCGAATAGTGGATTTGGCGCTTGAAAGCGCTCTTTATTATGGAATAGCCGATAACGGTAACAGACAACATTAAAGTTCTAGGTTTTGACTATAGGTCTTTGCTGCTTCGATCTAAGATCATTCTTTTACAAAATTGATTCCGGTTGCATATTATGACTGACTATGTCATCCATAAAAAAATGTGTGGCACATATTACTACCAATATATTTATATACTATTCAGTGTTTAAAAATGAAGAAACAAGGTCGCCGATGCTAATCAGACCACTGGGAACACTATTTTTAATTTTGAGACCGTCTTTACAACAATGTTTATTTGGTATATTTTTAATATTAATAAATTTGCTATAAGAGGATTGATAAGTGGTTTGTCGATAAGGAGACTGGGTTTGGGTGTCATATCCCCTCCGGGGACCCATCAGAATCCATTGAAGTTCGCGGAAATGATAATTAGAGAAATGGGAAACAGGGTATTTTGTATCCCATCCCCCCCTCCCCAATTTTTTTCTGGTGACGCTACTGATTACCTATATTATCAATGCTATTCCATATGCATAATTAACATAAAAAATTACATATAAAACATTTGAAAGATTTCAAAGTCATTAAAATATTTAATTTGAAACTAAGGTTCATGGTAGAGCGCCGAGTAAATCCGATTTGACACCAACAGCAACAAAAAAAAAAAGTGTCGACCAGCAATCCGACCTGTCCCGCTGCGTATGACCAGAATATCTGGCTCACAGTAGCATTGCATTTCCAAATTCTATTCCGTAATTTTTAAATCTCCAAGGCACATCTACAATTTGCTGTTTACAGCGTGTAACCTCTGTTCACGCATTTATTCAGCTACTCTCATAGAAAATGTGATAAGGTATAGATATCACTTAAAAGCAACTTTTGCAGATAGGCTCGCAGCCCGACTCGAAAAAAAAAAGTAAATAAAAGATGTCGGAAAGCAAATCTCGCAATTTGAAACATACAGGAAATCCTATCTGACACCTCAAAACGAGTAAACTGCTAATACCCGATCCAATACAGGTCTTTAATTCAATGAAATAAAGCAAAATTAGTTGAAAATGGTCTTTTCAAAACGTTTTTACAATTTCTTCAACACACTACTTCAATGATTATATTCTTAAATTACATTCAAGTCATATAAATAGAACAAGCACAGAAACTTCTGCATTGTATGCAGATGTATCAAATAACTTAATTTCCTAGAATTATTTTACGATATCTTACCTATGGAATAAAGAACCAATATCAACATTCGCAGAAGCAAAAAGAGTTTTAATTAAAGTTTACACAAAATGATGAGATCACCGGGTAGCATTCTTTATATAAAAAGTATCAATCAGCTAAATTTCTTAAGACACGGTTTTAACACACACTAAACAATTCAATGTGTTCAACTGGGAGTTGCTTTAAACATGCCAAAGGTGCGTGGCAGCAGAAATATGTCGCCAAACTAATCAGTAGTTCACCTCTGAAAACTATCTTTAGCAAACCTAAAAGATTTATTTAATTCGTCTTCTACGCAATGCGTTAACCAGAACAGAAATGGCCTTGATCATTCGAGCGAACCTAATAAGTAAGCTTGGACACTCCAATTAAAATACGTGATATCAGCCACGACATTCAGAACTATCCAAAGTCGTAAGTAAAGCGACATGATTGGTAAAGGATCTAATGACACAACTATACGTAAATTGACCTTGGTTTAGCTCATACGTAAAGGAAACATTTAGTCTGTTAACAAATAAAATAACTTTGTGTTGTTAGTAAATCCTCTATCCCTTCCTTCACTAAAACTTTAAATCCAGTAGATTTCAATTTTATATTGCCTTTAATGAACTGTGTTATGCAACTGGAAGACGCTACGGGATTCTAAAGAAACGAGACACCATAAAGATGTCGAAGAGAGTAAAATAACTTGATTTGATTTTTGTCACTGAAGTTCTTTAACCTTGAATGTTGCAACGTAGGTGAATAAAGATATCGAGAGGTAAGCTGTCAATCTTAATTGCAGGGTATAATCAGATAAACTATGCACATTTTTTGCAAGATCGCTTGATTATCTCAATGCTTTATAGCTTGAAAACCTTTTGAATGTAGTATGTTTTTACATTGGCTTTGTAATTTGGCATGAACTTTTGCAAGCGGGGAAGAATTTAGCATTCCTAAATTGCACTGTTATTCGGTTCTTAACACTAGATTGCTAATCTAATTAAATTCAACTCGTATGCCACAGATAATTGCCATTTATAATTTTCTGTATAAGTTGTCTATAATTTCATCATAAGTAAAACAAGAAAGATCAATCATGCATAAGCATTGATTATGAAACACTTTCCAACTGAAATGTAATTTCATTTAAAAATTTCTAAAATGTGATTCATTCAGTGGTAATATCTTTTACATTATCACAGTACTACAGTAATTTATTATACTTAAATATTTAAAACTGTATCGAAATATAAATCATCTGATTCTTTATGCAAAATCAATGAATATTTCATTCATATAACTTGTATTCCAGACTCCAGAGCTAAATAATTTTGTGTGAAAAAAATTCAGCAATTCTTATGTAATTCATCTTACAATCGCTTGAGATATTTGCATTCTGCATATGTTAAAATTAGGCTTCCTTGAAGAAATAATAAAAGTTTAGGGATCATTTAAAATCACAACTATTGTAATTGCATAGGCACGGAATTTAGATACACAGATAATACACAGATAATATATATGTGTATGTGTATGTACTCAAAGTATTGGAATCGTGCCGAAGATCGGAACTCGAATTTTCAAAGGATCTACACGTTTTGGGACTTCTAGAACACGAAAAAACTACTTTTAGGAAGACGTCTGTGTGTGTAAGGGTGTATCTGTGTATGTTTCTGTGTGTCTGTGTGGATATTACATCCACTCTAATTGAAAAACTAATGGACCGAATTTCATACAATTTGGTAGGTATGTTTTTTGTGGGAAATCCTGATGTTCATTAGATTATAGTACGATTCGTAATAAAAGAATCTGCCTTCTTTGCGAAATGGCCGCAGAAATTGCCTTTATCCACTCTAGCTAAAAACTAATGAACCAAATTTAACAAAATTTGGAGTATAATATTTCAATAACCTACAAGTGATTTATATACCAAATTTAACAAAATTTTGTATATAAATCATTTGTAGGTTATTCTACTACGATTCGGGAAAAAGGAACGGGCTATTTTTGCGAAATGGCCAGCAAAAATCGTTATATATAAAAATAAAAGACTACGTGTGCTCAATTATATCAATTAAATTCCTATTTTATATGTGATTTTTGACAACAAAAAGAATAAGACTAACCCCATTACTCGAGGACTAGCCGTTCTTGAGATATTCTAGTTTTTTCGCGTTTTCGCTACGCCACCTTTGACAATAAGTCCAGCCATCAAATGAGAACCAAATTTAAGTTTAACGTGTAAATTCAATGTCATTTAAAATACTTATGTTGTGCAGATAAACTCAAATTATCATTGAATAAATAAAGAGAACGAATATGAGTCTGCAGAGAAAGACATGTGCTGTCCACATCAGAATTTTTAACAATATTACACCAATGATTTATAGAAGTGAACGGGGATTATTTTCAGGCCATTTCGAAAAAAATGTATGATCTATATTTAAAGATCCATCAAATTTTTGTCGAATAAAATGTTCAACAAATTTAAGCTGTGTACCAAATTTTAACTCTCTAGGACGTAGGAAAGTGCATTTAAAATGCCATCAATTAAATTTATCATGAAGAGTTATATAAAATTTTAAAAAAATGAAAAATTGCTATCTACCAAATTTATTTTAAAATATGAAGCCACTCCCATATGCAAAACGTTTAAGCAAATGGAGAGATATTTATTATAGAATATCTCTCTCTTTTCTTTCTGGAAGATATCCCAAAGTCAGAATTTAATTGAATTTGTTTTTTTCCCTATATAAAATAATTTTTTTAATTAAAAAACTACTTAACATATTTTACTGAATTTTTTTTTATATATTCTATGGGATAATGTGAATATTTCCTAAAAATTTCGAAGCAATTCGTGAATTTTAAATTTACTTAAAAAATGTTTGAAAAATTAGGTCCCATAGGGTTCAATGTATTTCATTTTTTCAACCCGGGTTCAATAAAAAACTAATTGGGTGATATTATTTATTTATATTCCCATAGGTCCTACAGACCGTCTGAACAACATACTAAAATTTCAATTTGATAAACTCATTTTTACGGCAGTTATCGTGCTAACGGACAGACAGACAGACAGACAGACAGACAGACAGAATGAACAAAGTCATAAACACTTTTCAACTTTGTTGTAAAGTGTTAATAAATGTATATTTACCAGCAATTACAGTTGCGCGTAAGTTTTATGCGCATCGTTACCAGTAAGCGACGTCACGTTTATTATGAAGTTAAGTTATTTTGCCATACTGTAAATAATTTAGGGGCGTTTTTAATTATTGGAGGTTCTTCAATCACTTAGTCTGAATATAAATGACTCCTCATTGAGAGAATGTTTAGAAAATTTTCAATCCCCGTTATAAGCCAGGACAGCCCATTTAAAGATAAATGTCAAAAAATAAAATCAGATTCGTAATGACTTTTATGAAAACTTCAGCAAAAGAGAAGATTTTACCAAATTTGCAGTAGCATATTTTGCAGTAAAATATGTTTTTAAAAAAAAATCATATTTCTATTAATGATAAACTAGATGCCGGAAGCAGCTGCTACATCACCTTTTAATAGTATAGATTCTATTCGAACTAATAAGTTACTAAAAACCTCTAATTTCAGTTTACGTGATGGTTATTCAATGTTAAACACATTATGCCGTGGATCTTGATTATTTCGCTATGAAAGAAGTAAATTCATAGCATTATGTATGGCAAGCTATGTGCTGCCTACAATATATTTAACTCATGTAACTAAATAATGTATGATTATATATAATATGTATGCAACTAAATAATGTATGATTCAAAAGTAATGTAAAAAAAGTATAATTTATATACACATTGATGCAACAGTATATCCAACATACAGTTATTGAAAATATATGTAATATAATATTTAAATTGTTTAAGTACTTGCTCTATGAACTGTCAATATATGCTTATACGTATAGCAGTGCTCTCGAAATACACTTCAGACTGAAATATGCCAGATTTCACTGCTATCATCGAAGCACTTTAACTTTATCAAATATTTATGCAAATCATTGGATATTGAGCACTGTGTATAATTTCGAGACTGAATCGCAAATGCCTGCCATTGTGAAATTCTCATCTTCAATGTGCGACGCAAATCCTGTTATTGTATCGACATTTAAATGCGCCATATTGACAAATCCAAATATAAAACTGTCTTGTATGTTATAACTATTGTACCAAATATACTCACAGAACTGGGCTATAAAGGGGAATCTACAAAGTTATGCTTGGACTTCCATTGCAGATAACAGCATCCATGAAACCTTGATTATTATGTCAGCATAAAATAAATGGAATATATAACAGACACCTGCACATAACAGCAAGATAACTTACTATGGGTTACAATTTTGTGATCCTCCGTGGAAATCGAGAAATTCAGTCATACCACGCAGCCCGATTCAAATTTCCTTAAACCAGGTTGAGATCGCTGCCCCCTCAAATGTCAAGGACATGTGCTGAAAATGCAAGGAGCACTCGCTGGGAATTTTTTGTCTTATTCGGAATTTTCGGCTAAAAGAAATAAAATATATAAAATAATTACCTTGGAGGCCGAAGGTTGATTTCCGCTACCACAGTTCATATTTTTATCAATAAATTAATATTTTTCAACGACGAATTATTTTTTTCGATGTTCAGGGGAGGAGTCTTATTTTACGGACTTTTCCAGAACTTCAAATTGAGACAAAAAAGGAGGGGGGTAGGGCACTTTCCCGGGGAGAGCTGATCGACCGAATTCTACTGTAGGAGAAGCGGCTTTCATAATCTCTGAATCTGCCTCATACGTGGAGCTTCTGTTACGCACCTGTTTACCGGCAACTCACGTGCTTACCTGCTTAAAAGGGTTCTTTAAGAGCACCCATTTAAGCAGGTAAACAAGTGCGTAAAATGAACATCTCATATTACCTTTTCATCTGTTTAAAACGCTCTTTACAGCATAAAATAAAGTATACCCATTATTCCGTGCTATTCTCATATAGATGAATAAAAAAAACACATTCATATAGATTTAGTTGCAGTTTCATTAATTGTGTAACTGTACAGTTACCTGTTTAAAAGTGTCAGTCTAGTGGCAGTAATACCAGTTTTTGAGTGTTTTGTGCTTTTTTTTGTGTATGTTGTTAGCTGACAGAAAAAGAGACATATTTCCGACAGTGTCCTAAATAAGTTCAGAATACCCACTAAAATCTCGTATTGTTCTTCATAAACTCGAAATCAAAAATTTTCGGAGAAATAATACTTCTTATACTTATGAGAAAATACTAAAGTAAAATATGACGCTTATGTATAACCAAAAATAAACGATTCCTTTCTTCAAAAAAATTTCTACTCCTGGTGTATCACACAACCTCCTCACCTAATTCGACAGTCTCTTGATTGCATTTTCGAATATCATCCAACATATGCTGCTCTTGAAGCAACCTTACTTAAAATATAATTCCAGATTGTTTGATGGAACATTATTCTCAACGATACCTTCTAAATCGAACACTTAATCGCGAGTATAATGGTGCGATAGTGAACTGATGACATTTCTATATGTGTTACGTAATTACCAATTGCTTCGGAATGCAAGTAGCATTATTCTGCTATATTCATTATAGGTAGTGACTGTTAGTGATACGATTTTATCATTCTATGATCATGGGTTTATGTATACTTGCCGCTAAGCTAAGTTGACTCTACAGAGGTATGGAAAAAACTATAAATCACCGTCAAGTTGCAGAATGTATTTCATGCAGTGTGCCTCAAAGAAATAGAAAATCAACCGTTAGTCGTAGAAATAAACTGAAATATAAAAGATAATTGCAGACAGAAGATAATTTAGCTATGATAGTTGCAGGCAAGGAACTACTAATTGAATAAAAATACGAAATATTCTTTTTATATGCCGTATCTTTATGACCCCTGCCAATAAAGAAAAAATAAACCAATTAGTAAAATTTTCCTTGTGCTTAAATAAGACGAAATAAATTTACTTTGTATCTTTTGATGGAAATATATATATATATATATATATATATATATATATATATATATATATATATATATATATATATATTTTAATATTTTTACAAATACAAGAGATCTATTAAATTTTCGAAATTTCGAAACAACACATATTGTCCGGCATATGGAATTCGAAGTTATATTAAATCGAAATGTCGCTAATTGTAGGACGCAACTGTTGGCTTTTGGCTTCCGATAGTGTCGATTTAGAATATACTATCCTCGAACAAGCGATGCAGCAAACTCAATAAATCATTCCACAATACTTCGATGGAACATTATCTGAGAGCAAACCTTTAATCACTAGTATCGTGACAACTTGCATAATAATGTGACACTTGTCCATGTGCTACAAAGTTACCAACTGATTTGAAATGCACATATCCTTATTTGAATGCATTCATTATTAATGTTGAAGATTATTGAGAGACAACTACCGGTCGATCATTTGGGATCGAAGGTATGATTCCCAGTTTCATTCTCACTCAGAATTTAGTTCTCTTAGCTCTTCTCAATTGGATATAATTACCATTCTCCACATTGTGTAATCTTGTTGTACTACAATTGTGTAACTTAGTTGTACTATAATTGTGCATTTTTTTTTTTTAATATTTGAAGAATTTTTTATAGTTTATGCAAGCGAATTAATTAATTTTATTCCTGTTCTAAGCTGTGAGACTGATTTCTTATAGCTTTGAGTAGTATATTAGCATATAAAAACATAAATATTGCGAATTTTGATATTTTTTTTATTAAAATTGTAAATTAAAATAAATTCATAAAATTCGAAAGTTTTCGAAAAATACTGTCAAAATTCCAAAAATTTTCAGTCTAAGATAATAAAAGAAGATATTTGTCAATTTGATTTACACTTTTGGGCGGCGTAGTAGAAAATCCAAGTAACCTACAGATACGAAATTCTGTACAGCGACGGCTTAAATCAACTTCTAAGACACATCGGAACATGTATTTTAATTCGAATAAGTGTTTTAGATATTTTATGTTGAAGGGCCATTTTGAACGATTTTCATGCACATGAGTTTAACATAACCGTAAAGATCAAAGAATGTTCTATCCAATGAGCTTTTAACCGATTCCGCAAGAAAATGCCTTGAAATTTGTTGTTTAAATACATCGAACTAAACATTTTTAACTTTGTTAATTTTTGTTTTGTGCATTAAAAAATTGAAGATTCACAGGATTCTCATTTCTTGTTTGAATATGGAATCGTATCTCTGCATTCTAATGAGATAAAAATATTACTCCATTTCTGAATTTTTTATGAATGTTTAAGTGGGTCTATAAAAGTTGTGTTCCTGCCAGTTGCTATGAAAATTTCATATTTTAAATTCAGAGCTCATGGGATTTCAGAAAATAGTGATTTATTTATGTATCCGTTATTAAATTTTGTTATACAATCAGCATGGCTTTTTATGGGATAGACCAAGCTCATGAATTATGTTTCTTCAAAATAGGCTTTTCGGAAATTGATGGGTCAAATTTGTATATGCATTGTTTGCTTAGAAGACGCTTATTTAAGATGTATTGACGCTAGCTAATTTTTATATCGAATTTTTAGCTCGCTATTTAACAAATTTTCACAAAAATCGCATACCTGAGCAAATTGTTTAAAAAAAATACGATTTTTGTCCCCAACGTTTATTTGAAATCTACTGTGTCAGTGTTCCTGGTTTTATTTTTAGGCAGAAAGTCTTAACCCTACAAACTTCCTAATTTTTTGCCCAAATCAAAATGTATTCAAAGTCGAAATATGATCATTTTTTTACTTTCCCTATACATTACCATGCATTGCAGGGAAAGTATTGGAATCATGCCGAAAATCGCAACTCGAGTTTTCGACGGATCTACACGTTTCGAGACCTCTAGAATACGAAAAAACCATTTTTAGCGTGACTTCTGTGTGTGTGTCTGTCTGTCTGTCTATGTGTCTGTCTGTCTGTGCAGATTTTGTATCCACTCTAACTAAAAACTAATGGACCGAATTTCACAAAATTTTGTAGGTAAGTCACTTGTGGCCGGGGCTGGTGCTGATAAGTTTTGGGTACGATTCGGAATAAAAAACCCGCCTTTTTGTGAAATGGCCCGCAAAAGCTTGTATCCACTGTAGCTGAAAAACTAATGGACCGAATTTCACAAAATTCGGTAGATGAGTCACGTATAGGTCACCCTGGTGCTGATTAGATTTTGGTACAATTCAGAAAAAAATAACCTGCCTTTTTTTGCAGAATGGCCCGCAAAAATTATCAAAATCTAAACTAAAAAGCTACGTATGCTCAAATATATCCATTAAATACTTGCTTAATGCGTAATTTTTAACGAAGTAAAGAATAAGACCAACCCCATTACATTAGGACTAGCCGTTCTCGAGACATATTAGTTTTTTTCGTATTTTTCCACGCCACCTTTGAAAATAAGTCCAGTTATCAAATGAGAACGAAAATTGAATTAAAAGTGAATTAAATTTAATTGAAATAAATAGGACGTGGATATAAGTTTGCAGGGAAAGTCATGTGCTGCCCACATCAGATTTTTTAATTTGTTCCTAATATGTTCACGTAATTCACTCTGTCAATTCTTATTATTAATTTTTAATTCTGGAGGTTTGGATGTGCAAATGTTCTCATAATTGAAGGGCTCGGTTAAGTAGTCCAACTGACAATTTGACCATTTTTCAGGAAACGACTTTTAAGTTGTTTTACAAATTAAAAATTCCTATTTTAAATTAGAAAAATAGTGTAAATAAGAAAAGCTGCATTGCCAAAAGACAATTCTTTAGGTATGTGCAATTTTTATTTTTTTTAATATTTTGATTAAGAAAAAACGTATTTTGTCCTTAGACTACTTGACCTTAATGATTTACTTAAGGTGAATAAGTAATGGTTTAGACCAAATAAAAACATATAATGTATTATAATTATACTTTTTGCATTTATTACACATTACAGTAACAAACTACTGTTGAAAACAAAGCTATTCGCTGTCTGATTCGAAGCCAGCAGGCTACTCTTCTAATGATTCTCCAATTCTTCCAGTTAACAGCAAGTTTTTGAAAAAGTCGTGATGTATTGGTGATACAAAACTAAGGAGCGAAATGAGATCATTGTTCTTCTCGTTGGATATTGGAACAGGTTCTTTATATTTGGCGTGCATGTGAAGAGCACTGAATTTCAAAGGGTTATTTCTTGTGGAAATCAATAGCTTGAAATGGTAGGCTGTTGTCAAGTTCATAGTTAAATTTCATTCCTTGCTTTTCCTTTTCAATTCGAATCCAACGAATGCTAAGCCAGTTAAGTTTGATTTTTTCCGCTGTTTTCTTTCGAAATACTAACTTTTGTGATAGCTATTATAAATATTTTATGTCATCAGTTGTTACACGCTGAACATCAAATGCTGAGGGTTTCATGCGGGCATTTTTTATAAGTTCAACCCACTCCTCTACTGTGTAAATACATAATGCCATTTTTTCTCTATTTGTGCAAAGTTACTGTCATTTGGTAGGAAGAAATGTCCTGATTCCATATAGTTGTGATCCCAGCATTTTATATTGAGCTTTACTACCGCATAAAACATTATAGACACTATGTATTTGCTTAGGTTCTGTCCACCTGTTGAATCACTGTAAGAAACAGAGTGAAGATCTTCAGTTGGCAATGTTTCCCTGCATAATTGGAGATATTTATATATGAGTGATCCAACTCCACTATAGCCCCTCCCTTTGCTTCATTTTCTGGCCAAATATTTATGGTTGCGTTTCTGTCTCCTAGATTATGGATATCTAGGTTGTAGAGCCATAGCTGCCTCTTGTATCACTAACTTAGACTACTTGACCTTGCTACTACTTATTACAATGTAGATAGTCTAATTTTTCAATTTACTTTTTTACTAATATTATTTTGAGTTGCACTTCATAAAAATATATTGGTATTATGAGTCGTCTGGAAAAGTTAACTCAATTTTCACAAAAATGTCAGTTAGACTACTTGACCTCTGAACCCTTCAATTGTTGCCCAAACCACGAATACATTGAACTTCGAATTACAAGCACCTTGTTGAAAGATAACACTGATCTACAGCCAAAATGCTTCAGAAACAATACCAGCTGAATTTTATCAATCCCAGAATGCTGAATGCGAATCTGACTAGAAATATTGTGTGTTGACTGCAGTTTCTAACATTTCGAAAATAACCGCTATATGATAAGATCTTTCACTTTTGTGTTTTAGCGTCGGTTACGATGCTATCTCTTAAACAACTACTGAACGGATTGTCTTGATCTATATATAAAAAGGTAAGTCTTGATTTCATGCCCTATTTAAGTTCTGTTATTACCAAAATACCTATAAAAAATTGTTAAGTAACTCAATTATAAAAAATGTTTCAAAAGTAAAACAGATGAAAACAATAAACATATAAAATTAATCACAAGGGTATTTATCCTCCGATTTGTATAGCATTGAGATACTTCCATTAGCATCTGCTGACTATAAAAAAAAAAGAAAAAAACCCGCCCATTTGGAGGTATCAAATTATTCCTACTAGCCGTTTAGTACATGGAACTTGCACCAGATTTGTACATGAAACGTTCTCCATGCGTCGTTGATTCCCAATTTCATCATGCATACTACTTTACACATTAAATTGAGACTAATAAAAGATTTTGTCAAACCATGGACCTTAACTAAGCAGCATTTCGTTATCTAAGATTCAAACTTACACAGCTGAGTGGCACTACGGTTAAAGTGAGTATATTCATTGATCAACATGTCTAAAAGCTTTTTAAGAACTTTGATGAAGTAATATGTGGTGCAGGGCCACTTTAATCATCACCGGGACCCCTAGGTAATCAGCAAGGATTCATGTGCCCACCCGAAGGTATAAGGAAGAAGAAACGATTCATCGCTTGCAATAGCAACATCAGACACCGGCACAGCACTCAGTCCAGTGGACAATGGCCAAAGGCACTCTGCCGAATCACGACCCGACACCACGACGACTCCACTCACTCCCCACACGCCCCTACAAAACGTCAAACGGGGAGTAACCTACTCCTCCCAGAGAGTTACCCTTTGAGTGGAAACAACTTTATTCCAGAAAAAGTTACTCTTATATAAAGTTACAGAACAGTAATGGCAACTACAGTTACACTAATTGTACTAAATCCCTTAACGCATCAAAAGTTCTCTTCTTCTTCAGCCTGACTCATGATGAAACTGGATCCAAGCAACTCTTAAAACAGTTGGGAATTTCAAACATTTCATATAGGAAAAAGCAGATTAAAATAATTGTCTAACATAGATTTTCAAAACATGCTTCACATTCTACATCAAAGCAAACAAGTAAAAAAAATTTGTAAAAGCAAGATAAAATGACTGAGTAACACTTGTACTTAGGTAATACTTAATCCCCAAGAAACTAACAGTCTGTTTCTATTGAAAATTTTAAGATCACCATCTGCTATCCAATTCTTTCGCCAACAAGTTTTTAAAGATAAGTATAATTCCCTCGCTGGAGAATTGTCTTCTGCAAAGGTTTATCAGAGTCACATTAAGAAATTTATGTGGAAAGTATTTCCTCTTAATGTGTTTCCAGTTCTCACATCTACGGATGTTATATATCACAGACCTTGTTCTTTTCCGCATACACAATATCACTTTTCTTGAAAAAGCGAGCTTGATACAACCTAAAAGCTCCATGTTTGCTGAGGACTTGATTTAAGTATAAGTTTCCGATTTAAGTAACAGATCGATAACAATACAAAAGATTTTAACCCCGAATTGCATACTATGAGTAAAGCGGTGGATTTATTGAAAAAAAAAACTACCAAATTGTGAATTTATATACGGATTCAATAACTCTATTAATGGGCTTGTGATCTTATAACTTCAAGAACTCAATAGTTTGCGATTTAAAGAATTATATTCTAAGCTACTCAGAAAAAATCTATTTACGTTGGATAAAGGCCAATGTGGGTCAAGAAGTAAATATGGAGGCTGACTGGCTATTAATGGGCTTGTGATCTTATAACTTCAAGAACTCAATAGTTTGCGATTTAAAGAATTATATTCTAAGCTACTCAGAAAAAATCTATTTACGTTGGATAAAGGCCAATGTGGGTCAAGAAGTAAATATGGAGGCTGACTGGCTATTAATGGGCTTGTGATCTTATAACTTCAAGAACTCAATAGTTTGCGATTTAAAGAATTATATTCTAAGCTACTCAGAAAAAATCTATTTACGTTGGATAAAGGCCAATGTGGGTCAAGAAGTAAATATGGAAGCTGACTGGTTGGCTAAGGAAGCCTTGTGATGTTATTACACGGACAATTCCTTCCAGCAACTTTTCAGCAACATCATACATTTCAATAGGAAGAAATCTTGCCTCCGAATTGCCGCAATATGTTCGTACTCGTCAATAAAAATAGCTCAATTTCTGAGCGGCGAACCAATCAGAGGACGATAAAATTGGACGTACTACGCTCCGCCTTTCCTCTCCTCATTTTTATTCAAGATGGCGATGGCGACTGTAATGCAAACACCTCGAAGCAGCTCTATTACGTTAGAATCTGGAGATGGAAAAAATAATAAAACTTCTACCAAATTACAGACACCTATGGGATATAAAATATCCAAATTATACGAAAAAACACACTAAAAAAGTTTCGTATCCAAATTATACGAAAAAACACACTGCTTCCTGAAATCGGCGGCACTAAACAGGAAGGGCCTGTTAGAAAGGAGGGTCTTACAGTATCTCATTGCCGGGCGGAATTGCTAAAGTCTGGAGATGTAAAAATATTAATAGAACTTTTACCAAATTACAGACACCTGTGGCATATAAAAGATCCCCACTAAATAATGCTTTTTGGAATGAACTCGGCGGTATTAGAGAGGAGGGGCGTTTTAGAAAGGCGGGGGCCTAACGTATAAGTGCTTGGAAGAATTTCAAAATCTAAAGATGGAAAGATAGCAATAGAACTTTTAACAAATTACAGACGCTTTTAGGATATAAAAGATTCAAATTATACGAAAAACACACCAAAGAATGCTTTCTGAAATGAAATCGACGACATTAGAGAGAAGGGAACTGCTAAAGAGGAGAAGCCTAAAGTATGATTGACGGGCGGAATTGTCGAAGTTCGGCAATAAAAATTTCCCTGTGTAATAACACCATTACAGATGAATGAAAAACACATGTCCAGGATTAGCAAATCTCAAGAAAGAAGATGGTATATGGAAAACTGTTTTGTAGAATGGCAGAAAAGATAGAACGACTCCGAAAAAGATAGAACTTTATTTTCACAAATTCCTAAAGTATCGATTAGAATAGTCTACGGGGCGCCTAGGTAAAAGTAAATTCTAGGGGCCCTTCCTACACACATTTATAGTAAAAAAAATGTACATTGAATACAAAAATGAACATTTAGAGCTTTGCGAGTCCCCAGAATTTGCTTACTTTGCCTTTGATAAGAACTGACCCTGATGTGGTGAAAATAAAGATGGTTATATTACATTCTGGATACGTAAAGAAGGTTGGAAACTCGGTAATCTTCATTCCGGATTGTATTAAACAATTTTTTCTTAAAGCAACGAAGCTGAGAACTACGAAGTATGGTGCAAAACATGATTTTATGTTAGGGAAAACTGGAATGCAATATGTCCTTAAAACTTTATTTTCTGCACTCTCATCTTGACTTCTTTCCTAATTATATTGCTGTTTAATATGTGCCGAACATGGAAAACGTTTTCATAAAGATATCTTAAGTATGGAAAAATGTTACCAAGGACAATGAATTCCAGCGATTTTAGCAGATTTCTGTTGGAATGCCACAAGAAAAGCACTTGAAGATTCATACAAAATGAGAGTAAACAAGAAAGATCAATCATGCTTAAAGCATTGATTATGAAACACTTTCCAACTTCAATGCAATTTTATTTAAACATGTCTAAAATGCAATATATTCCTCGGTAATATTTTTAAACTTATCACAATACTACATCAATTTATTATATTTGAAAACTTTAACATTCTTCGAAAAAAAATGAAATTCATTCAAATGACGGCATTGAAATATAAATTGCCTGGTTTAAACATCTCTAAAATGTGATACATTCCTCGGTTATAAATTTAGAATTATCATAATACTACGATAATTTACTATATTTGAAAACTTCATCGAAAACAATTGAAATTCATTCAAATGACGTCATAGAAAAAATAACACGTCTGGATCTCTCTATAAAAACAGCATTTCATTCATAAATAATTTCCCATTCACGTCATTCATCACAATACTATAATAATTTATTTTATTTAAAAATTAAGACCATGGAGCTACAAGTAATTAAACTCTATGCTTAAAACTTCATCCAAAAAAATCGTCCTTCTCTTTGTAAAATCAATGAATATTTTTTTATTCATATCAGCTATGCAGACTCCATGAACTAAATACTTTTGTGTTAAAGAAATACAACAATTCTAATACAACTCATTTTATATATTTTGCTGTTTACATTTTACATAGGTGAAAAATAGGCTTCGTTGTAGAAATAATCAAATTTGGATGAGCATTTAAACTCAAATATATTGTAATTGCGTTGTTTCAGTATGTAGATGCACAGAATTTACGCAAAAATAAAGTGGTTTTAGGACGGATACAACACTCAATATGAATTAAAAAGAACTTTAAAAATCACGATTTTGAAACAAGATGGACGCCATATATCATTTTGGAGTGGGTCACGTGATCTTTTCATATCATGGTCACGTGATCGTTTCATATAAGAGGTGTTATTATTATTTTAATTATTATTATTTGTTATTATTATTTTATTATTAAAAAGCGTCATACATGCACGTGATGGCCATCATATATGCCACATTGTGATTTGTTGTATCCATAAACACAACAATTTGCTTTTAATGATTAGAGAATGATTGTACTGCATGTTGTTTGCATTACATTATCTGTATATTGTGCGTTTTATAAAAATCGATTTATCACAGAAATCTGAGCTAAACCATCATTTTTATGGTCATTTTCGAACTCGACACGTCAAAATTCTTAAGAAATAGCTTATTTCGTTTATGAAGAAAACAGCAACTTAAAATTTGTAGACCGCAGTGTAAGTGGTTGATATTTTCTCCGATGCTACTTTACTGTATTTCTGATGTTTATGCTCATTTCTGAAACCCCAGCATGCTCCTCCTGAAATCTATTCTGTCGATTTGGGTAGTTGAAATAAACATAATTAGATTAATTGAAATAAAGTGTAATTTATTTAAAGACTATGTTTAATGTTTTAAATTTACAACTTTATTGATGTGAAGTTTTTATTTTTGCTTCATTTGTTATGTAATATTTTTTTCATCAATACGCACATCGACGTTTGTTCATTTATGGATAAAGGATTTCCCCTATCCCTTAAAACGGTTGCTGTTCAATTTGTATTTCTCTCTTATAGTTTGATAATTAAATAAATTTTTATGTGAATAGTTTTATGTATACGACATCAGCTTTGATTTTGCAAGAGCAACAGAAACATTTGATGCATTATAATGCAATAGTCTGAATTTAAACTTGTGGTAAAAGAAAATTAGCATGAATAAATACAAATATAAGGAGTTACACTCTTAAGTTCTGCAGCAAAAATCAGAAGTAAAACTTCGTTTAGCACAGCAATTAATTCATAAGAGATACAAACTGAATTTACACTCAAAGGATCTTTCAAGATAAAAAAAAAATTAGAGAAGCTACCTTAATCAAAACAAGAGAGTTTTCTAACGACAGAAAGTTATACACACCACCAGGTACTATTGCCCTGTCATCCAGAAAAAATCTGGAGGAAAACAAAGAGTTTATTTTTATTTTCAAACCAAAGTAAGTTACAATCGAAACCAAAATGGATGAAAATATTAGAGACAGTTGTAAATCAAAGAGGAGCTGTGACCTATCGCGTGAAAAGTTAAATTACAGTTCAAGAACTCACTGCATGGCTAATTCAATCAGACTATCTTGCACCGGTTTGACATCATAACTAACCTTTAGACGCGAAATGTCACAGTTCCGCCCTGACTTGCAAGTTTTTCTATTGGGTTCGTTCAGTTCGTCTTGAGCGATAACTTACTTTAATTTGCTATAAGTAGCTTTTTGGTTTTACAATCTATCTTTTATATTTCATAGTCATGTTACCTAGGTCACATGTATAACTTTCAAGCTTTCACTCTACTCTGTCTTTTCAACTGTAAGAGGAGACTGTTAATTGCACTGAAAATTGGTTGATACTTTTTATTTATTGACTTCTGTATCTAATGAAGTTTTTTCACCAACAATAAATACATACACTTTAACTGTAAAGTCTATGTATCTTTACACCTCCTGGGGCATTAATGACAGTTCACTTGTGGTTCTCTCACGGTGGCGATTTTCTGATCTTTGTTTTACACGCTTTAGCCTAGGCATTGCATATCTTAATTTTTCCCAAAACCAGCGTTCCTTCCATACCAGGTAAGTCCTCTTCGATATGGCATGTCGCAGCTCAGGATCAACATTGTCAAGTGACACAGACTTGTCAACGAGAACAACTATCAGTCTGCTAATCTTATCTTTAGACATTTTTGAAACCGCCACTCGTAGCTCTAGATTGAACCACTGGCTTTTTATGAATGTGTTAGATAACACGATAATGATTCTTTTGCTACTCTGTACAGAGCTGAAGATATTATCACAGATAAACCTGCCAGGCAACCAATTTCTCTCGTGGATGCACAAACGGAAATAAGGCGGATTATTTTCCAACTCTTGAAGCAATTCCATTACTATATCCCGATCAGTACTGCTATAGGCAATAAAAGCGTCAAATAATTTATCTTGGTCAAATTCGTCTTCCGAGTAACACATTCTAAACAATTCGTCACAATGTATGTAAAAGAAAGAAAGTATTAACTGACGTTGCTTGTAGTAAATGAGAAGCACTGATATTAGAAATGTAAAAAACAGGCAAAGTGAAATAATTATCCTCTTTTGATAATAATTTAGTCCTTCAGTACGAGGACACAGTTCGCTGTCTGGAACTGATGTCAGTGGCAAGTAAGCGGATGTTCCATTGTTGGTCACCTTGCAAACTATGTCATCATTATCCTGAACAAAGTCAATATTTTTTATTAAAAAACTTTTTAAAGCTTCTCGATCGCAGCTGCAGTTTTTGTCGTTGTCTCCTAAGTATAAATGGAAGTTAGTTTGGTTTGCAATGAAATTCATCAGCGAAAATGGAAGCGTTTTCAATTTATTCTCTCTCACTGAAAGGTAACGAAGAGATGATGGGAAATTCCATCCATTTAAAGTTTCAAGCAAATTACCGTCTAGGTGTAGCTCTGTCAAATTGGTCCATTCTTTGCCATTCAAGGACAGCAAAGTTGTCAAGTTATTTCTGTTGAAATAGAGAACTGTTGTATCGTCTGGAATTATATGAGGGACTTCTTTAAGATTGCTTGCTGTACAGTTTACAAATGTCATATTGTCTTTGCCACGAGTTCCGCAAGTACAAAGTTTTGGACACTTCTCCGTAAAAAAACAGGAGAAGACATCATCCCTGAGAGAAGTTATAGTTTTATTACCAAGAAAGTCAGGACCTGAACAAGTAAGGCTGTCTTTATTTAAGATCATTTCCAATTGATATTTCCTGGGGGATTTCGTTTTGATGTATTTATAAAAAGGATATAGGTTACAGTCGCATAATAGAGGGTTATGCATGATATCAACAAAATTTTTTGCAAGACCGTTAAAGAAGCACATTGCCATTTTCCTATTTGTTTTGGCATCGATTTCATCTAAAAGCAAGGAATCTAAATTTATAGTGGAAATGTTATTTTGTTTGAAGGAAAACGTAATAGTTTGTTTAACACTTGGAATGCATGGTGGAAGGTTTAGGTTGGTCAGTATGTTTTTATCAACGTATATGGATTCTAGAAATAAAAGTCTTTTCCAATCAACATTGAATATGGAGATAAAGTTATCCGAAAGTAAAAGTTTACGAATATAGATATTGCTTGTTTGTCCGAGTTCAACTGTTGTAATTTTGTTCTGTCTCAAATCAAGGTATTCAAGATCGGGGAAAACTTTTACTAGCCCATCAGAGAGAAACTCAAGTTTGTTCTTGCTCAAATCTATAATCACTATTCGAGGCGCCCCGTCGAAAACGCCATTTTCTAGAGAACTAATGTTATTTTGAGTCAAATTCAAAATTCTCATATAAGGATGAAACAGAAACATACTTCGCTTTACTTCCGAGATCCTATTGAATCCTAAATCAAGGTAATTTAGGAATTTAAGATTCCTGAAAATACCTTCTGAGATAAATGGTATGTGGTTGTGGCCGAAATCTAAGTATTGCAGATCGGGTGAATATCTAAAAATATTTCCATCCAATTCAAATAGATTACAATTTGCGCAAGATACATTCGTAAGGTCCAGTAACGGGTGAAGTAATGTTGGAGGTAATATTTTGAGATTATTGTTGCTCATATCTATTATTCGAAGATATCTGTTAAACTTAAATTGATCTTCATTTATTTGGGTTAAATTGTTGTTCTGTAAATAAAGGCTCTTTAAGACAACCATATTGGAAAATGCATCATCCGTAAAAGTTTGAATAAGATTAAAGGACAAATCGAGGGTCGAAATGCTTGAGAGTTCACTAAACGTGTTTTTGTCTAAATTTTTCAATAGATTGTGGGATAAATCTAATGACAACAAATTCGGAAAGTTACTAAATGTTCCATTATACAGATTTTCAATTCTGTTCATCTCTAAAATAAGACTGCTTATAGAGTTATTCCTCTGAGCTGGAAGGACGGTAATATTAGGCAGAGAATTATGACAAATTCTTACTACATCAAGGTTTGGAAATGCTTCTAAAATGCTCAGCATAAACGATGGTTTAGACATTTTCACTATTTCTATACTTGTTAAAAATTGAGCTTTTAATATAGAAAGGAATTCCTTTAAATGTTTCCCATAGTTAGAACATTGGTGAATCATAATAGACGGATCATTGTTGATAACAGGTCTCCAAATGCTTTCACACATGTAAAACTCGGATTTTCTGGATAATGTAGACTTAATAAGATGATCAAATTGCATTTGCGTATCTGGTTCAAATATCCCAAGGAGATTCACGACAAAAAACTTTGAAGGCTCAGAATCCATATGTATGTTGTCACTCTTGCATTGCATATTCCAATTTTGATCGTTTATGACCAATTTACAATCAAATGTTGCAAGCTTCAACTTAAAGACGGGGTCAATATTTTGAGGAGAAATATCACCAAAGATAAGAAACAGGGATACCATCTGCACGATATTTGACAGGTTTGCCATTTCCAGAAATTCATCCCTATTGAATACGTCTGAGTTATCTGAAAATAAAAGAACATTAATCAGTGTTTCTTTATATTAAAACAACTAGCTACAACCACCACCGCCGCCACCTCTAAAAAAATCCGTTTAAAATTTTCTGTCTAGCGTAACGCCAGATCTATGGCATGTTGTATGGCATTTGTTATTTTGTACAATGATTTAGAATACTGTGCCATGTTCCGTCTCTAATTTTGGTAAAATCGAATTGCAATTTCTATTTTTAATACATTTTTGAAGTGAACATTTTATTTTTTGCACCATTTTCCCTTCATTTATTTTCAAAATCTGACCTTTCATTGTTGAAAACGTTGTTACCATTTCAAAAGAAGTAATATTTAAATGTATTCAAAAAATAAAAATAACTTCAGTATTGCTCTGAAAAATAAATTTATCGTTTCGTTGAGACTTTCGTTATTATTGACTATCGTTGTCATTAGATGCTAAATTGTTGTGTATGTGTAACTGATAGTTACATATTTAGAACGAAGAAGCTCGCGAAACGAATTCTGGTGATATGTGAGCGGCAACAAACAGGGCGCAGGGGTGGCAAGTGTTAGCGAGCAGGGTGAACGAGGGTGATTGTGTTGTTGTTGAGACCCAGACCGTCCGACCTACCAGAAAGGTGGAGGGTGATTGTGTGCACCAGTCGAGTTGATAGAGCTCACGAAGCAAGCTTCGTGGGTTTGTCTTCTACTCGCTACATTTCCCTTACCCCCGTAACTCGCCACCTAACAAGAGGCGAGTGTACGCCTACGTAACAGGCAACACGAAATAGCTCAATGGTAGGGGGCGAAGTGGCCCTACTCGTGAAGCGAGTTACGGGGGTAACGTGCGAGGTTACGATAATTGCAAGTCATCTTGCACATTTTGCATTATCAATTTGTTAGAAAATATTAAAAAAGAGATCAATAAGCTTGAAAGCTTCTGGGTTGATAGCAAGGTTGGCTGGATTAAATCCCAATGGTTTAAATTAATGTTTTTGTGTGTGCGTTCGTGTTGTATTGTTTGTGTAAACCACAGTTTTTCGTTTGTAAAAAACTATTTTTCTTTTTTAATCTTTATTGATAGAAAGAAAATAATTTCCCGGAATTGGCAACACATAGAGCATAATGTAAACTTTTTTCATATTTGAAAAGAATGCGGCTACCTAAGTCCACTGACGACTAAATCCACTAACTCCGCCCCCAGCTGGCTTCGCTTCGCTAACTTCCGTAACTCGTTCCACGAGTCGGGAGGATTTGCCAGCTATTTCAAGTCAAACTAAAGTTTAAATGGGAAAACGATGTATTCCCCTGTTATTTCTCTATACAAATGTACCAAATTTCATAATTTATTACGGTATAATTTTTGCGATAAAAGTTCTGACGAAAGAATCTCGATGGACGTGCCGATCTTCTTTCTCCTTGCTGGCAAACGCTGAGTTTGCTTAGCGAGCTGTTTTAATCTAAACTAAAGTTTACATCGAAGAAAATGGTTTATTTCAGCATTTCTCTGCAAATATGCTAAATTTTATATTTTTGTATGCTATAATTTTTACGGTACGAGACAGAACCTCGGGTAACTCGCCGATACAGAAGAACATTTTTTACTTCCAACAGTGCATAAAAAGTAGAATATCTTATAAATTACATCGAAATTTAAAAGAAAATGCTCCGTCCTTCAAAAATTCAACTATGGCTGCGAAAAAGTAAGTGTACCTGCAAGAATTCTCGGCCTTGCTTGTTCAGGTCATAAACTCGCAGCTCAAATGTTTTAACTTTGACATTAATATTGCTTAGACTTAAGTTTAAATCGAGGAACAGTTTATTTCAGCATGTGCCCCAAATATTTCTATACAAGTATACCAAATTTTATATTTTTGTATGCTATTGTTTTTTCCGTACGAAGCAGAGGAACGAGAAATGTGTCAAACAACGGCGGCTACTTTTTTAATATTGAGAGATATCAACAAGATTTATATGTGAGTAGTTGGAACATGCATCAGACGTGTATATAGCCATTCCCACATGTGTCCATTTTCATTTTCTTTATTCTGAGTTCTTTTGGGGTACTGAAACTTTATTATTTGCAATAAATATGAAAGAGACTGGGGATTTTTCATGAGGATGGTTTCATTCTACTTTCATTTCAATCACTTTTTCCCATATGTGCTACAAATTGACCAAGAAAAAATACGGGAATTAAAATAACTTTTCGTTGGGAATTTTTTATTTACTTTTAATTCTTCTATTACAAGTCTACACTTTCACTTTATTTTATTTATAGTTTGACATGTCACGGAATTCTTTTTTCGGTGGCAGCCACTGGAACACATAGTTAAGCCCAAATCGAATAACTTCTTTAGCAGCAGAGAATGATTGATAAAAATTAAAATATTATTCGTATACGATATATATGTATCAATAATAATTTTAAGGTATATTTTATATAAAGGATCATGATAACGTGATTATAAATACTGACACATACTGAAAATAGAAACTCAAATCAAATGGCCGTCACACCAAACTGTCCATCTCAAATATGTATCAAAATGCCACATTAAGAATATTAGATAAAATAAATATTTTGAAACTGCCATAGTGGTCACTGAAGTAGGGCGAAACATGATGATATCGGAGAGGAACGCCTTGCTCTTCAATACAACGACATCGGACTGATAACACCACAGTTAATAAATAAAGTATCGAAAGAGTTACTCCGAATTTTGATTTATGATTTTTTTTTTCAATTCGTTAATAAAATATTACTTTTTTTATTTATATAAATGTTTTATCAAAATGTCTGGAACATAAATGATAAAACGAGGATCGATACTGTAACAAAATTATGTTCTTTATTTTTCGGATGATTAAAATGATTACATATCTCGAAGATCTATGAATTTTTCTAATAGAACTCCAATGTCAATTTATATTTCTATAGTAAAGGTTTCACACATTAATGTTTAGTAGTTGGGATACTTAATGCAACAGTTTGCTATAAATGACCTGTTTTCAAATACTATTCAAGATGACGTTTATTTTTTTATTCAATTGGACTTTTGAGATGATTTGGGCTTTTTGGCTTTCGAAAAATATAGAGTACCATTATTATAATATTATGAAACAACTTTTCATCTCTGACAATAGAATATTACGATTTTACTCTACTATTCATGGAGAAAGAGGAAACAAAATTAATTTGTAAAGACAGAGGATTTAACAGATCTCCTACTGAGCCACGCCTATAACTAGGCCCCGCCCATTCATCACAAATTCGGAATTTTCCTTTAGAGTTATGTAGTGCTGGTGTGAGATAGACTATTTGTAAGATTCTGCATATTTTGATGGAGATGATGTCCTTCGCAATCATTACTGTAAGACGGACCAAAACTTCCATAGGAGAAATTTAAAAATATCTTTTGGAAATCATGTCAATGCTTACTCTCTCTCTCTCTTCCCAGATCTATAAAATCTAACACTTTACTCATTCCCTCTGTTGGAGAATTTTGAAAGTTGTCGAACAAAATTTAAACATTCGAAAGTCAATGGAACTTTTTTAATTTGGTTTAGTGGACTGATATGAAAACAAAATACCATAGACTGTTTACTGTTATGTAATAACACGTGTAATTCCTACCTATTATGATAACTAAAAAATAATGAATGGAACAAAAATATTATTTTAGTAAAGCATAATTTGGTTCGCGAAATTTTAATTTATCCGAGTTAGCTAGGTGGCGCAAACTACAGTTTATTTTTATAATTATAACTCAGAATTCTTATTTAACTATAGAATGTTGGCAGCATTTTTCTCTGTGAATCTAACTATAATGTATCTTCAAGTGTTTGCAACCCAGGGTGCACGCTTTGCCATGAAAGTCCTCTATGATGGGTTACTAAAAATTTTGCCAATGTTAACTTAAAGTAAAAGGACGAAAATTCGCTATTTTGTAAAGACCTTTAAATGTTATATATCTTTAATTAACAGTGTTTGTCCGTGGCACCTCCTTCGATTGGCGTATTTTTAATTGTAATTCATATTTAAGATATTTGTAAAATTTATTTAAACTTTAAACTAACTTTATAAGCTAATTAATTAAAATATTAATTTAATACATGTTTTAATATTTACTAGCTGTGGTGTCCTCAGTTAGCGGTCCATCATTTAGGTGTTTCAGCAGTGACTTTTTTAGCAGGCACTTTTTTAAGCACCTGCCTGCAGGTAGCTAATGATAGATACGCCCGCTGCGGGGGACGCATGAAATCCATGCACGATAAACGCTCAACTAATTCACAAAGAAACGTATTTCCAGAGGGTCTTTTTTATCATAGACAAATGATGGAGGCACTCAAATATTAAAGGACCAATTTCCTTTAGCCCATCGCCGTTAGCCTTTCGTATATTGTTTTGCAGTTTTTATCTTTTCCAAACAGCACTTTTGGACTTGAGAAATACGTCTCATGTCCCTTTTGTGCAGAAAAGGATAAAACATGTTGAATAAATGTCGAATATATATGGACCCCTATAAAACAAGAGTTGTTGAACATTGGACTTAAATACCCTGTTATAAAATAGCCCTAATCGTATTATTTGCCAGCTTGTATTCGTGCACAGTGGCGTAGATAGAGGGGGATATTACGGTGTGATACCCTTCATTGGCTGAATAATTAAACAGTATTTTAAAAAGAAATACAGTACTGTACACCATCCCAATTCTATCATCAACTACCTACCCACCACTGACGAGTTATTGGATAGCCCTATGGTTTCGATGGATATAGAAGATTGCCACCTTCAAAGGGGAATCATCTTCACGATTTTATGCAATATGAGTACAATACTTTTTAAATTTCTTTTTTTAATCATCATTATACCCAGGTACATTTTAACATAATTATGATTTAAAATGTTAGTTTTGAATTAAATAGTGTTTTGGAGACCTCGGTTGCTGCAGCTCTTTGACAAAGAGAACTCATAATGTGACGTAATGGAAAAATTTTCAGTTTATGGTACGATAAGCTATTCTATGGTACGATGGATATTGCTATAGGCAATCAATATTTATTGATCAATATTGATTGAATATCAATATTTATTGATTTTATTTATTATTGTAGCAAATCTGCTCGATGATATTCATCCCCATGATAAGATTGCAAATTTTAAATATTTATCCGCAGTATGTATTAATCATGAAAATACGTCTTGGCCAATTTTCCTAATCTTTTGCGCCAAAATCTAATTGATTAATGGCGTAACCTTGCTACCGATATAATAATAAAATTGTAATAATATGTGTAATAATCTCTCTGTGTGTATAATAATCTGTAATAATAATATGTGTGTGTTAAGCAAAAACAGCATGCAATCATAAGAGCGAGTCGTGGACCGTAATTTGGGCATCCCTGGCTCAAAAAATTAATAAGGAAAATAAGTCGAATAGAATTTTTTTAATGGAGACTGATATATAAAAATAATTCGAATTAGGGTGTGCTTTAAATTTTGAATTTGTTATTCGGAATATTGTACTGGAAAATGTATATGGAGTTACATGGAATTTAAAGCAGGGATTAATTGTCCATTCATTAATCCTTTCAAAACGCACCCAATGCACAAGTACATGCACATCTTCGCCCGCCCACTTAACGGGCGTAATTCGTCCTAAATAAGCACATAAGCACGCATTAGCCAGCTGCGCGGGAACATTTCACGTCTTTGCTCGGCGTCTTTAGCCGGCTTGCATCGAACGCTACACCCTAATACAACTAAATATAACGCTCTAAATACGACTTTGGCCCTCTTGCGGATGTAATACTCTACATAAGCTTTTTTTATACTCTCTAAATAAACTCCTTCGATACGCCCTAAATAAGCTACTTTGATATGCCCTAAATAAGTGAGTTGGGCTCATTCAAATAGAGGATACTTAAAATCAATGAAAATACTTGCAAATTCCGCAATAATATTTTCGATCGAAAAATAACCAGTTCTCAGAGGACAAATTGTATTTCGGATTCGGACTTCTGCTATGAAAGGTTTTAAAAAAGTGAGGAGTTTCACATTAAAATTCATAGAAAATTCAGGAATAAAGTACTTAAAAAATTCTTTATTTGAATGCGAAGATATCGTACACTATTTATGCCAAAAATTGGAATTCTGCAACACTTGAATTTTTGGATACAACAATATATATATAATATCCATATGTCGTATTATAAACTTTTCCTTTATTTCGATAATTTTTCAAATATTTTTATAATTATAAGACTTATTCTGACGATTCGGTTCAAAGCTCGTTGAAAAGATCATTCATTCTTCGATCTTTTCAGTGGTATCAAGATTGAGACTCTGCGATAATATTTTAATCGCTATGGAACTGATTGGGGATATGGAACTGATGCTCAAAGTGGGCTTAATTTAATAACTGAAAATTTAATTCGAATTTGAAAAAGAACATCCCGACGAGGTGTTCCTTTTTGGGAGTCGAAGTACCCCTGTATCAAATTTCACGTCTGTGGGCAGCTTAATTTTTTTTCTCTGCACTACCGAAAATCAAACCACCAACCAACACACAGACAGACGACTTCATTTAATATTATAAAAAAATAAAAGTATTGTTTTCCCGAAAAATTTAAAATTTAAAATACTGGAAGATGAGCGTTTTTAAGACCTCCAAGCATTTTGAAATTTTTTAGAAAGATATGTTTATATAGTAACTGTCTATGAGTGTGTACACCACAGAGCAAGAACCTTTCATCTACCTCTATCAAATTATATATGCAGATATATTGTATGGAAAAACTAGAACTAAATAGAATTTTTAGTACGTCTCATAATTAGAACTTAGATTATTCTAATTTTAAGATTTTCATAGCATTATCTCACATGGGAGAACAATGATAATTTCATCTACCGCTATCAAATTATATATGCAGATACATTCTATGGAAACACTAGAACTAAATAGAATTTTTAGTACGTTTCATAATTAGAACTTAGATTATTCTAATTTTAAGATTTTCATAGCATTATCTCCCATGGGAGAACAATGATAATTTCCTAAAAAATGATGGATGATACAATATGGATGTTAATGATATAAGAATAGTTTATGCTAACAGAAATAGGTCAGATACAAGCATCATCATTCCTAGGCTGTTGTTAACTTGAAACAATAAATGCTTAAAAACGCTTTATGAAATATTTTATAAGAATAAGATGAACACGAAATATCCAAGTTATATATATATATATATATATATATATATATATAATATATATATATATATATATATAAATTACTTTTATATATATATATACTTTTCATTCTGATAATGAATATGATAACTAAAACGAAACATTATGGTATATGAATTAGAAATTCTGGTGAGATACCCATACTGCAGATAATTTAGATAATTTTGAATAAATCTGCATGCTCAAGAAGAGCCATACAGTGGGGAGGGGGGGAGGGTAGAGGCTTCGAGATGTTGCACTGGAGAGAACATGCCATTGAGACATATATATATATATTGTAAATGTAAAAATGTGCAAGTAGATTAAACGCGTAATTTAAGTAATATAACATTTTTGAGATTAAATTTCTATCACTTATTAATTTAATTATACTTAAAAATAAACTTAATTAAAATATTATATTTTGAGTATTATTTTATATAAAAAATTCAGCATATTGTCACCAATTAATAAAATAAGCAAATTATGTGTATATAATAATTGTAGATAAGAATAACAATATCAATATATTTTTATTATGCAAGCATCGTAATATATAAGAAATAGGTATATAATAAAATTTAACTCCTGCTACGGTGGAGAGATGGACGCCAATTTTACTGTTTGCCTGGGGTACTTATATTGTTTTAACTACGGTTCTGATTAAAGACCATTAAAAAAAACAATCATGAAAAAGAACCATTGATCCTATTTAAAGGTAAACCACTACGTAAAAAACGGTATAAAATTTTAATATATATCGATGGATTAACTCGCATAAGAAACGTTAAAAATCAATAAAAACTCACCATTTATTTATCATTTTCGGATTGATTTTATTTACACCTTTCTCCATCGCGCACTTTCGCAACTCAACCTCGCATCTCGGAGCACCGTAGAAAATGCGTATTCAAGACACTTCCCGGAAACTACACACATCTACATAACTAATACATCAAACAGGTAGATGTGACGGCGGTAAAATGAAGAGTCTCTCAGTGGTTGCGAAATTGTCAGAAATATTATTCACCCTCCACGTGCTTATAGCGTTAGAGTAGAGGGGTGCTTGACATCCTGCATCCTGTAGATAAAAATCAAGGCTATATGTGCATTCTTGTTTGTTTTGTATACAGGTCGAAGAAAAAAAAAAATCTTGCTCTACTTTCACTTTGAAAAAGCCAAGACGACACTATAGAGGGATGGGGGAAACTGTAAGTCTCCGATAACTGTAACTCTTCGCTAATATAAGTCTCTGCTAATTTAAGTCGCTGTTAACTAAGTGTCAGCTAATCTAAGTCTGCTAATTTGAGTCTCCGTTAACTTTGAATCTCCGTTAATTGTAAGTCTCCTCAATCTAAGCATTCCATCCTAAACGCTTCGTCCTGAACACTATCAGAAACTGAATTTTCTATAGGAAAACCGATGCACACAGGCAAAAAATCCGAAAATTGTAGAAAATTTAATATTTTGTTTAAAAAATCAGTTTGTTTTATATATTAGTTCATTATATATTATCTTGGGAGAGTTAATAAGTAACATACCATTAAAACAGTAAGAGATTTATAATAATAATAGGTAAAAATAGCGAATAGTGCGAGTCGTATGATACCTGGATTATTTAAGTTGATCGGTACTATATAAATATTTTACTCAACCAAGAGAATTTTCTGGCCTCGAAATTTTGATATAATTATATGATTTGAGAGGTACGGAATATGAACATGATTCAAACCTTTTTAGCTAGATGTCCGTCAGTATACATGTGGATACATTGTGAACCACTGTTAACCATGTTATACGCACACACACACGCACACACACACACACACACACACACATATATATATATGTTTCAGAGTTAATGATGACAAAAATGTTGCCATACTATTATTTTTGGAGAAAATTTTGCCTTGAAATATATATTTCTCAGAATCTGCTATAGTTATAGTTTAGATGACGACTGATATAGAATCAGCATCAAATTCTTTAGGGTGTAGTTTACTAATGATTTTAACTTCTAGTTCTTTTTCCATTTCTAGTTTTGGAATGCTCATTTTACTTGAAACATCTATTTCTTAAGATTGGATACAGTTTAAATGATAACTGATAGGGGTGTAACATCAAATTCTGGAGGAGGTTGGGTGGTTCACTAAGGATTTCCACTTCCGACTTTGTCATTTCCGAGTAAAAAATTTACATTATTTGGAACATATATTTCTCCGAATCTGCTGTAGATATAGATTATATGGTGACTGATATGGATGCAGCATTATATTCTAGAGGAGGTTGAGGGGGGTGGGGGTGGTTCACTAAAGATTTCCAATTCCGGATTTTTTTTTCACTGCTTGTTCAAAGAATTTCCATGAAACATCTATTTCTCATAAGGTACTCTACAAACAGTGAAACTCACTATTTTTCTTATCAAGATTAATTATTTCCCTAAACCGACAGAGGTTATCAAGGAAGTTTAACCTAATTTTCCTGAATATTGAACTTTCATCAATTTGGTGTCAATTTAGTTAATTTAATGTCATTTTGTTTTAATTTGGTGCAATTTTAGTTAATTTAGTGTCATTTTTTACTTTCCCTGCAATACGTGGTAGTGTATAGGGAAAGTATTGGAATCATGTCGAAAATCGCAACTCGAGTTTTCGACGGACCTACACGTTTCAAGACCTCTAGAATACGAAAAAACCATTTTTAACGTAACGTCTGTGTGTGTCTGTGTGTCTGTCTGTCTGTGTGTCTGTCTGTCTGTGTGTCTGTCTGTCTGTGTGTCTGTCTGTGCAGATTTTTTATCCACTCTAACTAAAAAACTAATGGACCGAATTTCACAAACTTTGGTAGGTAAGTCACTTGTGAGCGAGTCTGGTGTTGATTAGTTTTGAGTACGATTTGGCATAAAAGAACCCGCCTTTTTTTTTTGCGAAATGGCCCGCAAAAGCTTATATCCACTCTAACTGAAAAACTACTGGACTGAATTTTCCAAAATTCAGTAGATGAGTCACTTGTGCGTTAACCTGGTGCTGATTAGATTTTGGTACGATTCGGAAAAAAATAAACTGCCTTTTCCTGCAAAATGGCCCGCAAAAATCGTCAAAATCTAAACTAAAGAACTAGGTATACTCAAATATATTCATTAAATGCTCGTTTAATACGTAACTTTTAACGACGAAAATAATGAGACCAACCCCATTACACTAGGTCTATCCGTTCTCGAGATATTTTAGTTTTCCGTATTTTCTCTACGCCACCTTTGAAAATAAGTCCGGTTACCGAATGAGAACGAAAATTGAATTAAAAGTGAAATTTAATTAAAATATAGAGAACGATAATATAAGTCTGCAGGGAAAGTCATATGCTGCTCACATCAGATTTTTTAATTTGGCGGCCTTTTCAAAAAGTTGCCGTTAGCAATATTACACTTAGTTCATCGCCACAATCACCAATTTATCGGCAAATTTATCGCCAAGCATTGGTGACAAACACAAGTGGATAGAGAGGCTGAATTGTATATAATAGATATTGTATGCAGTGTTTGGAAGATATGATTTGTATTGTATGGAACATGTAGGTGTATTATATATACTATATAAATTAATAAATCGTTCCGTTCTCGTAATCTCCACGAAACTTCTGAGTGCAACTACACAACTTTTCAAATTGTTCTCTCGCAGACCATTTCTCTTCCGAAAGCTTTTAACTAATTAAAATTAGAAACATGTCGGTTATCACTGGTGGCATCAGTAGAGGAGAAAGCACTTAGTGTTTCGGAAAAAAGAAAGTAAAAGAATCATTAAAAAGTACTTAATGAAAATGTTTGCTTTAGAACAAAACGTATTAAAAGTTTTGCAAAATATTTTAAACTGAAAATGTGATTCACACTCAAGAACTATTATTAAAGTCACTTTAAGAAATCTCGAAATAAAATATTTCCCTACTTTTTACCATCTGTTACATAAATAATAAAAATCTGATGTGGGCAGCACATGACTTTCCCTGCAGACTTATATTCACGTTCTCTTTATTTTAGTTAAATTTAATTCACTTTTAATTCAATTTTCGTTCTCATTTGGTAACTGGACTTATTTTCAAAGGTTGTGTAGAGAAAATACGAAAAAGCTAAAATTTCTCGAGAACGGGTAGTCCTAGTGTAATGGGGTTGGCCTTATTCTTTTCTTCGTTAAAAATTACGTACTAAACAAGCATTTAATGGATATATTTGAGCATACGTAGTTTTTTATTTTAGATTTTGACAATTTTTGCGGGCCGTTTTGCAAACAAAGCAGGTTAATTTTTCCGGACCCTACCGAAATCTAATCAGCACCAGGGTAACCCACAAGAGACTTACCTTCCGAATTTTGTGAAATTCGGTCCATTAGTTTTTGAGTTAGAGTGAGTAGATACATTTCACAAACATATAGACACACAGACACACACGTCACGCTAAAAATAGTTTTTTCTTATTCTAGAGGTCTCGAAACTTGTAGATCCGTCGAAAACTCAAGTTGCGATTTTCGGCGTGATTCCGATACTTCCTTATATATTACCATGTATTGCTGGGAAGTGAAAGTTGTTACTTATAATTGGGGCGGAGCTCCAATAGCAGACAATCCAAATTGCGAAATGTCCGAACCCGCGTTACTCCGAAATGTTTCAACTGATTTCGAAGATGTCTTCCAAAAATATATGTTTCATTTACTCGTGAGATATCGCATCCATTGATTCACCGACATATACACACACGCATAAACTAACATGCACACACCGTAAAGAAGCTTGCTGTCCCAACCGTGAATCAAACCATGGATCTTCGTACTGGCCTGCCAACACTCTACCGTCCAGCTACTGGCACAGAATTGCAAGCTCTTATCGGCAAAATAGACTCTGCAACATTCAGACATTTCCTTCGATTCGAGTTCAGGGATGCTTAAATCATATTCTTCTGTCTAAAACTTGAATTCGAATTTTCGACCCCGTCACAAAACTTTCCCTATAGATTATATTATGCATGCAAGGAGTAAAATTATCCAACTCAGTACTCCCAAATATGGGACTGCGGCAGGCCACTCAAACAGCGACTGTAAACCCTAGGGTCAGTCGAGTGGTCTGGGCGTTCGACACTTATATACAGGGTGACCCAAAACCATTGACCTCGACTTTTATTCCTATATAAATATTGATCTTACACATGTATAATAAATTACAAAGTTGCGTAAAAAAGGTACAGAATTTTATGAAATCGATTAAAATTTCCAAGGGAATTAAATTTTAAGAAATACAAAATTTAAATTTTTATACGGCCCCCGTAAACAAACATTTCCAATGAGTAAAATATGCCCCATACACTAATAAGATGATGTACAAAATTCCAGCATTTTATCATAAAAAGTCCCAGAGATATGAAAAGACAAACAACCACTTTTCGATGCATCGACATGGGTTCTCAGAGAGGAAAATCATGTCGGCAGATCGCATTTCAGGGGTCATCCACAAATTACGAAGGAAAACGGCCCACAAAAATCGTCAAAATCTAAAATAAAAACTACGTATGCTCAAATATATGCATTAAATGCTTGTTTTATACGTAATTTTTAACAAAGAAAAAAATTAGACCAATCCCATTACACTAGGACTACCCGTTCTCGAGATATTTAGTTTTTTCATATTTTCTCTACGCAACCTTTGAAAATAAGTCCAGTTACATAAATAAATAGCAAAATTATTATTTATTGGTGCAAAAGTATCTACACTGTGTAGAAATAATAACTTTACACAAAGATTACAAAACTTGTTCAAAATGTTTTCCATCAATGCCAAAAATCCATTAAAGATAAGATGCATATATCATTTCCCTATGATGCATTTCTGCGTTGCGTCATTTGCACTCTTGCTGTAAACATTTACATTTTAATGTGTGATTAATCCCTCACCCACTTTGTTTAAACATATCTCTGGGATTTTTTATGATAAAATGCTGAAATTTTGTGCATCACCTTATTAGTGTATGGGGTACATTTTACTCATTGGGGATGTTTTTGTACGGGGGCCGTATAAAAATTTAAATTTTGTTTTTCTTCAAATTTAATCCCCTGAAAGTTTTTATCGATTTCATAAAGTATCATCATTATTTCAACAATGATTGAATTCACTGTGTTTTTTTTTTATTTTTTTTTCAAAGTATTTTATACCAGTTACCACCTCAATGAATCTAAATTTGCACGAAATTAAAAAAAAAAGAATCATTTGCAAATCAAGATATAAATACAGAAATCGTCATCATCATCTAATAATAGTTATCAGAGTGCGCAATCCGCAATCTTTCGAGGACACTTTTTAATTCCAGATTCATTAAAGACACGATAATTGCTCAGTGATTAAATTAAATCTTAATTGGTGCAGACGAGAAAATGTTGCACAACTCGGGTAAGAGTAAAAAAATCTGATGTGGGCAACACATGACTTTCCTTATATAATGTAATGAATTTACTACTTTTACAGTTAAAAAAAAGGTTTTTCTTATAGTGGATTCTTTCCAAGATATAGAATTTTCGACAATTAGTCGTCATTTTCATGGATTTAGCATCATTTTTATCCATTTGGCGAGATTTTCTTTAATTTGGCAACATGTCAAAAAAGTCGCCAAGTTGGCGACATTCCGCCAAATTCGTCGCCAAAATCTCGCCAAGCGATATGCACTAAGAAAAAAGTTATTCTTACAGCAGATAAATGACTATTGGCGTTCAAATACAAAAGTATTATTCAAAGTATATTTTTTCATGAATGGAACGAGCTAAATCCACGATAATGATGTCACTCAAATTATCGCATGGTATTACATATGAGAAGTGAACATGTTTCTCAATAGGAATTTTTTTTTTATGTGACTTTTCCATAATATTTTTGAAAAATGTACAATATCTCGAGAATGGTTCATGTTAGCGTTCTAAAATTTATGCCAATCGTTTTCTAATGAAAAATTACATAAGAAATGTCTATTTGCGTAACTTTATGAGCGGTTTTGATTTTTTGGCGATTTTTTCAAAATTTCATTCGAAAATTTAGGGGGGTTCTGAGCATTCGATTACGAATAAAAACAATAGGCTTCCAGTGTTTACCACTCCACAGACTCACTGACACACACACACACACACACACACACACATACTTTTACACACACACACACACACATACTTTCACACACACACACACAGACATCACTTCAAAAATGTTTGATTCGTGTTCAGGTATGCTTGAAACGTGCTCTCCCGTCGAAAACTCGAATTCGAATTTTCGACCCCGTCACAATACTTTCCTTATACATGATGTATATAAGGAAAGTAATACGTTAGTCGATATGCATTTGCATTTGTCCTTTAGAAGTACACAACAACTAAGTCGAATGAATTATATGTCGGTCATCTTGTTTCTAATAATTTGATGTTAAAAATAGTTCTGCGATAGAAAAATTCTGAGATGCATTATAACTGAATAACCATTAAAAATATCTAATAATCTAGAGTATTTAATAAAAGTAAAGAAATATTTTGAATACATAAATTTGGGGAAAAAGGAGTTATTTTTTAATTTAAATCGTTTCAAAATATATTTTTTTTAATTTAAATTTATTAAAAAAACAAATACAATAAGAGCATTTAAAATGTATAAAATTAAATAGCATTTATAATGTATAAATTTAAAATATAAAATATTTTTATATTTTTGGGGAGTTTATTAAGAAATAGAGGAAATAAGTTCACCACTACAAAGTGTCTTAAGGAAATTTAAATTTAAAACGCGAATACGTAAAAGGCTATAAACAAGATGGCGTACGTCACTTTAAATCGATATTTGATTCGTATTATAAACAATACGAACCTATGCATAACTGAACTTTAACCAAATACCTAGTTTTAAATGTTTTAATAGTTCCCATCAAAAACAGTTGTTGATAAGCATAGCGATCATATAGCAAAACCTCGTAGTAGACAGAAGTTTGATAATTTTAATTACGCTAAGTATTCCGTATTTTTATATTTAGTATTCCTTACATTATTTTTTTATTTTATTATTATTTTTTTATATGTTCCTCACTTCTCTAGAGTTTATATTCTAATAGTTTTCATGACGTCTGTAAAATAGAATTAAAATGTTGAATTTTCAGACTTTTAATATTTATAAATTGTTTTCATAAATATTTGTAATTATGATTCAAATAAAATTATAGTAGTAAAACATAATTTGTAATTTGCGAATAATTTTTTTCGCATGCAAACAATCTAGCTTTAGAACTCGAATTATTTAATCTGCTCAGAAATGTGTTAAGATTTCATTACTTTTTTAACATATTCAACACAGTTTTCCATTCACCGTAATTGATATCTGGACCTTTGCACTCATGAGAAATATGGCGATTGCCTTAAAAACTCCGTCCCTTCAAGGCAATAAAGGTTGTACAATTTTTTTGATTAAAAACGAAAAATAAATGTACGCATGTTACTGCATTAACTCACTACATACAGACATATTATGGTACAATTTTTTATTTTCTATGATGCATATGTACCATTGTTCCCACCCAAAATCTCTGGTGGATTACTTAATATATAAATCTGAGATTAGGAACTACAGAAATTTTTTTTCTAGAATTTATAATACATTTGTAATATAAAAATGTTATTTTATATCACGCATATGTTTTAAATTATTTTATTTTACAAAAGTATATTTTCCTAAATGTTCCTCTGCGGGCCGTAACAATTATCAGTCACCGGGCTGCGGGTTGAAAACCAGTAGCATACCATCATGGCGCTGAACAGAGCAATTGCTCCAGGGCGCCGAATTTAAAGGGAGGCCCCCTTTCGGGCTACACTTATTATGAAAATTTTCCCTTTTTACTGCAAGACATGTTTTCGATAGTTCGACAATACCACAGCTTGTAATTTTTTTTTCAACATTTTAATGTTGAGGGAACCAACTTTCTCTTGCCAACAATAAATTTGTAAATTTTAATATATTTTAATCAGAAGTGCCAATGAATAAAAACACAATCTGGTTTAAAAAATATTTGACCGCCATTGCTGAAAACTTTTGCTGTACATCCAACGATACATGTACACATTTTTAAGAAACAATGTACCAGAAAAATAAATTGAAAATATTTTTAACTTAAGTAGGCCAAATAATATACAGCACGAGAAGAGGCGTTTTGAAATATTGTACTCCAGGGCGCTAAAAGTCTAGATACGCCACTCTGTAAAACCATAATTTACATACAATAAATACTAGAATCTTTATGCAAATGTATTTATTTTGAGGAGCAAAATTTATATATCACTAATTTCATGGATAGTATTTTCATATTACAAGTTTTACAAAACAATCAACACACATTTACTACTTATACATCACATTTAGGGGGAATCCATATATTGCAACAATTTGAATTATGATACAACCTCGGTGTAGTTGAATAATCTTGCAAATAGTGTCTGTAATTTATCACCGAAACTTCCGTTGCCGGAATATCGTGTATATCCATTGCACTGCAAGGTTTCACAATGTCCACTCTGAAGGGAGCTGAAGAACATTTTTAAGCCTAAAGCATCCCACAATTTATCATCCACAGCTTTAACAAGTTTCTGTACTACCCTGTGTGCAGACCATGAACCTTCACTTCGACTCTCAATATGAGCTTTTGCAGATTGACAGAGAAATCTTTGAAGACATTTTGGATCATCCATCGCCTTTGCACCAAATTCATTGATAGCTTCCAGAATCTGTTCTGCAGCTGAACTGTCAAGGCTTCTAGCGACTGTATTGGCAATACTGGTAGTTACTGCTGGAAGAATGCTAGTTTTCATCAACATCTTTGTGAAGAATGGTATCACTGTAGCCAAAAGGAAACCGAGAGGTACAACTATGGCTGTTAAAACAATCATTGGATCCTTGAAAATCTGTTTAATACTAGTCGAAAAGGATGGTCTTTCTTCAACTTCTGTAGATACAGCATCATTTGTTCCAGTGATGAAATTCATTGCTTTTACCATCAAGTCTTTAATTTTAAAGGATCCATTTGTGTAAAAGGATGGATTCTTGGACAATTTATTGTCATTTCTATCCTTAATCTCTTCTATGGAATAATCTGGATGAGCATTTGGAGGATATGGCAGATAAAAATCTCCAGATCCATAAGAGTACTTTGTTCCACTGCTTTTATCCGGCACAAACTGGTCAAATCCGGTTGGTATTTCAAAAGCGGGATGATTATCTTTGTCATAGCGGTCCCGTCTATCAGAAAACTGAGCATAGGGTCCATCAGACTCGTAAAATTTATTACGATTAGTTGCTGGAAGTCTATTTTCAGAATTTTCTAAAAAGTCGTTACGAGCAGATCTACCAATGGCTTTCGTGGCATTTTCACTTTGTTTATCGGCTGTCACTAGGAAAATAGAAGTTGCACACAACGTGAAACTCAAGACAAATTGATAATACATCTTAAAGAATATTTGAAGAAACTAAATGATATTTATATTTGATTACCGAGTTTAACTGCTGGTGAGAGTTGAATGATGGTACTGCATTTTATTCTCCTATATATACGAACTAAATCTGACCCATTTCATTATGAAATGCGCATCAAATATTTTCAAATTTTAGGTCACTGGTTATCTGGAAATATTCTACCAGATATTTTGTTTTTTATATTTATTCAGTTATGATTCCTTGCTTTTACCTGGTAATTTTTATGAGAAACGCGGGCAACTCATTTTCACGGTTGAAATTTCCGTCTTTGTGTGCCGAACTCTAAAATGCAAGAAGTTCCCATTTTGCACCGAGTTCAAGAAGCGTGAAGGCATCTGGAGAAACTATTTCATGGTCACTTTTACCTTCACGTTAATTGTATTCACGTTTTGTTGAGCGATGCTGACAGATTCCTCAACATCTAGAAATGGTATTCTGATATACGTATACTGAAAATATATTTCAGAATATCATATGGTTTCGGTGTCCACTCCATTTTCTTATTTTATATATTGTATATAAATATAAACAGAGTGTCCTAAAAACATTTTATTCCTTAAATATGCTTTTATTATTTTATTCCTTAAAAATGCTTTTATTCCTTAAATATTTATCTTAGACATATATAATAAATTACAAAGTTGCGTAAAAAAAGGTACAGAATTTTATGAAATCGATTAAAATTTTCAAGGGAATTAAATTTCAAGAAATGCAAAATTTAAATTTTTATACGGCCCCCGTATGAAAACATTTCCAATGAGTAAAATATGCCCTATACACTAATAAGGTGATGTACAAAATTTCAGCATTTTATCATAAGTCCCAGAAATATGTTTAAACAAAGTTGGTGAGGGATTAATCGCACATTAAAATGCAAATGTTTACAGAAAAAGTGCAAATGACGCAACACAGCACTGCATCATAGGCAAATAATATCTGCCGCTTATCTTTAATGGATCGTTGGCATGGATGAAAAACATTTTGAACAAGTTTGTAATCTTTGTGGAAAGTTATTATTTCTACACAGTGTATATACTTTTGTAGCAATAAATAGCAAAATTATTATTTATTTATGTAATCATTGCTTTCTTTCATAATTTGTGTATGACCCCTGAACGCGATCACACACAGCCGACATGATTTTTCTCCTCTGAGAACCTATGTCAATGCATCGAAAAGTGGTTTAAATCAGCATTTTTGTCTTTTCATATTTCTGGGCCTTTTTATGATAAAATGCTGAAATTTTGTACATCCCCTTATTAGTGTATGGGGCACATTGTACTTATTGGAAATGCTTTCGTACGGGGGCCGTAAAAAATTTTAAATTTTGTATTTCTTAAAATTTATTTCCCTTGAAAATTTTAATCGATTTCATAAAATTCTGTATCTTTTTTAAGCAACTTTTTAATTTCTTATATATGTCTAAGATCAATATTTAAGGAATAAAAGCCGAGGTCAATGATATTGGGACACCCTGTATATACAAATCCACAGTTTTTGACAATTTTTTCTCAAATTTGATACTGATATTCTGTACCAAAGTGTATTGAAGAAAGAAAACATAATCTGTACAGAAGACCAATATCCGATAATTAAAAAAAATGTTTAAAGGAATGAAATGTTTTTCAGCTTAGCAAAATAGCCATATAAATGATTGGGATAAAGAAGATATTGCTAAGTTTATCAAAATCCATAATTTAAAAATATAGAGAGGAAAAGTTATTGGATGTATTTCGTAATAAACTTTGCCTTTTGAACTATATATAGATATGCAATATATACGCAGTTCAGGTTTTATCACCCTATAACTGCGTTTCATGTATCTAAGTTCATTACAGCAAGAAAAAGCTTTGTATAAAAAAGGTAAATTTGTCGAGTTTATTATTAAATGTATCTAATAACTTTTCCTCCCTGTACTTTACACTCATGAAGTTTGATAAACTTGTGGCAATTATTCTTCACCTCAATCATATTTATGGCTGATACATTTTGTAAAGCTGAAAAACTTAACTCTTTTTGCAAGTTTGTTTGTTTTTATTTACTTTTGCAAAGTTAGAACAGAGATGCTTATGCATCTTAAGGAAACGCCCGTAACTTTGTTGCGTTTAAAATTAATAGGGTTCCATTCAATAAGCTTCATTCGTTCAGGTGATATCGCATCCACAGACGAACGAACACACACACACTGACATACATACATCCACAAAGAAAAGGTTCGATTTAGGTTCATGGACGCTTAATACGTACTCTTCCGTCAAAAACTCGAATTCGAATTTTTTACTCCAACACAATATTTTTTATGCATTATACTATGTGGTAGGGAAAATAATTACCTAATATCTCTTTATATTAAAAAAAGTAGCTTCCGCCGCCACTGTTTGACAAATTTCTCGTTTCTCGAGATTCTTTGCTTCGTACCGTAAAAACTATTGCATATAAAAATATGAAATTTTGTGCAGTTATAGAAAAAGCTTTGGAAATAAACTGTATTTCAATATATATTGTAGTTTATGAAATATTTAATGTCAAAGTCAAAATATTTGCGCTGCGATTTCGTGTCCTGGATAGACTAACAATAGCAAGACTACGAATTTTTGCATCTACATGGTTGAATTTTTGCAGGACGGAACCCTTTTTTTAACACTTTACATCATAGTTGAAAAGTGTTTATGATTTTGTTCATTCTGTCTGTCTGTCCGTTCGCACGATAACTGCCATGAAAATGAAATTTAGTATGTTGTCGAGACGGTCTGTGGGATATTTGGGAATGGAAATGAATAATATCACCCAATTAGTTTTGGACTGAACCCGGGTTGAAGAAATGAAATACACTAAACCCTATGGGACCTCATTTTAAAAACATTTTTTAAGCGAATTTAAGATTCAGAAATTGCTTCGAAATTTTTGGGATATCTTTAGTTTATCCCATAAAATATATAAAAAAATTTGAACAAAATATATTCGGTAGTTTTTTAAATAAAAATTCTATTAATAATTGCACCCATATTATATGAAAAGATCACGTGACCCACGCGACCAAAATAAAACATGGCATCCATCTTGTGTCAAAATCGTGATTTTTATTCTTTTTAATTTATATTTAGTGTTGCATCCGTCCTAAAATCGATTTATTGTTTTATTTTTTATGTGAATCTATATATTGGAGTTTAAACGATAATCAAACTTTAATCATTTCTACAACGAAGGCTAATTTTCACGTATGGAGAATGCAAACACATCAAGCTGTAAGATGAGTTGTATAAGAATTGCTGTATTACGTTAACGCAAAATTATTTAGCCTTGGAGTCGGCAAAATAGCTGATATGAATGAAACATTCATTGATTTTACATAGAGAAGCAGACAATTCTATAGTATTGCCTTTTTCGATGAAGTTTGAAAGTACTTTTACCTCCATGGTTTTAAGTTTTTAAGTAAATTAAATTATTGTAGTATTGTGATAATTTAAAAATTATCGCCTCTGTATGAAAGGAATGTAAAAAAGTTTATGAATGAAATATTTACTGCTTTTATATTTCGATGACATTATTTGAATAAAGTAAATTTGTTTTCGATGAAGTTTTCAAATATAATAAATTATTGTAGTTGTTGTTTAAAAATATCACCGCTGAATGTATCGCATTTTAGAGATGCTTAAATAAAATTGCATTTTAGTTGGAAAGTCTTTCATAATCAATGCTTTATGCATGATTGATCTTTTTGTTTAATTTCGTTGTAGTGTTTGAGATATTTTACTTTTTGTGCACTTCTGAAGTGAACTTTTTTTTTCGTATCGGCACGTCTAGCGATTTTTCTGTCTCGTACTGTAAAAACTATAACATACAAAAATATGAATTAGGTACGTTTATAGAGAAATGATAGGGTAACACGATGAAATAAACCGTTTATCGATTTAAACTTTAGTTTGGCATGAAATAGCTCGCGAAGCTAGTTCATGATCAAGGAAATCAGTTTTTGGATTCCCTGGGCTAAGAAAAATACCTGCTTTTCCCTCCTGCGGAAAATAGGCAGGGATCGAAAAGAGATTTTTGAAAGTGGAATTTTTAGGAACTATAGATAAGCGAGCCCTACGAGCGCAGCGTGTAAGAGGCGAAGCCTCCAAAGGGGGTTGCGCGAGCGGATCAAATAGGGGGCAGAGCCCCCTTGTAATAGCAAAAAATAATAAAAATATAATGAATATGAAGCTAACAAAATTTTAATTAAATATTGATTGTAAAACACGAATTATGATGTTTTAAACAAATAAACTTGTATTTTTAACTTGTATTTTTAACTTGCATTAACTCTAATTATTAACTTGCATTTTTTAAAATCACTTTAAAAACAGAAATTATCCACAGTACTGACATTTGCGGAAGCGGGAGAAATTTACACGCATACACCCACTTACACACACACACAGAGATAGAGATATGGGGGAGAGGGAAAGAGAGAGGTGGGAGAGGGAAAGAGAGAGGTGGGGGAGAGGGAAAGAGAGCGGTGGGGAGAGGGAAAGAGAGAGGTGGGGGAGAGGGAAAGAGAGAGGGAGGGAAATAGAAAGAGAGAGAGAGACATACAGTTTTCTGTGAAAGTTCGTGACGTGTTCAGAAGGTTTTGAAACACTGTTTCCCTGTCAAAATCATTTATTAAAAAGCTAATGAGAATAATACATTCACAAAGAAGTGTTCAGAAGGTTTTGAAACACTGTTTCCCTGTCAAAATCATTTATTAAAAAGCTAATGAGAATAATACATTCACAAAGAAGTGTTCAGAAGGTTTTGAAACACTGTTTCCCTGTCAAAATCATTTATTGGAAAGCTAATAAGAATAATACATTCACAAAGAAGTGTTCAGAAGGTTTTGAAACACTGCTTCCCTGTCAAAATCATTTATTAAAAAGCTAATGAGAATAATACATTCACAAAGAAGTGTTCAGAAGGTTTTGAAACACTGTTTCCCTGTCAAAATCATTTATTAAAAAGCTAATGAGAATAATACATTCACAACGAAGTAATAGGAAGTAAAATTATTTTGTCCTTATTTAACTCCACTTCACTTCAATTAATCACCCAGTCGACCTTTATGAAATCAAAAATAAAACAAGAAAGATAGCTTAAACTCCTTTAAAAAAAGAAGAGCATCGGCGATATTTTCACAATTCTTAAAAAATATTTCCTTTATGCATGGGATGCCATAAAAGGAATCAACAACTGTAGGCAAAAGTAATAATGCAAGTGTTGCACGAAAGGAGGTTGGGGTGATCTTTAGGGTAAGGGGTGGGAGTGACAAGCTTTTTTGAACAGAACTTCTTTTCTTAGAAAAGAGTTTTTACGAGATTTGAATTTAAAATATGCCTTTGGTGTAAATCTCAAAATATTTCTGAAATATATATATATATATATGGGGGATGTCTCTTCTTTGCTCACTAAACCTTGGCTTGTACGCATAAAAATTTTAAAACCAATAAAAGCATTTTATTAAAGTGCAATTGTTATATGGCTGTTTGGTGTTGTTTCTAATTCATATCAAATATATCTACGCCAAGTAAAAGTTACTTCTGCCATCTTATTTCTAAACATTTTCTATCTCGTATTTTAAATTTGGTTGATTTAGGCATTCTGTGCAGGCGTGACCTATTTTCTTTTGTTGTTCATCGCCAAAAAATACACATAATAAGCTTATATATTTTATATCTAATTTAAATATTGAACATTTCTGTGGTTTTTATTTACTTTAGCCAAGTTTAGATTTAAAAGCATGTTGTGTAGTTTGGAAGAATTTAAATTTAGAAATATCTTTTTTACTTCTTTTCAACATTTCGAAACCTCTCACATAGTCACATATTTTTCTAATCAATTTTAAGCATCATAGAGTTAAGAGTCATGGAGTTAGAGAGATGAAGATAAAACTGTCATCGATGAAGAATTGAAAACTTGAAAATACTAAATATTTTTCAATCTTATATCTAGAATCTAGAGGCAATTTATATCTAGATTATTACATCTAGCGGTCTCTAGTGTTAGTCAAGTCCCACCTGTTCTTAGTTTTAAACAACAGGAAGGTGTAACGTTTAATATATGTAATTTTGATTATTTTTAAATTAATGTTCCCTAATTATGAGTATATGTAATAAATATTTTTTCCAGTTTCTGAACAAAATTAGAAATATAGGCAAAAATCAATTGAAAGGTAAAATAAATTAGAATACGTAGGAATGTTTTTTACTGTTTGAATTTTAATTTGGATGGCACTGATAATTTTTTTCTGCAAAATTAACAGTGTGAATAATTAGTATTCAATTCAATACGAGCTTTTCGTTATAGAAATACATGCAATGAAATGGGACTTACTAAGATCATCTGAATTATTGTCTCAAACGATATCGGCGTTTTCCTAATTTGGAGTTTAAAATCTTTCCTTTTTATCCCATGATCCGAGACAAGAAATTTGCTATCTACCCTGTTGTTGTTGTTGAGACCCAGACCGTCCGACCTACCAGAAAGGTGTAAGGTAACTGGCAATCTATCCTGTAAAACATTTGCAAGTATGTTACTGAATGATATACACATCATGTCACTGAATGATATACACATCATGTTACTGAATGATATACACATCATGTTACTGAATGATATACACATCATGTTACTGAATGATATACACATCATGTTACTGAATGATATACACATCATGCTACTGATTGTTCCAGTGATGAAATTCATTGCTTTTACCATCAAATCTTTAATTTTAAAAGATCCATTTGTGTAAAAGGATGGATTCTTGGATATTTCATTATCGTTTCTATCTTTAATCTCTTCTATCGAATAATCTGGATGAACAATTGGAAGATATGGCAGATAATTCCATAAGAGTACTTTGCACCACTGCTTTTATCCGGCACAAACTGGTTAAATCCGGTTCGTATTTCAAAAGCGGTGTGATTATCTTTGTCATAGCGGTCCCGTTATTAGAAAACTGAGGGTAGGATCCATTAAACCCGTAAAATTTATTACGATTAGTTGCTGGAAATCTATTTTCAGAATTTTCTAAAAAGTTGTATATATATATATATATATATATATATATATATATATATATATATATATATATATATATATATAATTGAAGATTTTTATGATTACTTGTAATATATATATACCCGAAAAATACCAAAGTAAATTGCTTGTAAACTGAAGGTAAAGGTGAAAAATTGTAAATCAGAAACCAAGTGTAGCACGATGAGCTAGGCCTTTTATAGCTCCCAAGAAGTTTGGAAATGGAATAAATGGAATATAGTGAATATTAAAGGAATAAAATGAATATGAAAATAATATACAAAAATAACGCTTCGACAGACGATAATTAGCTGAATATTTCAAAAATGAAGCTGGAATTTTCATAAACACCTGTGATTGAGACTTTTCTGATAGTTTGCTTAAATTATCAACAAAATAGCTAAAAAAAAAAATTGGGCAAAGGTTTCAAAATGTTTTACAGTGTATATTTTTGACAAAAAACTTTCCTTGAAGCACTTATTTCTCAGTATCTGCTATAGGCAGAGCTTAGATAATGGACTGATATGGATTCAACGTCTAACTCTGGAGGAAGAGGAGGCTCAATAAGAACTTCCACTTCTATATCTGATGATTTGGAATCTTTGAGTCTTCTTGTTTTTCCAAAAATATCTGGACCCGGGAAAATATGAGATTTTTTAAATATCGAATTAGTTTTTTTAGTTATTTTATGTTTTGACACGATTATGAGCAATTCTCACACAAATTCTTAGCGACAGAAAATATTATCACAAAGTTTCTATCTGAACACTATCGGAAAGATCAAAGTACATTCTTTCCAACGATTTTTGAACCAAATCCGTAGGACAATACTTGTGTATTTATTTATCCATTTTTAAATACATCGACATCTGTATTTTTTAGGTTATCTGTTACTTATTTCGCCTAATAAAAAGGAAAGATTATCGCAACTCTATAGTTTGGTAAAATTTTGTGTATATTGTAACAAAGATAAATATTTTTTAGTAACTACATTATTTTATTTTGTATGATTCTTCAATCAAAGGCATAAAAATTGAAATTGTAAATTCCTTTAATAAAGTGAATATAATTTTTCTCTCCAGTGGACAGTAGACATATGTGTGCATGTCCATCAAAGCCTTGGAACACACTGTGTGCCACGCCTCTCCTAAGAAACAATTCAGTTTTGTTTCTTTTATTTATATTTGGCTATTTATTTTCCATCATTGAGAAGTGTATGAGTAGGAGTTTGATTTGAACAGAAAGAGGGGAAATGTTTTGGAAATTTAGGCAGTTTAAAGACAATTTGAAATTGAGTGGGGTTATCTGTAAATGTATTATTTAAGTAGCGGTCACTTATGTAAAACCCAAGTAATTTGTTCTTTCGGAAATATATATTTTAAGACTAGGGTTCTATCAAAAAGCGTTTTCCATTTCAAAATTAATGTGATAATATATTAGTGTGATATAATATTATAAATATTAATGTGATGTAATATTATAAATATTAGTGTGATATAATATTATAAATATTAGTGTGATATAGTGTGTTTATGCTAATTTGAACTAGATGCCAAAAAATGTATAAAATATTTATCCAACTATAAAAAGTAACTTGTATATATATATATACTATATTTTATTGCCCAGGTCGTCCAGCTCACCCAAAGAGTGTTGTTGTTGTTGAAACCCAGACCGTCCGACCTACCAGAAAGGTGTAAGGTAAGTGTTTGGACGGTCGGGAAGTGCCACCCAATTTAGACCGGAACCCAGTGGGGGAGGAATCCACAGGGACCGTACCCTCCTTCCCCTACCACCAACCTCTCGGAAGGACTTTCGGACCCACATGTTTAACGTGATCGTACTCCGCATGAACACGGCGACAGTTTTGGCAGTGGCTGGAATCGAACCCGGGCCTACCGAGTGCAACTCCAGCGCGCTAACCAATGGGCTACCGCGCCCCACCCAAAGAGTGTAGAGCAGTTACAACAGACGGCCGTAAAAAACATTGAAATGACAATGAAACATAGAAAAAATAGAAAAAACAATGTAACACAGAAATAAAAATGAAACATAATAACAATAACAACAAAGATAACAAATAAAACAGAAAACTAAATTGTACAAATCGTCCAGACGAACTGTGAAAACTTTTCTCGCAACACAAGTCCAACACTTTCGGGAATCTAGTTTATGCAAAGAGCAGAAAAAAAATAAATAAATAATAAAGCAATTAATTAATACATTTTGAAATCTCAAAACTAATCGAGCCAAGTAACAATGAAACATAATAGAAAAGAAACAATATATAAATAAATAATAATAAAAATATTATTAACTAAGACCCTCAGATATTCGAAGAGCAATAGTTATACACTCCTTAGTTCTAGAAATAAAGTTGACTTTTACAATGACTCTAGAAAACCAAGCACCTTTATTCTCACCATTGGGCTCAGACAAATGGTAATTAATAGAATGTATACATTGCAAAACGTAGTGGTCAACATTACCGATCTGAAGTCAAGAGCAATACGGAGAGAATTTAATGTTATGTTTATGTAAATATTTCATAAATGGACCATGGTCCGTAATAAAATAAATAAGAAATTTATTATATATATACTAGCAGTATACCCCTTCTTCGTACGGAATATAAAATATAAAAAGTCTTAATTTCTATAATATTTTAAATGTCATTGCTATCCTAAAAAAAGTTTAAGAATCTCTGTTTTTGCTATACAAAATTATCTCACAGGCAGAATAAAATATCCTAGTCCCGTTTGCAAACAAATTTACAAAAGTATGAAATTAAATCAATATATGCCAAAATAGAAGCGCTAAACTTATATGGGAAGATATATCCGTACTACTTATATTTTCGAATATTAAAAGATATACCCGTGTATTAATAGAAGATTAACCGTGTACATGCATTTCAAAAATATTTGCCAAAAAATAACAGATAACGTAATAAATTGAAAATATCAATAATCCCCGTGACTTTTAAACCTGAAGGCCTTAATTGATCCCAATATATGCCAAAATGAGAGCGATAAAATTATATACCTCTACTACATTACTACATATATTGTCGTAGATTAGAACATATACCCGTGTATTAGTAGAAGATTACCCGTACTACAATGAGTTTCAAAAATATTTTCTAAAATAAAACAGATAACGTAATAAATTGAAAACATCAATAATCCCCGTAATCTTTAAAGACGAAGACCGTAATTAAGGCCGTACTTAAAACATCATTTACAAAAATACATATCGCCGCACCAACTTCATTATCGATCTTAGATCCATCTGTATAAACCTTAAGTATACCATCATCATGACAATTTGTTAGAACAATGGTTCTTTCAGTGAGGGGAATGCAATTAAAAGGATAATTAATATCAAATAACAAATGGCTGTAAAATTCATAATAACCAAGAGAATCTTTTCTCTTTCTTCAAAATAAAAACGTCTTGTTAACATCCTAAGAGTAATGGCTATAGGAGCAATACTTAAAATTGAAAACAACGCAACATTAGAGGAATATCTATATCCATTAGATATTTTCTTTAGAAAAATCCTTTAAAATTAAATTAACTTACGATTTTGATTTTTTGTCAAATTTCCAGCCCAGGCCCCTGCACCAAACATACTATTTTCTGTCACTGTCTTATACCAAATTTTTAAAAGACTCTTGTTCATACCAAAAGAAAAATTATTAAATTATTTAATTTATTAAATTTTAAAATAATTGTTTGTTAGGATAAAGAATCGAAAATATCAATTTTTATCAAATTAATAGCTAGAAAATGGCTTATTCACAGCTGACAATGACTAAATTTATGGCCAAATAGTTAGATGTGAATTTATGCTAGATACCTAAAACAATGGAAACTCTGCTGGTTCCGCCTGAAATAATTAGTTGCAGCCGCAGCCTTATTCGGCATAGCTTTTTATAAAAGTACCAATGATACAAGAATGAAAGTCGAGTGTCGTACAGAACAGAGAACCAGGCGCGAAGCGCCTTTAATCTCCAGTTTCAATATGCGGTTCTTATCGTCAAACTGTGACATTAATTCAGTGACCCTAATTGGAGGTTCGAGGTTTTTATTTACTACTTTTTATTATTTGTCCTAGAATATAAGAATATGAACAACATCACAATTATATAAAATATTATTGAATGACATTGCGAAATATAAAGGGAAATATTTTTGTGTAACCTCATACTCTATGGGAAAATACAATAATGTTATCTGTTTTGGACTTAACTAAAAGCTATCCAAATATCTGCCGCCGAAAAAATCTACCTATAACATGTCAGGCTATAAATAAGATAAAATGAAATTTAAACTTGAAATGGTAGAATTACTACCAGAATGATATCCACAACGAAAATTAATTTCAATTTTGCTATAGTTAATTTAGCTCCTGCAGAAACAATGAATTGAACCGAGACATCTGTTCAAAAATTTACACTCCTTTTTTCATATTTATTACAAATGAACACCATCTCAATGCCCAAGAAAACTCCGAATGTTAAAAATGGAAGTAAATAAATGTGGGCGTGGCTAAATATACAATTGATATATGCTCCGTCTATTCATAATTAAATCTTGTAATCCATAAACAGAATGCAAGGTTATGAATTTTTAAAACTTTACAACAAAGTTGAAAAGTGTTTATGACTTTGTTCATTCTGTCTGTCTGTCGGTCTGTCCGTTAGCACGATAACTGCCGTAAAAATGACTTAATCAAAATGAAATTTTAGTATGTTGTTCAGACGGTCTGTAGGACCCATGGGAATATAAATGAATAATATCACCCAATTAGTTTTGGATTGAACCCGGGTTGAAAAAATGAAATACATTGAGCCCTATGGGACCTAATTTTAAAATTCGCAATTGGACCGGATTTAAAATTCGCAAACTGCTTCGAAAATTTTAGGTAATATTCAAATTGTTCCATAAAATATATAAAAAAAAATTCAGCGAAATATATTCAGTAGTTTTTTAAATATAAATTAAAATATTAATTACACCTCTTATATGAAACGATCACGTGACCATGATATGAAACGATCACATGACCCACTTCAAAATGATATATGGCATCCATCTTGTTTCAAAATCGCGATTTTTTAAAGTTATTTTTAATTCATATTGAGTGTTGTATCCGTCCTAAAACCGCTTTATTTTTGCTTAAATTCTGTGCATCTACATACTGAAACAACGCAATTACAATATATTTGAGTTTAAATGAGCATCCAAATTTGATTATTTCTACAACGAAGCCTATTTTTCACTTATGTAAAATGTAAACAGCAAAATATGCAGAATGAGTTGTACAAGAATTTCTATATTTTTTTAACTCAAAATTATTTAACTCATGGAGTCTGCATAGCTGATATGAATGAAATATTCATTGATTTTACAGAGAGAAGGACGATTTTTTTCGATGAAGTTTTAAGCATAGAGTTTAATTACTTGCAGCTCCATGTTTTTAATTTTTAAATAAGATAAATTATTATAGTATTGTGATGAATGAAATGAATGGGAAAATGTTATGAATGAAATGTTGTTTTTATAGAGAGATCCAGGCGTGTTATTTTTTCTATGACGTCATTTGAATGAATTGCAGTTGTTTTCGATGAAGTTTTCAAATTTAATAAATTACCGTAGTATTATGATAGTTTTAAAAATATTACCGTGGAATGTATCGCATTTTAGAGATATTTAAACCAGGCAATTTATATTTCAATGCCGTCATTTGAATGAAGTGCATTTTTTTCAATGAAGGTTTAAGTTTCAAATATAATAAATTAATGTAGTATTGTGATAAGTTTTAAAATATTTCCGAGGAATGTATTGCAATTTAGACTTTTTAAAATAAAATTGCATTGAAGTTGGAAAGTGTTTCATAATCAATGCTTTAAGCATGATTGATCTTTCTTGTTTTATTTTCTCTTAGTACTGTTTATGCATTCAATTAGACATAATGTTTCGAATTTTCTTTAACATATACCTTTACATTTTTCACACTTTTCTTTTTTCAATCAAAGGGGAAAAAACTGGATGATTTTTGTTCTATAATATGTGACTTAATGTATTTTAAAACTAAAAAAAAAAAGAAAGAAAGTCAAATGTTATTTTTAGGATTATTTTGAGGAGTATTTTGCTATTAGTTTCAATTTTTGTACATATTGTTTGTACATTACTTAAGATTTTATTGGTTTTAATATTCGCTCCCTCCTTCCACCACATCTATGCACATTTTATACCCCCTGTTATGTGGGTTTTAACCACACGTCCTGTTAGAACGCATAAATTAGTATAGTTTCTCATCTCCGACATTGGCCGTGTCGAATAAAAATACATAGAATTAAATTAGTGGCAAATGAGGACAACGGACATGATATAAAACAATAACAATGCATTTATTGATAAAAATGAAATTAAAAAATAATAATAAAAACATATTTGATTGGTTCAATTAACATTCTTAACAAATTACAATGACTCTCCATTGACATTTTCAAAAAAAGAATATTTAGAATGTATGTAATTAAAATCTCCATTTATGTTTGCAATTAAATTCGTCCCTACTATTTACTCAAGTGTGGATTTAACAAGATGTCGAGAGAGTGAAACATTAATTAAAACTGTGTCAACAGACTAAATATGCGATACATGCATTTCATACCTTCGAATATCGTTGGATGCGCCACTGGATACGGGGCACTTCGGTGGAGGAATCGCCGGACATCGCTGCAGACGTAATTTTTGAGAGACTCTTCTCTCTCGAGCACACAAACCAATTCTCCGTTCTGTCTGAAGTCTTAAACTCAATTCTCCGTTCTTTTTCGAAAAATCTACCACTCTCTCGATCATCGGAAAAATGTCTCCTCCTACACAATTCAGCCCCAGGGTTTTTACTGGTCCCCCCAATCGAAGCCCCTGGTATCTTCATTGGACATTTCCAAAAAATGTCCAGCTATTGGGTGCTGTGCTGACAGGAGGATGGCGGTCACCCCAGAATTAATATCTGGCAGGTGGACCGAGGGTTCTCACGACCTTGCGTGCACTTGCAGCCGAACCGGACAAGGGTCAGCTCTCCCCAAGAGCGCCCTGCTGCGCCCCTTTGTAACTGGGCGATCGTTGTCCATATTTCCCAGAAACATGGCTTGCTCATCCTTTTGCAGGTGTTTTCTTAGGGAAGTGTATATGCATTACAGGAGAAGTAAAGGGACCGTCTTTGTAGGTTACACTCCTCCATAATTTGCAATGTCCCAAATTTGCCTTGGGACATTCACCCCCATCCCCGTAGTATCACGGGTATCATAGGCTAGTATTCACCTAAAAAACCTGTAAACGCATTTACACACACACATATATATATACAACAAAACAGTAACATAATTCCGATGACTGTCATCAAACTCTTGGAGAGATAAAGTATAAGATATTTTTCTGTCTGACATGTTTGAGTTCTATAGAGATTCGAAGTCCAATAAATTGGCTGCCCAAAAGTTGGAAGAATGTTCATGGTAACAATGATAAGTGCAAAGTTCAAAAGTTTGTAAAGAGTGTGAAAAAGTTATTTTACAAAGAATTGTAGCAGAGGGTTTGCGTCTCTATATCACGCCACTGTTTCCTAGTTCAGTGTCCTGGAAAGTGCACTGAAAATCGAGAACTTGGAGATCTGCAGATGGAGCACATCACTGTGTAGTTCCGCTGTGAAAATTGTAGACTTTGAAAATTTTATGTGTAAAGCACGACACTGCATCGTCTATCACACTGTCATGGGAGTGTGAAAATTGTGGACTTTGAAAGTTTATGTGGAAAGCACGACACTGCATAATCGTATCACTGCGATGGAAGTGCAAAGAAAATTGTAAGTCTGGAACTCTGTATGTGGATGACGTTACTGCATCACTTCTCGCTGTGGAGTAAACGTGGGAAAAAGACAGTTTTCTTGTGAGAACAACACATCACTGTCTGTATCATATCACTGGATTTTCATGTATGGACGAATCTTAGTTGAGGCACACACTTTATCGATACACCAATGCATGCATATACATACAGTCTGATGACACAAATTCTCTCTCTGGAATTTACAATACCCATTAAACATTAAGCCCCTGACTTTTTTTTTTTTTTTACAAAAACTAATTCCCTACTTAATTCGCCATTATTCAATTTTTAGAATACAGTACTTTCTCCTATCGTTATTATCATTTTTTTTTTCTTCTCTTTCTCACATTCCTTTCAACATTTAAGTTGCCTACGAAATTTTCTCACTGATTAAACATCCCACCATTTACTAATATTTACAAATACCTTATACTATCACATTGAAAATACAAAGAAAAACAAACAAATAAATTTTTGTCAATATTATCACGAATTGTCATGCCATATTACATTTCCTAATAAATTCATAATTTGTACAAACACAATAAACACATATTTTTTTTTTTTAATTATCAATCAACTCTCCTTTATCTATCCCTTATATACATAATCCCAAATTCTGTATTCCGAATCTCGCCTTAGCGTTTAGAATTTTCATCTAATAAACCATTTCCTAAAACTTTTCCTACTTCTCTTACATTCATTCTTATCATAAATTCCTTGCAAATTTTCCTTTCACTAAACCATTTACAAATAAAATTCATACTTCTCTTATCCCTTTTTTTTTATTATTATTATAAACTCCTTGTAAATTTTTCCCTTTAATAAACCAATTCGTGTCCGTAGTTCTCTCTGAATATTATCTGCCATAAATCCGTAATTATCTTACATTTTAAAACTCCCTTATATTTCTTTCACGGTCTACATTCGTAATTCCTTATAATAAACGTTCCGTAAGCAGTAAGTATTTTCTTTAATTTCTTTCTTGTAAACCGTCAGCTATCTTTTTCTTTTCTTTTTTTTACTCATATAAACCCGTGAGTACCTATGCACAGAATAAACTTTTCCCGTCAACGTCAGTAAACAAGCCCTTTTCATGAAACCAGTTTTCCCAGGGTTGGCAAGGCAAGATTTTCGGATAATTCCGGATTTTCAAAGAATTCCGTGCTCTTACAGTTGTGGCCCCGCAGAATAAATCCTGTGTGTTTGGCCGACCGGCCTCGTGTGAGAAGGATAAAGCGTGTGTATTACCTACATGTTTGAGTGCTTTTTTATTTTTATAATGTGTAAAGGGAATTTTAAGTGTAATATGCAGAATTCTTTTTGGATTACCAAGGTGTACTGTATGCCGATGAAAGGGGTAAGTGTTTTTATTTATCCATTAGCTTTTAAAAAGAAGAAAAATTACTTTATCGCGCATGGCTAAATATTAACGTGGAACCTCACCACGGTTTTGCTACTGTGCAATATAAGTACGTTTAGGATGGTAGATCATTCCCCTAGTTTCACTCAAAAATGTATAGATATTCCTTAAAGTTTTAATTTTTAACCTTAAAAATTTATTATATTAATGTATTAGTATTTTTAAATTTTTACATATGTCTCATTGTCATCAATTCCTATTCATTGCTATCCCTTATGTTAAAATAATTGTATGTTATTCTCATTCCTTACTTATTTATTTATTTTTAAAACATTTATTTACTTTATCCAAATTTCGTGTCCTTACTATCCGCTTATTGATTTTAATGTAATTTCCCTTTATTCTTATATTTAAATTCTTGTTATTACCATAAAAATAATTTTCGCCATATCCATTCCTATATATTTTTTTTATTTATTCCGTTTTTCATCTAAATCACTCGCTTATAATATTTAAAATATCGCAAAGTGTTTTCCGTTAAAGTCTTACTTAAATTAATTTTTTTGCAATAATTATTTAGAATTCCATCTGTTTATAATGCACTAGTTATTTAAAATTACTAAAATCCCCTTTAATTGCACTCCAATATTATTTTAAAATTTCATGTTAATTTAAACTTTCCTAATTAATGTAACATATATTTAAAATTCCCTAATTAATAATTCAATGTTTATTTAAAATTTCCTAATTAATGTAATATTTATTTAAAATTCCCTAATTAATAATTCAATGTTTATTTAAAATTTCCTAATTAATGTAATATTTATTTAAAATTAATTCTATTTTATGCAATATTCATTTAAAATTTCTGTTATTTATAATTCAATATTTATTTAAAGTTTGCGCCCCGTTTTACGCGCTTTTCGTGCAATTTTTGATGTATATTTTCTCTCGCCCCTATTTTTTTTTTATTATTATTATTATTTATATATATTTGTATATAAAATTTGTTGTAGTCGTGTTTCCAAAATTCACCCATATTTCTCTTCAAATTCTTACCTAACCTTATTTTTCTTTATTTACAATTTCAATACCGAGTTTAAAATATAAAAAATTTGTATATCTATTCCTACATTTATTTTAAATTTTTATTCTTTTCTAACCTTACTTCTTAAAGCATACGTGTGAGAAGGCATTGGCCTATGTACTGATGTCTTGTTAAGTTTCTCTTCATCCTGTATACTCTCCCCGATTCTGGAACCTTCCTGCGCAGAATTGACTAAGGAGAAATCCCTGTGTTTTTCCCTTGTATCAGAAACCAGTTCTTGCGATTGTGCTTGTACTGTTTGCGTTTGTACGGAATCAGTCCCCTTTTTATTTTCGATGTTTTCCTCTTGCCCAAGCTGGGGAGGGGGGGGGGGAATCGTCAAGTTGCACTTGGCGCTGGTCCAGAATACGGTCCGAAATAATGGCATTCTCGTTGTTGGTGCTCTCTGGCATGTGATGAGGAGGGATGGCATGTTCAGTGTTAGTCGCATTTTCTATCTCTGGCACGGCTAGGTTCTTTGCCAGGGGAACGGGTGCGCAGTTGTTTGTGAGAGGAGGAGGGGGCGTTCGTTCATCATTATTGTGTTGGCTGTTGACATTCTGCGATTGGCGTGCGTTTTGTTTACTTATGACTTGTGGCTCAAACTCGTCAAATAAGAAGTACGGGAAGGAATTGTTGCTTTCCGGTTGCGGAGATTGAATTGGTTCTATATTTGGGGTGGGTAAAAGTGGCGATTTGTACTTAATAATTTTCGTTGATTCCTGTGGGTGTTTTAAGTGTTCCCTCCTATCGATGATAACTCTCAGACGATTTATGTGGACTCTTTGTGTCTTAGCGAAAGGTTTTTCACACAATTGGATAATGTATATGAATCTGTTTATTCTATTTATTATTCGGTATGGACCTGAGAACTTTGCTGTACCAAACGCATTTTGCCCCTCTAAAAACACTCGACTCCCTATTTTTAACTCTTGCATGTTGGCTCTGGAAAACTGCTGTTCTTCCTGTCGGTCTTTTGCCTGATTTAAATTTTTGGTTACTGCCCTAAAAGTATTTTGCATGGTAGTGATTTTATTTGAAATGTAATTGGGGTATGCTGTGTCCTGTTCATTTAAAATCTGTGACTCGAATAGTGTTGGTATGTCCCGCCCGTAGAAAAGAAAATTTGGTGTTTCCCCTGTTGATGAATGTACCGTTGCGTTGTATGTCATCGTGTGAATTTGGACTGCTGTATCCCAATAAGGCGAGTTTTCTGTGAGTGTGTATATGGTATTTTTAATGGCATGGTGTGATTTCTCCACTTGTCCATTGACGAACGGGCACCGAACTGACGTGAGTCTTGATGTTATCTGTAACCTCCTTGTCATTGCTTGGAAAATTTTTGATGTAAATTGGGTACCGTTGTCACTTTGGATTGTCCAGGGAAAACCTTTGTCTACAAAACATTCTAACAGCCTCTCCGCTATAGTTTCCGCCCGTATGTCAGGAATAGGGAATACTGTGAGGTACTTTGTGAATTGACAGATCATGGTTAGCAGATATTTGTTATTATTTACACTTGTTTTGAATGGGCCGCATAAATCAATTGATACTTTATGAAGAGGGCCTTCCGGTGTAGGATTTCTGCCCATTACTGCTAATTGTAATTTTCCCTTCCTTGCACAGCATGTCTCACAAGAAAGTACATAATTATGGGTGTCACTGTACATCCCGTTCCAAAAATATCGATCTTCTAACAGTTTGAAGGTTTTGTCAACCCCTAAATGTGTAACGTGAGCCATGGCTAAAACATTTCTTTGTAACCCCCGCGGAATAACAATTGTCTTCTTGTAATCCTCTCGCCAAGGACGATCTTTCCATCTACCTATATGCATTAGTAAGCCTGTTTCTTCGTCAATATAAAATGCCTCATAATTCTTGTTGTTTTTATTTTTATAACTCCTCAAATTTTCTCTTAGTTCTTTTATTTTTGCATCTCCATCTTGTTCTCTCAAAATGTCCCGAATACTGGGGACATCTATCATTTTATTTACATTATTTATATATATACTTTCTGCGTTGACATATCCATTACTTTCATCCTGTGTCCTGTGTTCAACATTGTTGATACACTGTCCGGTGGTTTGTTTATTTACCATTTCGCTCTTTTCAAATCCGCTGTGTTCCCCTCTGTTTACATATGAAAACCGGTCTTCGCCGCCCCTCTCCTGCGTCGGGCTAGTGTGACGAGCTTGTTCCGCATCTCTTCTCGCATCGTGGTTGTTTGAAAAAACTTCCCGACTTAAATAATCGGCCAGAACGTTCTCTTTCCCTGGGAGATGGATAAATTTAAATTTATATTCAGCGATTTCAAGAGCCCACCTTTGCATGATTGTGGGGGGATTTTGCATTTTTAAATGGTCCCCTAAGGATCGGTGATCGGATAAAATGAAGAATTCTCGGCCGTAAAGAAAATTTCTAAAAAACTGAATCCCCTGATGGATGGCGAGGAGTTCCGTTTTCACTGCCGGGTATTTCTGCTCTTGTGGATTTAATTTTCTACTATAATAGGCTATGGGTTTTAAAATTCCATCTCTTTTCTGAAGCAAAACTGCGCTCAGAGACACCAAACTTGCATCAGTGTTCAGGAAGAAGTCATGGTTAAAGTTCGGCTGTATTAAAATGGGTTTTTTAAAAAAACAGTCCTGCAATTTTTGGAATGCGTTCTCGTGTTCTGGGTTCCAATGAAATTTCTTGTCTTTTTGTGTTAAATCTGACAATACTGCCGTTATCTGTGCGTAATCCTTAATTGAATTTCTGTAAAAGTTGCATACTCCGAGGAATCTTTTTAATTTTCTCAAGGTTTTTGGGACCGGGAAAGATGTAATTTTTGTAATGTTGCTGTCCGTTGGACTTATCCCTTTATCTGTAATTTCGTATCCCAGGTAATTAATTTTGTGTAGAAAGAAGTCACATTTATTCGGTGACAGTGTTAAATTGTTCTCTTTGAGTCTTTTAAATACTTTTTGTAATTTTCTTTTCATATCTTCGTATGAATCGGCCGGTATAATAATGTCATCGATATAGGCCAGAACATTTTCTTCATATAAATCTCCCAAAACAATATCCATTATATTTTGAAAAATAGGTGCCGAACTTATGTGGCCAAATACCATCCTATTATATTTAAAATTTCCCCAAGGTGTAGTGAAAGAAAAAATGTCTTGTGCGCTTGGATTTAGTACCACCTGAGTAAATGCACTATTAAAATCTAATTTCGAAAAATATCTGAATCCTGATAATTTTGTTATGATGTCGTTAATTTTTGGAATATGGTAAGGGAATATAGTTGAGATATTATTTATTAGTCTGAGGTCTAAGCATAATCTATGCTCTCCGTTTTTCTTTTTTACGAGTAACATTGGACAGGCGTATTTGGATTGCGTTTTTGCGATAATTCCTGCCTGTTCTAAATCTTTTAACTGGGCTTTGCCGTATTTTGTAGAGAATATGGGATGTCGTATGGTCTGGATTTAATCGCGTGGTTATGTGTTAACTCGATATTAGGTTGGATTATGTCCGTAGCTCCTATTGTTGAATTTCTCTTCGAAAAAATGTCCGCGTACTGTACTAAAAATTCCTGGAAGTCCTGTTTCATGTTTTCGTTCATATGTTGTAGATTGAAATCATCAGGTTTAATGTCTCGCCTCCTCTGTTCTAAAATTTCCGGTGTCGCTTGTATTAAATTTATTATCTCCGTATGGTCTTGTAATTTTTCGTCATTTTCTGTATTTTGCTCCTGTTGAATTTCAAATTGTTCAGATAGCGACCCTAAAATCATGTTTTTATTTAACGTTATATCTGATTGAGTGGTATTTTTTACATTGATCCAAATGCCTGTTTCTGCCATTTTGTAAACCCCATATTCCATATTTACGTATGATTTCTCCGCCGGCTCAAATAATACTTCTGTGCCTTCCTGAATTTCAATTTCTGGCACCACAAAAATGGATTTAGTCTGGTTTGGCATTAACTTAACTTTTCTGTTTGTCTTAGTCACGTTAGGTTTTAGTACAGTATTGTAAATTTGATCCTCCTGTGATTTTTGACTGTGGGTATTTAGAGGGATTTCTGTATTACCAATTTTTAATACGTTACTCTGTGTGTCTAGGACCCCTGCATATTTTTGAATAAAATCGTATCCCAGAATTCCTTTATATGTGTGAGGGAAAAGTGACCTAGTTATAAAAAATATATGCTTAAATTTTTGGTTATTAATCTTGAAACCAATTTCTACCGTCTTGGTATAATCGATGTTGTGTCCTGAAAGAGTCGCGATTGTTACCGCTCTTGAAACATATTTTACAGCAGTATTTTCCTTAATTTTCTCGAAAATATCATTCGCCAAAACTGAAATAGATGCGCCGGAGTCTAAGAGAATTTTTGTCTCAGTGTTTTGAAATTTAATTTCTACCGTGGGTAATTCCGTATTTAATTCATCTCCAACTGACGCGATAAGTTCAACTTTGTCCTTCCTGTCCTTAATGCCCTCTCTTTCTCCACTATTTTGGGTTCTGTAACTACCAAAATTTTCTATCGATTTGAGTTTTATATTTTCCAACATTTTGTCCCTCGTTCTCAATATTTATTTGTGTAACATGCCTTAAATTTTTATCTTCTCTGGAATTCTTTCTATCTATGCACTGAACCTCTCTTGAATTATTTTCTATGAAATTTCTATCACTAACAGGGATTTTATTTTTATTTAAAGGAGACTGGACCCTAATTCTACGCCTTTGTTGACGATCATTCTCAATCTCCCCTTCTAGTTTAAATTTCTGTTAAAATTTGCGTTTCGTCTAAAATCAGTTCTGTTAAAATTTGTTTTCTGTCTAAAATCATTCCTGTCATTGGCGTATCTGTCCGAGCTATCCATATATTTAAATTTACCTTGGTTTTGTCTCTGAAAATCATTTTTGTTACGCGGGACCTCAAAATTCCGTTCGCCATTCCTATGTGTATATTTCTGGCTACCCATTCTTCCTTCATTAACATATTCGTTTCCATAAGTTCGTTTTTCCTCCCTATAGTCTTGAGTACGTGAGGGGTAAAATCTATCTGGGGGTACATTGTATGTCGTATTGGGAAACCTCTCCGCATAATCTTGTTGGTGACGAGTGGGGGATATTCTCCGTGCATAATGTTGTGTTGGTCTGCGCGAAGAATTATGCCTGGTCTGTAATGATATGTGCGCTTGATTATTTCTCTCTCTAATATAATGCCAGCAATCCTGCATACAATGTCTAAATTTACCACAAAAATCGCATGAATATGTGTTCGTTATCTGATAATCATTTTTGTTTTCTCTAATTTTAAGGTGATTTATTTCTTGTGTTATTTTATCAAGTAAATTAGAATTAAACTCTTGTTGTTCTTTTTTGAACATTTGAATATCACTGTATTGAGATATGTTATTTAATTCAACTGTTGTTGTAAGGTTGGCCGCTTCTAAATTTTGGGCAATTTTTACAGCATCCTTAAAGCTTTTTGGGTCATTTTTCATAATTTCTTTTCGATATTCGGGCTCAACTGCCTCCAAAAATTTACTTAGGCTGAGTTTGTCCATAATTGCGTGTGTGTGTTCATTAAGTTGTGTTTCACCTACGTAGTTTAAAGTTAATGTTGTAATTCTATGTGCTAATTCTTTAATATTTTCTCCCTTAGTTTGTTTAGCAGTTGAAAAAAGAATTTGATTTGTAGTGACATTAGGTTCGGATGTGAAAAAATCTAGGAATTTTTGCTTGAAAATGTCGAAAGATGTTTCGCTACGCAGATCCTTTGAGCTGATGTAGAATTTTCTTGCGTTTCCGCGCAGACGGGATTTAACAATTGCTAACTTCTCTAAATCGTTCCAATTTGTTAGTTCACTTAAAGATTCCATCTGTTCGAAAAATATGGAGGTCTCATTTTCGTCGCTTCCGCTCAGTTCTCCTAACAAGGAAATAATCCCCGGAATCCTACTTGTAGGCGTTACCGTCATATCACCTCTTTCTGTCATTTTTAAAAATTTGTTAAGTTTTTCCTTAATTTTCTAATCCAAAATTTCTATCCCTACGAACAATGCGCGTTTACATAAATACAACACTTTTCATGCAACATAAAATACAATTATTGATACTCAAAAATCTTACACATAAAATCATACTCCTACGCAATTCTTATCTCCCAAAAATTTAGCTCCCAAAAGAATATTACCATCCATTATTAATTTTCTCCAATCTTTCTCCCCTAACTCAATATATTTAAATCCTATAATTCTTTTTCTTAAATATACACAACATTTATTAAATACACATTTCATATACATATGGCATAACACTTGTGACAACATCTATTTTCTTAAATGTCCTCATTTCCTTACGTTAAGTTTACTTTTAAAGTTTAAGTTTTTTATTTTAAATTTATTTCAAGATAATCTTATTTTATTTCAAGTTAATTTTATTTTAAATTTTATTTTAAGTTAATTTTATTTTATTTTAAGTTCATTTTATTTTAAATTTTCCTATCGCGCGCATTAATTTTAATTTATTCACAAAAAAAAAAATTTTTTTCAGTTATTTTAACAATTATTTTTATTTCGAATCCTGGTCATCGGAACCATTTTTGTTATGTGGGTTTTAACCACACGTCCTGTTAGAACGCATAAATTAGTATAGTTTCTCATCTCCGACATTGGCCGTGTCGAATAAAAATACATAGAATTAAATTAGTGGCAAATGAGGACAACGGACATGATATAAAACAATAACAATGCATTTATTGATAAAAATGAAATTAAAAAATAATAATAAAAACATATTTGATTGGTTCAATTAACATTCTTAACAAATTACAATGACTCTCCATTGACATTTTCAAAAAAAGAATATTTAGAATGTATGTAATTAAAATCTCCATTTATGTTTGCAATTAAATTCGTCCCTACTATTTACTCAAGTGTGGATTTAACAAGATGTCGAGAGAGTGAAACATTAATTAAAACTGTGTCAACAGACTAAATATGCGATACATGCATTTCATATCTTCGAATATCGTTGGATGCGCCACTGGATACGGGGCACTTCGGTGGAGGAATCGCCGGACATCGCTGCAGACGTAATTTTTGAGAGACTCTTCTCTCTCGAGCACACAAACCAATTCTCCGTTCTGTCTGAAGTCTTAAACTCAATTCTCCGTTCTTTTTCGAAAAATCCATCCGAGAGACTCTTCTCTCTCGAGCACACAAACCAATTCTCCGTTCTGTCTGAAGTCTTAAACTCAATTCTCCGTTCTTTTTCGAAAAATCCATCCGAGAGACTCTTCTCTCTCGAGCACACAAACCAATTCTCCGTTCTGTCTGAAGTCTTAAACTCAATTCTCCGTTCTTTTTCGAAAAATCCATCCGAGAGACTCTTCTCTCTCGAGCACACAAACCAATTCTCCGTTCTGTCTGAAGTCTTAAACTCAATTCTCCGTTCTTTTTCGAAAAATCTGTCCATATTTCCCAGAAACATGGCTTGCTCATCCTTTTGCAGGTGTTTTCTTAGGGAAGTGTATATGCATTACAGGAGAAGTACAGGGACCGTCTTTGTAGGTTACACTCCTCCATAATTTGCAAAGTCCCAAATTTGCCTTGGGACACCCCCTTAGCCCTGTTTTCTATTCAGCCCCAGGGTTTTTACTGGTCCCCCCAATCAAAGCCCCTGGTATCTTCATTGGACATTTCCAAAAAATGTCCAGCTATTGGGTGCTGTGCTGACAGGAGGATGGCGGTCACCCCAGAATTAATATCTGGCAGGTGAACCGAGGGTTCTCACGACCTTGCGTGCACGTGCAGCCGAACCGGACAAGGGTCAGCTCTCCCCAAGAGCGCCCTGCTGCGCCCCTTTGTAACTGGGCGATCGTTGTCCATATTTCCCAGAAACATGGCTTGCTCATCCTTTTGCAGGTGTTTTCTTAGGGAAGTGTATATGCATTACAGGAGAAGTACAGGGACCGTCTTTGTAGGTTACACTCCTCCATAATTTGCAAAGTCCCAAATTTGCCTTGGGACACCCCCTTAGCCCTGTTTTCTAATCCATTCCGAATTGTCCATGTTATGTTTTCTATATTGAGGTTGGAATAATATACTTCTAAAAACAGCTTCCGATTTTTTCGTTCAATATTTTCCAAAACCATATAAAACGAACATTTGGTATCTGTTTCCGCCTACCCCCTCAGTGACCAAAAAATTCAAAATTTGCTATTTTTGTCTTAGCCTCAATATGCCACGATATTTTTAATTTACAGTCGAATATATTTAGTTCCTTTCTTTTTATTTTAAGGGCTAGCTCGATGAGGTTCTAAATCAAAAGAATTAAAATGTACCATAAAAGACAACGACATGCCAAATTCCATCAAACTATATAATTAAAGGAACCTGATTAGTTAAGGTCTCAAAGATGAGAATCACACTAAGAAATAAATAGATAAAGTTAAATAAAAGTTGTAAAAACGAAAGCTTGCTGTTTTACAGCCCCCCTCCCAGTTTGGATGAGTCGGACGGCCTGGGTTTTCAACCCATTCAGCACCCCCCCCCCCCCAGTGCCTTCAAATATAAAAAAAAAATTAGTAATTTTCTCATAGTCTCGATGCGCCTGATATATTTGATATCCCTCTCGATTGTTATTATAATTTTTACACTTCCACGTTCTAATGCGTCTAATTTCTCTCTTTTAATCAACATCCTTTATAGCATTTCTCGTATTGTGGTTGGATAGATGTATCTCAGAAAATTGTTTCAGATATTGTCGTTCAGGACTTTTTCCCAAACTGAGAAAAACAAAAACTGGAGGTTTTTACCTTTCTCGAAGTAAAGACTTTGGTAACTAAGAAAGGTGCCAAAGGCGCCTTACTTAAGGTGCCCTTCCATTTAACATCTCACTGCATTTATTTAAATGTACTAATTTTTTGGCTGACTTTATCTCCTCCCCCTACACACATTCACCTCCTCGGAATTTATGAATTTTTAGATGCTTTTAAAAATATATTAATAATGGACTCTGCTATCTGCATCTGTATGACACATTTTTAGAATGTAGGTTCCATATGTCAAAATGAAAAGAGCGTAGACAGACACAAACGGCTCATCCATAGAATTTTTGTTTGCTAACCACGAAATCTCAAATGCTCTTTAAAAATCACAGTTCAATTTTAAACATAAATGTACCACGAAAATCAACAGGGCATGAGCTTTAACAACGTAATATGCACTGAGCTGGCTAACTGTGACTGCCTGACTAACTGACCGAGTGATGGGAATGGGTGTATCAAAATGATACAGCACTTCCACTATAACTAGAATCTTGGTTTTCCTGTCATTCGATCCGTCTTAGCTTCGAGACAAAGGATAAAATCTAAAATTTTAAAGATACAAAATAATTAATGTATTCAAAACCACTTATAAAAGTTTTTTTTTTCAAATGGCCAGGCACTTTGACCTTCGTCATTCGCCTTTATTACAGCGGCCAGAGCGTGAACCATTTGGCCGTCCATTGACGTTGCCCCAAGCGCACCAGAGGAGGGCGGATCACATTGCGCCCACAACACAAAAATCCATATCTTATGTGGGGCTCGAATCCACAAGGTAGTGGTCGAGCGATTGCTACGGAAACGCTTGCCTTGACTACTCGACAACCACGTCGGCACACTTATTAAAGTGATCGACCACTTCGTCTCGAGCCCGAATCTCTATTTTTATTTCATTCGATCCGTCTCAGCTTCTAGATCAACGAAAAAATTGAAAATTTTGAAAACTCGAATTACGGGTGACGATGCAAAAGGATTTACAAAAACTTATACCTCTTTGTCTCTTAAAAATGTGCGCCATTCTATTTTTATGCTTAAATTTGAAACACTGTTTGATATTTTGAACTTTTATTAGGTGTGTAGGTGTCACATTTACACATGACCACTAGCTATTAACAATGGCCAGTTTCATATACGGTTTATATTTCTTCCTCGTGTATTAGCCAACATTTCACGAGAAAGGTAAAATATTATTATAGAAATAATATTATATATAGATAACATTTCTTTTTTTTTCCCCTCTCTTTCTTAATCAAGCATGAAATCGTTACCTGGTTTATATGACCCTTAAACCAAGAAAGATAAAATAAGAAAAAAAAAACTCCGCTATCGAACTGTCTGCGGTATTTTCAACCATTCTTCCATAATGGCGTTTTTCATGTCCGAGGTTCAATAGAAAAAACCACCAACCGTAGAAAAGAGAAGCAATAGAAAGTGTTGTGTGAAGCACATTTTTTTTTACGATACTGTTTTGGTACAAACTGTTTTTACACATTTTTTTTCTTCTCTTGAAAGCGAAGGTTGGGTGAGATTTGAATTTTATGGATGCCATTCGTGTTCAACTCAAACACTTTCTGAAGTAAATTCGGTACTGAAGAGATGGGGGAGTTTGCATTTTTTAACACTTTACAACAAAGTTGAAAAGTGTTTATGACTTTGTTAACACTTTACAACAAAGTTGAAAAGTGTTTATGACTTTGTTCATTCTGTCTGTCTGTCTGTCTGTCTGTCTGTCTGTCTGTCTGTCTGTCTGTCTGTCTGTCCGTTAGCACGATAACTGCCGTAAAAATGAGTTTATCAAAATGAAATTTTAGTATGCTGTTCAGACGGTCTGTAGGACCTATGGGAATATAAATAAATAATATCACCCAATTAGTTTTTTATTGAACCCGGGTTGAAAAAATGAAATACATTGAACCCTATGGGACCTAATTTTTCAAACATTTTTTAAGTAAATTTAAAATTCACGAATTGCTTCGAAATTTTTAGGAAATATTCACATTATCCCATAGAATATATAAAAAAAAATTCAGTAAAATATGTTAAGTAGTTTTTTAATTAAAAAAATTATTTAATATAGGGAAAAAAACAAATTCAATTAAATTCTGACTTTGGGATATCTTCCAGAAAGAAAAGAGAGAGATATTATATAATAAATATCTCTCCATTTGTTTAAACGTTTTGCATATGGGAGTGGCTTCATATTTTAAAATAAATTTGGTAGATAACAATTTTTCATTTTTTTTAAATTTTATATAACTCTTCATGATAAATTTAATTGATGGCATTTTAAATGCACTTTCCTACGTCCTAGAGAGTTAAAATTTGGTACACAGCTTAAATTTGTTGAACATTTTATTCGACAAAAATTTGATGGATCTTTAAATATAGATCATACATTTTTTTCGAAATGGCCTGAAAATAATCCCCGTTCACTTCTATAAATCATTGTTGTAATATTGTTAAAAATTCTGATGTGGACAGCACATGTCTTTCTCTGCAGACTCATATTCGTTCTCTTTATTTATTCAATGATAATTTGAGTTTATCTGCACAACATAAGTATTTTAAATGACATTGAATTTACACGTTAAACTTAAATTTGGTTCTCATTTGATAGCTGGACTTATTGTCAAAGGTGGCGTAGCGAAAACGCGAAAAACTAGAATATCTCAAGAACGGCTAGTCCTAGAGTAATGGGGTTAGTCTTATTCTTTTTGTTGTCAAAAATCACATATAAAATAGGAATTTAATTGATATAATTGAGCACACGTAGTCTTTTATTTTTATATATAACGATTTTTGCTGGCTATTTCGCAAAAATAGCCCGTTCCTTTTTCCCGAATCGTAGTAGAATAACCTACAAATGATTTATATACAAAATTTTGTTAAATTTGGTATATAAATCACTTGTAGGTTATTGAAATATTATACACCAAATTTTGTTAAATTTGGTTCATTAGTTTTTAGCTAGAGGGGATAAAGGCAATTTCTGCGGCCATTTCGCAAAGAAGGCAGATTCTTTTATTACGAATCGTACTATAATCTAATGAACATCAGGATTTCCCACAAAAAACATACCTACCAAATTGTATGAAATTCGGTCCATTAGTTTTTCAATTGGAGTGGATGTAATATCCACACAGACACACAGAAACATACACAGATACACCCTTACACACACAGACGTCTTCCTAAAACTAGTTTTTTCGTGTTCTAGAAGTCCCAAAACGTGTAGATCCTTTGAAAATTCGAGTTCTGATCTTCGGCACGATTCCAATACTTTGAGTACATACACATATATATTATCTGTGTATCTAAATTCCGTGCCTATGCAATTACAATAGTTGTGATTTTAAATGATCCCTAAACTTTTATTATTTCTTCAAGGAAGCCTAATTTTAACATATGCAGAATGCAAATATCTCAAGCGATTGTAAGATGAATTACATAAGAATTGCTGAATTTTTTTCACACAAAATTATTTAGCTCTGGATACTGGAATACAAGTTATATGAATGAAATATTCACTGATTTTGCATAAAGAATCAGATGATTTATATTTCGATACAGTTTTAAATATTTAAGTATAATAAATTACTGTAGTACTGTGATAATGTAAAAGATATTACCACTGAATGAATCACATTTTAGAAATTTTTAAATGAAATTACATTTCAGTTGGAAAGTGTTTCATAATCAATGCTTATGCATGATTGATCTTTCTTGTTTATTTATTAATATTGATTTTTCGAACTTTTCTGGATTTTATAGAGTTTAATTTATATAAATATAATACTGTATAGCATATGTGAGATATGAGGGTCGCAAGAGATGTTTTACATTACAGAAAAGCTCTCAAAAATTGTTGTAATAAAACCAGTAATATGAAAACGTCGTCCAAATACAACATAAGTTATAGAAGCCAACTGGTTTCGAAGGCAAAAAATAGCCCTAAATAACAAGACTAACAAGAAGCGCACCTCACCTACTCGCCTCAGGACTAACAAGAAGCGCAACCTCACCTATTCAAGCAAGTTTGGCATCTGAAGAACAGCCCATGTAACTGAAGGTAGGAGAAAAGTTGCCATCGCCACGAGGAGAAATGAGAAACGATAGGCAGGATACTACGAATGAACAGTGAAAGCCCCAAGACTAGCAGATAATAAAGAATGAATGTAAAGAAAACAAAGCGGTAAAAGAACAGATAGCTGAGGAAATATAATCAATTAAATAATGAGTAAACTAATTGAAACAGTAACGGAAAAGTGTGAGATATTTACACCAGCTGTAAAAAAATACAAACAAGAAGAAAAAGTAGAAAATAATTAAAAACATCCAAACAATTAGAAAAAAAAGTAAAAAGGGAAAAACAAATAAGAAACCAATTGGTTTCGGAGTCTATATAAGATAACATTGTCAAATAAAATTGTGAAAAAATAGCTAATATTCGGATAATTAAAGCGAATAGTTAGATTTCCTACCCCCTTGGAGTTTACCTCTTTTATTTCGTCTTGCGGCAATGGCAACATTTCTCTTACATTCAGCCACATGTGCTATTCTACCTCAGATGTCGAACTTACTTGAATAAATGAGGTTGCGTTTCTTAATTGTCTGAAGAAAAGGGCTGTTTTTGCTATCGAAACCTGTTAAATTCAAACATTCTGTGTATGTAGTATTTTGACGAAGTTTTTATATTCCATGTCTTAAATATTGACTGTCAGAAATCAAGCCTAGGCCAAACGTACGTTAGATAAGCAAAATCCCATTAAGCTATGACATATTCAGCTTAAGGCAATTAATACTTCTTTAAAGTGATGTCATGGCTCTCTCCTCAATGTGAGCGAATAGGTGAGGGTTATATAGAAGCCGAAATATTGGGGCCCAATTAAATTGTATAATTGTAGGAATAGTTTCTTTTCAACGAATTTTCAATCTAGTGCTCATTAAGAGTCTTTTAATTAGTAACAGGTGATATACAATGTATCTTCAAGTTCCATTTTAATTTTTTTAGCTAATTTATTCATTTTATTTTATTTATATGCTGCATTTGGCACAATAAATAGATATAATTTTAATGTACAGTTATATTACTGAAGATAATGTTTTGTTATTCTAACATGTAATAGATGCTCAATATTATCATCCAAATTGTTTTTACTCTTTGAATAATTTTAAATTTGCTCTCTCTCTCTCTCTCTCTCTCTCTCTCTCTATGTATATATATTGTAACGTAGTACACAAAGATAACATGAAATTTTTTTATTGATTAACCTGACGGCTTACTACTAATCTCCAATCTTCATCCTTTTCTTCTCTCCCTTCTCTCCAATCATTTCATCCTTCAACATTTTTTAAAAACAATTTACAGAAAAACTCCCAGTTCACTTCTCTTCCTAACTTCTTTTTAAAAGTCAAACAATTTATCTTGCACGTGCATCAAGTGCTTCACCAAGGAGGAAACTCTTGGTGAAGCGATTAATCTTCGTTACACAATCGCCATTTTAAATATAACGTAGTATGTTTCAGTTTTCGTATGTTACAGCTTATATATATATATATATATATATATATATTGTGCAAATAAATGAATGAAGGGAAATATCGGTAAATTTTTCTCCTACTAACACCTGTTCTCTTTTTCCTGCTTGTATTGTTCACGAGAAGGAGAACACCAGCCTCAAGAGAGACATATAGTTAAAATGCAGCTGAAATGATTTTCAAACAAGATAGCACTACAGAACCTAAATGTAATTTGCCAAAAGTTTCCAAAGGTTAAAGAGCCCAAATATGTTAAAATGTTTTATCCTGAAAATAACCAGAACGTATAATTTTATTTACTTAGATAAAAATTTTACAGTTAAACAATTGCAACTTCGTAGACAATATTTTTGTCTTCTCATTAGGGCCAGAATAAAAGAGAGATCTTCCATTCATGGCCTTTTAGCAGGCAACATATAGTTGGACTTCAGAACAACAGCAAAGTACTTCGGTCTATGTCCACAATGCTGAATATTTGCCCTTGCTTTTATAAATATTCTTAAATTTCAGAGACTGAATCACAACCAGCGATCGAATCATTTTATGGGACTTTGAATTGTGAAGAGGCTCAAAAAACGATTAGGTCACGCCACTTTGGAAAACTCCAAAAACAACTGAATCCCGTTTGTTTCGAAACTCATATAAAGATAGGATCACTCTCAAAGTGAGGAAACATTCAAAAGAACATGCCGATAGACACACAGGCGGGCACCACAATTGTAAGTTAGACCCCCCTACCACTGCTATTCATGGAAATTTCATTAAATTCGGTAAAGCTGTTCTTCCGTGAAGATGAGAGAAACAAAAATATTGTTATGATGAGTTTGAATTTCTAAACTCAATCATAACCGTTAAAAACAGTGCAAAAAAATTCTCTGGAAATTCAGTGTAACAAAATATTTCCAAATTCAATTTAGAAAATTCAATTAACGAGATAAAGATTTTCTCGTTTTCATAAAGCGTTATGATAAAAAGTAATTACATTATTTTCCTATTGAAATTCGTGAAATTAAACGCTATTCCAGTCAAATTTTATCTCAGAAAACTGCTAAATCTGATTGGTTGTTCTCCCTTTATTGCATTTCCATTGATTGCGGTTTCTTTGGATATGAATATTAATGACTTCACGCAAGGGCCTAGTTTTTTGCAAAACTTTCTTTCTGCAGTTTTAAATTTATACTTCCTACCATATCGAAAGCATGATTAGAATTTTGATTGTCTATAAACAAGCAATGAGACACAAAGAGTTTTTTTTATTATTATTACTGTCCTCTTTAAATGAAATTGATGATGTTGAATGGTAAGATTTAAATAATATTTTGACATCAGAAAATGAAAAAAGACCCTTTCTGTGAAATAGACGAATGTATTTCCAAGTAAATATATGTATTTTATTATTATTACTATTTAAATTAATTTGCTGCCGCCAACACATAAATCACATTACGAAGAAAAGTGACACAATCAAAATTTAACTATTTTGAATTAATAATTCCTTGATATGCGTAAGGTCTACTACGAAGAAAAAAATCTGATGTGAGCAGCATATAACCATTCCTACGTAATGCAATGATTTTATTGTTTTCACAGCAAACTATGTACAAGATCCATAGCACAATGTTTTAACATTGAATTGTACGTTAATATGTGACGCTTTTTTCTGGATGCAAATGTTTAAAACTATTTCAAAATACCAAATTAACTTATGTTTCGAATAAATCTTACTTGACAATTGAAAATATTGATAACATCCACTAAACAATATAGTGCATATATTAAACGATTTTCAAAATATTGAATGTTCATCAATATTAGCAACAATTTCTTTAATTAAGTGTCATTTTTGCCATTTTGCAGCATTTTCATTAATTTGCCAACATTTTAAAAATATATCTGGACAAATTTTTCGCCATGGTTAAGGATATCTGCTACTATTAACTTGGTATTAATTTGCTACGATTAATTAGCTATTTTTACTCCTTTTAAGAATACTAGCAACATATTTTAATTTTATGCAGCTTTTCCGATTCACATGCCTGATAACGAGCTATATCTCGAGAATGATTCATGCTAACCCTCTAAAGTTGGTGTACTTCGCTTTCAAGTGATAAATTATATAAAAAAATGAGTATTGTTTCAAAGTAATTAAAGATCCTGACTTTTTAATGTTCTTTTTTTATTTTATTTTTAATTCATTCGGAAATTGGGAAGTCTTTTGAAAATTCGATTGCGTTAAAAATTAATAGGATTCCTGTATTCACTAATTGTAATAAACTTACTATTTTTTTCAATTTGTTTTATTAGTCTGTGAGATATCGCTTCCACAGACTCACAGACACATACTAACATACAAACACACACTATACATACACAGACACTAGCATACAAACACACATACACTAACATACATGCACACACACACTAATATACTTACACACATTATATATACACATACACTCTATATACACACATACTCACATACACACATTATATATACACATGCGCACACATTATATATATACACCCACACTATATATACACACACTATATATACAAACACTTACATCCTTTCTTATACACTATACAGATACTTACATACACACATTATATATGCACATACACTTACATACATATACACACTAAATATATACAAGTACATACACTTCCATACATACACACACTATTTGTACACATACACTTACATACATACGCAGATTAAATATATACATACACATACTATACATATACACATACTATACATACACATACATTACCATACACACACATCATCTCAAAAACGTTCGACTTCAAGGATGCTTGAAACGTGCTCTTCCGTCTATAACTCGAATTCGAATTTTTGACCTCGACACAATACTTTCCCTTATACATTATGTATAGGGAAACTTTACTTTATACATTATTTGTAAACAAATAAGTAAGGAAAGTAAAATACACATTTGTATTTCAAAGTAACGCCTAAATATAAAATTTTAAATATAAAAATATCTCAATAAAAATATAAATTTTCTTACAGGTAATTATTACAGTGCAATTTGATATATGCAATGCGGTGCAACTTATCTTACCCCAGCGCCACATGAGCAATTTTGTCTCAAACAAATTTGGCGTTTTCGCAACATGAAATTTTAACTCCTTCCCTTTACCTCTATGAGCTTCGCGGTAATTTAATTTGGACCGTATTACGCTACTTATCTTTTTCAATCAAAAATTAATTTTTCATTATTTTTATAGAAGAAAACCGTTATATATTTAAAGTATTTCTGTACACAAAAAACACCTTTGTGCATAAACATTTAGAAAAGTTTTTATGTCTGTGAAGAATGAAGAAAAAAAAGCATTTGTATTCAACTATCATCCATAAATATTCAATACAAACATCTAAGGTTTTAAGAGGAATGTTTGCATAAATATTCACACATCACTTTAAGAAAATCTTGGAATATTTTGTAAGAAGATTTCCTACATTTTTTTTTTCGTTTATTTGAAGGCGTTTTGTTAAAGGAATGTTTCTCATACCATTGATAAAGAGTTTGAGTAGAGTGCTATGTAGATGACTTTTTCGACATAATGAATATTATACAGGATTGTAAGAAAAGGTCTTCAAGAAAGCCAATAACTTTATAAAGAAAGGTTCATGAGTGTAGACGTTAGGTCTGTCTATAGTGAAGTGGCCATGACCGATCGAAAGAAGTGATTTCAGAGCTATTAGACGAGAATTTAAAAAAGTTAGTTTAATCTCTTGCTTACGGGTGGGACAGCGTCCATCCCAAACGAAGAACCTCTCAAAAAGACAGGTATTTGACATACCCTATCCCAAACAGTTCGATCCCCCTTTGCAGACATTGGCGTCCATGGACGCCAATGTCTGCAAAGACAATAAGAATGAAAATCTAAATACAAGGTTGTACAGCATTATCTAATAAATAGAAATTGACACTAAAACTGATACATAAGACATTTATTTGGCACAATAGGGTTATTGTCAAATAAATGTCCTAATCAGAAGTAAACAACATTTTATATAAACAGAAATCTAGTGTAAAGCTTGTACGAAAAACCCTTCGTCAGAAATATCGCACATTTGAATTCGAGAAAGAATATCACGGCGTATGATCAGAGATGGTTTCCATAACAACAGAATTCAATTAAATTCAAGAAAGAATATCACCACATATGACCAGAGATGGTTTCCATAGCAACATAGTTCATTTGAATTTAAGAAAGAATATCACACACACACACACCGCGTATGACCAAAGATGGTTTCCATAGCAACATAATTCATTTGAATTTGGAAAAGAATATCACCGCGTATGATTAGAGATGGTTTCCATAGCAACAAAATTGATTTGAATTCGAGAAAACATATTACCGCGTATGATCAGAGATTGTTTCCATAGCAACAGAATTCATTTGAATTCGAAAAAGAATAATAGCTAATAGAAGCTAATGATTCATACGCCCAATATGCGCACATTGACTAAATGGTTTCTATAGCAACAGAATTCATTTGAATTCAAGAAAGAATGTCACCACGTAATATTACCACGTATGACAAGCTAATGCTTCATACACCCCGTATGCGCAGATTGACTAGTTGGTTTTTATATCAACACAATTCATTTTGAAAATCCATTTAGTGTATTTTTAAAGTATAAACATCAACATCATTTTGAATTTTAACTATAAGAAACATTTGATTTGAACTTAAAACATCGCTTTAATACAGCTAAATTTTAATTTTTGATTATCAGTAGCGTCAAATAAATGAACTACTTAACTAAGCCGATGTTTACAGTTTTATCTCTATCTGTTAAATGTCAAATTAGATTTTTCACATGCAGTGGTATCGCCAATGAGGTGGTTTTAGGGTCGTAACAATCCCCCAGAGACCCATACTTATCCAGTATTGAAACTGTATATAGTAGACACTGATGTGCAATTTTTAATTAAAAAAAGGTTATAGTAAAAACACTAACGGACATTTTCAACAATTATTTTTCTTTCCAGTCCTAAAAGTATATATGTTCTGTGTATTTATCTACAATCAGCTGATTCTCCGATTAATGAACGTTGGTTTTGATCGTTAAAGCGCATTTTCTAAAACATCTTTTTAATGCTGAAATATTCACGCCAATTATGCATTTAAAAATGCACTTCAATCAAAATTCTATTGCTAAATTCTATTGCAAATAGAAATGTATAGATAGATGTTCATTGAATGATAATTTGGCAATAGTTAAGGAAGTAAGTTTTAATTACTAAATGAAGAGAGATATATACTAATATGTATAAAGGCTTAAAATGAGTGTGAAAATTACCATGAAGTTTTATGTCCGTAATTTTTAATGAACTATGAAGAATGCTTGTCTAATAAACACCATAAATCGTAATTTTCCATACATTAGAACAACTTTTTGTAACACGTATAAGTATCCAAAAATTAGTCTTATATTTTTTATATACTTGTTTAAAATTTTATAATTAAAAATTGCTTAATTTTTCTTATATTAGAATTCAAGGGTTGAAAAGTTTATCATTTAATGAGCAAACTATAGTTCGGCGAAATGATATTTGAAGAATCGAGAACTGTACAATTTTCTGTTGCAACTTCTTATAAATTTAAAAGGAGTGTGACTCAACTTAAATTTCTCATGTTTATTTGTTTTTCTGTTTTTTTTCCTTTGCAAACTTTGCAAGTCAAAATTTAAAAAATATGCATAGTTGGTACAAATGATCATAATTTTAGCGTGTTACCCTTAATTTTAAAAGGCTTAAAAAATATTACGATTGATACCAAGTTTGACAATGTACCCCTTTTCGAATGGGGGGGGACTTGTCCCCCGAGGGGAGCTAATGACGTCACGAACACGAAAATTGTATCCCGATGTTTTTCTTCTTCACTATATTTATTGAAACTGTGTTAAGTTTCGTGAGCATCGAGCCATAAATAACCCCTTATATTCATAATTATGCCAAATTTTGTTCACGATTCTACCATGTTAAGAAAATACAAAATTTCGAAGTTTTTACTTGAATTTAAAGGATATTCTATCTATTTCTAGATTTTTCGTTAACAAAGCTGGATAAAAAGTTTCGCTAAAATTCGTGTACACAAAAAGTCGACCACAGACAGACCATTGACATTACTCTAAAAATAATCAAAACATGTACAGAAGGTCCTAATATATATGCTGGCATGGAAAATCTCAAAGTTTTGTGAAAACAATACTTCCTCTGAACTATATTCTACAGTCTGAGAAAATGAAAATTTCTAGTAACTCCACCAGCCACACATGTTGAGAAAAGGTAACCTGTATGATGGTCATCTACGATTCAAGCAACTTTCAACGCAAGTAGCAGCAAAAATTATCTAATCAATCGGTTCATATCTCTAACCGTTAATCTGACTATCGTAGTGATTGATGATAAATCCCATGCATGGCACTCTCTTAATTGCAGACTGAGGGGTTAAAATAAAATTGGTGTTACGTTGGTTTGACGAAATTGGCAACAGGAATAATGACACATTCGCCGGCGGCCTTTGAAAGTGTTCACTTAATTTGCACGGTGGTCGACAAAATTTTAGATGGGTTCAATTACGAAAATGTCACTTTAGATTTGAACATTAAACAATTACGGGAATGATATTGTTGTAAACTGACTTGAAACACGAAATGAAATATGTGTGTTTACAACGATAAATAATGAGAATTCTTAATCAGTTCACATCTCTAACCGTAAATCTGACGTGGTATTGCGGTGATGATAAATCACATGTATGGCACTCCCTTAATTACAGACTGAGCGCTTAAAATAAATTCAGTGTTGACGTTGGTTTGGCGAAATTGGCAACTATAGAATATTGACATATTCGCCGGCGGCCTTTAAAAATATTTACTCAATTTGCACGGCTGGCGAAATTTTAGACGCGAGGCACTTGCAAATGTCATTTTAAGTTTGAGCGTTAAGCTATTGCGGAATTGATTTGATACTGTCTAAAATTGACTTGAACCATAAAATTAAATTCAGGTTTTTGATATACTTGTGTTTATTACGATAACAATTAATGAAAGGAATCTGGTGTGGACAGCACACGATTTTCCCAACAGACTCAAATTCATTTTATCATTATTTCTTTAATAGTTCATTAAATTGAGTTTAATTGCACAAAATAACACTTATAATTATTTGAAATGACACTAAACCTACACTTGGGGCGCGGTAGGTTAGCGCGGTAGGCGCCCATTGGTTAGCGCGCTGGAGTTGCACTCGGTAGGCCCGGGTTCGATTCCAGCCACTGCCAAAACTGCCGCCGTGTTCATGCGGAGTACGATCACGTTAAACATGTGGGTCCGAAAGTCCTTCCGAGAGGTTGGTGGTAGGGGAAGGAGGGTACGGTCCCTGTGGATGCCTCCCCCACTGGGTTCCGGTCTAAATTGGGTGGCACTTCCCGACCGTCCAAACTGTTACCTTACACCTTTCTGGTAGGTCGGACGGTCTGGGTTTCAACAACAACAACTAAACCTACACTTTACTTCAATTTTCATTTTTGTTTAGCAATTGGGTGTATTTTCAGTGGCGGCGCAGCAAATATGCAAGAAAAAAACTACAATGCCTAGAGAACAGTTAGTCCTAAAGTAATAGGATTGGATTTATTCTTTCTATCAAAAATTATGCATAAACCAAGTATTTAATTGATACATTCGAGTTTATTTTATTTTTTCATTCTAGATTTTGACGATTTTTGCGGGCCATTTCGCAAAAAAAAAGGGGCAAGCTATTTTTTTCCGTAGTGTACCAAAATCTAATCAGCACCAGGGTCACCCACAAGTGACTTATCTATAAAATGTTATGAAATTTGGTCAATTAGTTTTTGAGTAAAAGTGGGTACATACATTGCACAGACAGAGGCTATGCAATAACGTCTGTGAGTCTATGCAGTAACGTCTATGCAATAACGTGCAATGACGTCTGTGTATGTTACGTACACAGACGTCAAGCTAAAAATAGTTGTTTCTCATTCTAGAGGCCCCAAAGCGTGTAGATTCGTCGAAAACTCAAGTTGCGATTTTCGACGCGATTCCAATATTTTTCCAATATACATTATCATTTATTGTAGGGAAAGTAATAATAAGCTTATAAAAAATTAGCCTTTTTCCCGCCTGCGTTTTGCGCGTTCGAAATGGCAAGTTATCATTAAATGTGAGACCTACACATTTATTAAAAGTTGTTGATAACTTTTCAAAATATCAAACACTTTCAGATTTAAGTATAAAACTGGCCTCCATTATATAATTTTATTAACATTTTAAATGAGAAAATATATTGAATCTTCGCGCGCGTCGAAAGGCATTATTTTCCGATTGGCAGCGAAAGAATATGATATTGTGTTTTTATCACTTCTGGCTCGTGAATAACTTAGATATCATTTCTTTCTTCAAAAGTATTTAATTATCATCAAAGAATCTGTAACAAATAGAAAAATTTTATAACGTTATGCTTGTAACATTTTATTTTTCTTATTTTTTTCCAGTTTTTATTGTTGGTAACAAAATGACATCAATTTGTGTTTTCATTATTTCTGAGAGGAAAAGTAGTGTAAGGTTTTGACAATTTCTTTGTATCGTCATTCCCTAATTAGAATTGTCAAAATTTTGTATTAATCTAGAAGCTGGGATGGATCGAATGAGAGCAAATTCGAGATTCTAGCTAGAGTGGAAGTGCTTGCTCGATCAATATGTAAAGTGATTTTTGATTATATCTTCTGCAACGGTCACCCATAATTCGAGTTTTTGAAATATTCGATTTCGTTGACCTGGTAAGTTGAGACAAATCGAATGAGACCAAAATCGAGATTCTGTGTTTTGAATGGAAGTGCATTTTAAAAAGCGGTTTTATTTATTGTTTATTTTTTTAACTCTTTACAACATAGTTGAAAGAAGTTTATAATTTTGTTCATTCTGTCTGTCCGTTCGCACGATAACTGCCGTAAAAATGACTTTATCAAAATGAAATTTTTAGTATGTTGTTGAGACGGTCTGTGGGACATAGGGGAATGTAAATGAATAATATCACCCAATTAGCTTTGGATTGAATCCGTGTTGAAAAAATGAAATACATTTAACCCTATGAGACCTAACTTATCAAACATTTTTTTAAGGAAAGTTAAAATTCATAAATGGCTTCGAAAGTTTTAGGAAATATTCAAATTATCCCATAAAATATAAAAAAAATGTCAGCAAAATATGCTCGGTAGTTTCTTAAATAAAAAAAAATTAAAATAATAATTACACCCATATAATGTGAAGACATCACGTGGCCCACTTCAAAATAAAATATGGCATCCATCTTTTCCCCCAATGTCAAATCCTGATTTTTATAGTTCTTTTAAATTTATATTTAGTGTTGCATCTGTCCTAAAATCGCTTTTCTTTTTCAAATTTTCTGTGCATGTATATTCTGCGCTAACGCAATTACAATATTTGAGTTTAAATGATCATCAAACTTTGATTATTTCTACAACGAAACCTAATTTGAACGTATGCAGAATGTAAACAAGTGATTATAAGATGAGTTGTATAAAAATTGCTGAAATTTTTTCACGAAAAATTATTTAACTTTGCAATCTAGAATAAAAGTGTATGAATAAAATATTCACTTATTTTACATAGAGAGCCAGACGATTTATATTTAGATGACGTCATTTGAATAAAATTCATTTTGTTAGGAAGAAGTTTTAAGTTTTCAAATATAATAAATTATTGTAGTACTGTGATAATTTAAAATATCTCAGCGCTGAATGTATCGCATTTTAGAGATGCTTAAATAAAATTGCATTTCAGTGGGAAAGTGTTTCATAATCAATGCTTTATGTATGATTGATCTTTCTTGGGTTTTTTTCATTATTTCTTTGCATCATCACCCATTATTCGAAATATCAAGTTTTTTTTTCGTTGACCTGGAAACTGAAATGGATGGAAAGCTCTCGATCATTTCAAAAAGTTGTTTTGAGTGTTTTGATCGTCTCTTTTCGCCATCATTCTTAAATCAAATTTTAGAAATCTAAAATTTGTCCCTTGGTCTCGTAGCATAGGCGGATCGAATGACATCCAAACCAAGATTCTATCTATAATGAAAATGTTCGATAGATTAAACGGAACTCCCATCTCTGACTCATATTATTGCTCATATTATTATGAAATTACATCATAATAGAAAAATCGATTTTTTAGAAAATTCGGAATGGAACATAAAAGACACTAAATCCGATGTCAAAAACTCAAAATGGCTGTACAGCAATTTAATTTATACTTAATTATGTTACTTATTTTTTTTTCTAATTTAAAAAAAATAATTTTTCATTAGTTTTCATTGCATATTTAAAGTACTTTTATGCACGAAGAACGCGCTTTGGCTATAAGAATTTAGAAATATTGTTATGTCTAAGTAGAATCAGAAAGCATTTGTATTCAAGTATCATTCATAAATATTCAATACAAACTTTCAGGGTTTTGAGAGGAATGTTTGCATAAATATTCAGGCATCACTTTAAGAAAATCTTCGAATATATTGTTAAAAGATTTCCGACATTTTTCTTTTCGTTTATTTGAAGCATTTTGTAAAAGAAAAAATGCTTCACATACTATTTATAGGGTATTTTGAAGCAGGGTGTTGAATAGAAGACTTTTTCCGCTCAAATAATAGTAGACATGAGTAAAGCAAGTGACTTTGCTCACAGTCAATAATAAACTGATTTACAGAGAAAAAGAAAATAAATAAACATATGTACCATTTCGGAAATCAACTGGATTTCCGTCATCAGTGCAAAAGTCTGGACCTCAAAGCCCAAATAAGCGGAAGGAAATGTCGGCCAAACTGAAATTGCTAAACGACATCCCAGTATAGTGACACTGCCTAATTGCTCGAAAAGAAAATAAAACGTTTAAACGTTTAAAATAGGAAATAAGGAAATATAAACATGAGACGTAAAGAGCAAAACATAAAATTAAAAAAAGATAAAAGAAATAGAATGAGTACAAAGAAATACAAAAAAATAATTATTAGAAATTTTTTATTTCTCTGTGTTCATATTTTTTGCCTTTTATTTTTATTTTTATTTTATTTTACTTTCGTTCTTATTTACGTCTCGTCTTCATATTTCCTTGTTTGCCATTTTCATTGTTTAATATTCCTTTTGTGCCACTAGGGGGCACCAATTGTAATGTCGTTTAGTCATTTCAGTTTGGCTGACATTGCCTTGCTCTTCTTTGCGCGTTTAGGTTCAGACTTTTTGCACTGATGAAAAAAATTCAGTTGATTGCCAAAACGTACGTAAGCATGTTTTTTCTGATTTGCACTGCATTTTGCGTTGTAAACCAGTTTATTATAATAGTATACATTACATAGTTCGTGTGAAAAGTTTTAAGCACCTCAATAATTTTGTAAGGAAAAGTCCACGAGTTTAAACGGTATGTCTATCTGCATTAAAGTAGTCCTGCCCGATCGGATAAAATTATTTTCAGATCCCCTATCGGTGAATTTAAAAAACTAGAATAACGAACTCGGCAATAAAGTGAGATAGGTGTAAAAAGCCAATTACAAAGTTGTAGAACATCGCATAATGAGTAGAAATCGACAAAAAAACACTGTTACAGAAGGCATTTATAGAGTTAAATACATGAACTATATTATTTAGCAGGGGACTTATAGTTTTACCTATACATCTGTATTGTCAATTTAGGTTTGCCGCAAGTATAGAGATAAAATACATGATGGTTATCAATGATTTTAGATTTCAAACAATTTTCGAAGCAAATATTGTAAATAAATTTTTAATCAATCGGTTCATATCTCTAACCGTAAATCTTACGTATCGTAGTGATGATACATCACACGCATGGCACTGTCTTAATTATAGACTGAGCTCTTAAAATAAATTCAGTGTTGACGTTGGCGAAATTGGCAACGGGAATATTGACACATTCGCCGGCGGCCTTTGAAAGTGTTCACTTAATTTGCACGACCGACGAAATTTTAGATGGGTTCAATAGCAAAAATGTCACTTTAAGTTTGAACATTAAACTATTACGGGATTGCCATTGTTGTAAACTGACTTGAAACTTGAAATGACATCTAAGTTTTCTGGCGCATACTTGTGTTTACAGCTATAAATAATGAAAATAATAAACTTGCGAAAGTATGATGTTCAAGCCTTTCAAAATAAAGGAAACTAACGCTGTTAAAAAAAAATTAAAGAAATTTTATTTTGTTTACTAAAGTGTTTAATAATGTGTGGCGCTTAGAGTCAAACACAGATCGTAGTAATAAAAATCTGATGTGAGCAGCACATGACTTTCCCTGCAGACTCAAATTCATTTTTTTTCTTTATTTCTTTAATAATTCATTGAGTTTAATTGCACGAAATAACACTAAATTTGCATTTTTAATTTTGTTCTTATTTGGTAATTGAACATTTTTCCAAAGGCCGCATAACAAAAATGTGAAAATTTTTCAACTATCTCGAGAACGGTTACTCCTAGAGTAATGGAGTTGGTCTTATTTTTTTCCTCGTCAAAAATTACGTATGAAACAAGCATTTGATTGATATATTTGAGCATACGTAGTCTTTTTTTTTCAGATTTTTGCGATTTTTGCGAGCTTTTCGTAAAAGAAGGCAGGTTCTTCTTTTCCGAATCGTATCAAAATCTAACCAGCACCAGCGTAACCTACAAGTAACTTATCCCCCAAATTTTGTGAAATTTGGTCATTTCGTATTTCAGCTAGAGTGGATACATACATTGCACAGACAGACAGACACACACACAGACGTCACGCTAAAAATAGTTTTTTGTGTTCTATAGGTGTCAAAATGTGTAGATCCGTCGGAAACTCGAGTTGCGATTTTCGACATGATTCCAATACTTTCTCTATACATTACCATGTATTGCAGGGAAAGTAAAAAAATTACCTACGTTAGGTTCTGCTCCGTAGTTAATACTATTATTTTCCAAAGTTTGAAACTTCTAGATCACAGTGGTATTTGGAGGGATTGAAAACAGTTTCATTCTCCTCCCCATTTTCCATCCCCAGGGGAGAAATTGACAATCATACTTTATTAGGTTCTATTCCGTGGTCTATAATATGCACGTGTTCAGCCTTGGCTGCCGGGAGCTTCTGTAGGATCTGGAAAGATTTTCGACTTCATCCCACTTTTATCCACCTATGGGAGAGAGTTCCAAAATCTTGCTCCATTTTCTTTAAATGTTGTCTAATCGGTATTGTGTTACACAAATTGGAGTACCGATTATACTGTGATTTGTGGAGAGTCTAACCAAGCAGAATACTGTGATTTTTTAATGTAAAATACAACATTTAATTACATTTCTGCATGTTTATTGGTTATCAGATTGTTTTAAACTTCTTTAATGACATAGATGTTTCCATAGAAAACATATTCTTAGCTTACGTAACGGGTATCAGCAGGAACTTCAATGACACTCTCATAAGAATGACTTGAGAAATATTTCTCTGCAATGAAAATGATATCATTCTAGGAAAACGGCATATACTTCGATTGATTAAAAAAGTTGTCTGGAATTATAGTCTAACATATTAAAAACAGCTGACAGCAATATTTCTGATCTATTTTGTGGGTATGTTAGTATCACCATTTCGCTCAACTCAACTTTCTTAGAATAGAATCCCCCGAACTTTTCAAGACAAAATTTGAAAAAATCTGTATCGTTAGTTCAAATGATTACAATTATCGCATGTTACCCTTCATTTGAAAGGGCAAGAACACATCTTTTGATTGATACTAAATGCGACAATGTACCTCCGAGGAGGTTAATGACGTCACGAACACAAACGTTATTTCACAGTTACAATTATTACTTTCCCTGCAATACATGGTAACATATAGGGAAACCATTGAAATCACGTCGAAAATCGCAACTCGAGTTTTCGACGGATCTACGCGTTTCGGGACCTCTACAACACGAAAACATAATTTTTAACATGACGTCTGCGTGTGTGTCTGACTGTGCAATGTATGTATCCACTCTAGCTCAGAAACTAAAGGATCGAATTTCATAAAATTTGGTAGGTAAGTCACTTGTGTACGACCCTGGTGCTGATTAGTTTTTGGTAAGATTTGGGTAAAAATAATCCGCCTTTTTTGCGAAATGACCCGCAAAAATTGCCTATATCCACTCTATCTGGAAAACTAATAGATCTAATTTCACAAAATTTGATAGATAGTCACTTGTGGGTTACCCTGGTGCTGATAAAATTTTAGTACGATTCGGAAAAAATAACTTGCCTTGTTTTGCGAAATGACCAGCAAAAATCATCAAAATCTAAAATAAAAAACTACGCATGCTCAAATGTATCAATTAAATGCTTGTGTTATTTTAATGTACGTAATGCTTAACAATGAAAAGAATAAGACCAACCCCATTACACTAGGGCTAGCCGTTCTCGAGATATTTTAGGTTTTTCGCATTTACGCTGCGCCACCATTGAAAAAAATATGATGTGGGCAGCACATGACTTTCCTTATATAATGCAATGAATTTACTACTTTTACAGTTAAAAAAATATTATTTTTATAGTAGATACTTATATTCTTTCCAAGATATTGAATTTTCTTCAATTAGTCGTCCTTTTCATTGATTTAGCGTCATTTTTATCAATTTGGCGAGATTTTTGTTAATTTGGCAACAATTAAAAATGTCGCCAAGTTGGCGACATTTCGCCAAAATCTCGCCAAGTGTTATGGATGGAGAAATAAGTTATTCTTACAGCAGATAAATGACTATTCGCGTTCAAATGCAAAAGTATTACTCAAAGTATCTTTTTTCATGAATGGAACGAGCTAGATCCACGAAAATGATGTCACCCAATTTATCGCATGGTATTACATATGAAAAGTGAACATGTTTCTCAACAGGAATTTTTTTTTATTTTATATAACTTTTTGATAATTTTTTTGAAAAATGTGCAATATCTCGAGAACGGTTCATGTTAGCGTTCTAAAATTAATGTCAATCATTTTGTAATGAAAAATTACATAAGAAATGTTTATTTGCGTAACTTTATTAGAGGTTTTGATTTTTTGATGATTTTTTCAAAATTTCACTCGAAAATTTAGGAGGGTTCTGAGCATTCGATAGCGTATAAAAACAATAGGCTTCCAGTGTTTACGGATTGTGATTTTTGTACTAAATTTCGTTGGAATCTGTCCATTCGTTCGTCAGTTATCGTCTCCACAGACTCACTGACACACACACACACACACACATACTTTCACACACACACACACACATACTTTCACACACACACCTCACTTCAAAAATGTTTGATTCGTGATCAGGGATGCTTGAAACGTGCTTTCCCGTCGAAAACTCGAATTCGAATTTTCGACCCCGTCACAATACTTTCCTTATACATTATGTATATAAGGAAAGTAAAAAGTTGAGTTACCAACTGAGAACGAAAACTGAATCCAAAGTGCCAATTCAGTATCATTTTAAATAATTGTGGGCATTATGTTGTGTCGTTAAGCTCAATATAATGTATTATTGAAAAAATAGAGAACGTGAATATGAGTCTGCGAGAGAAAGTCATGTTCTGACCATATCAGATTTTTTCCCCTACAGTGATTGAAACTTTTAAGTCTCATGGTCATTGAGTCATAAATAATCCCTTTTATGTATAATTATGTCAAATTTTGTCCTACGCTGTCATGTTAAGAAAATATAAAATTTCGATAACTTTCAAGGTTTCCCCTAGAATTTAAAAAAAAATCTGATGTAGGCAACACGTGACTTTGGCTGAAGACTCACTTTCACGTTCTCTTTATTTTTTCAATAATTCATTAAATTGTGTTTAATTGTACAAAAATGACACCCATAATTATTTTAAATGACACTGAATTTGTACTTTTAATTCAATTTTAGTTTTCATTTGTTACCTGGACTTATTTTAACAAGAAAGATCAATCATGTATATAACATTGATTATGAAACACTTTCCAACTTCAATGCAATTTTATATAAACATTTCTAAAATGCGATACATTCCTCGGTAATATTTTTAAAATTATCACAATACTACACCAATTTATTATATTTGAAAACTTCATCGAAAACAAATGAACTTTATTCAAATGATGACATCGAAATATAAATCGCCTCTATATAAAAGTAACATTTCATTCATCACAATACTATAATAATTTATTTTATTTAAAAATTTGAAAAATTGTTATTTAACATATTTATTTTAAAATGTGAAACCTCTCTTATATATAAAATAATTGAACTCTTGGAAAGATATTATATAATATATCTATTTTTTCTTTCTGGGGGATATAACAAGAGTTAGAATTTAATTAAATTTGTTTTTCTCCCTATATGAAATAATTTTTATTTAAAAAACTACGTAACATATTTAACTAAAATTTTTTATATATATTTTATGGGATAATTTCAATATTTCTTAAAATTTTCGAAGCAATTTGTGAATTTTAAATTGGCTTAAAAATGCTTGAAAAATTAGGTCCCATAGGGTTCAATGTATTTCATTTTTTCAACCCGGGTTTAATCCAAAACTAATTGAGTGATATTATTCATTTATATTCCCATAGGTCCCACAGACCGTCTGAAAACATACTAAAGTTTCATTTTGATAGAGTCATTTTCACGGCAGTTATCGTGCTAACGGACAGACAGACAGACAGACAGACAGACAGACAGACAGACAGACAGAATGAACAAAGTCATAAACACTTTTCAACTATGTTGTAAAGTGTTAAAAAGTAGAATAGCGAAAATGCGAAAAAACTAAAGTATCTCGAGAACGGCTTGTTCTAGAGTAATGGGGTGGGTCTTATTCTTTTTATCGTCAAAAATTAAGTATAAAACAAGCATTTAGTCGATATATTTGAGCATACGTAGAATTTATTTTAGATTTTGAAGATTTTTTCGCTCCATTTCACAAAAAAGGCAGGTCCCTTTTTTTCAAATAGTACCAAAATCTAATCAGCATCAGAATTACCTACACTTGACTTATCTACCAAATTTGAGGAAATTTAGTTTATTAATTTTTCAGCTAGAGTGGATACAGGGAATTTTTGTGGGAAAATCCAATCTGCACCAGGGTCACCCACAAGGGACTTGCCTATCAAATTTTATGAATTTCGGTGGTCAATTAGTTTTTCAGTTAGAGTGAATACATGCATTGCACAGACAGACAGACAGACACACACACATGCAGACTTCACGCTAAAAATAGTTTTTCGTGTTCTATAAGTGTCAAAATATGTAGACCCGTCGAAAACTCGAGTTGCGATTTGCGGCATGATTCCATTACTTTCCCTATATATTACCCAGTATTGCAGGGAAAGTGAAAATTCTATCCCGTTCTCGATTTTACGTCAACAAAGCCGGATTCAAAGTTTCATGAAAATCCGTTAATATTTGTGGTAGTTATCAAGTACAAAAGAAATCTACCACCAACAGACGGCAGACAGACATCACTCTAAAAATAATCAAAACGTATTCTGGATGTCCTAAAACATATATTAGTATCAAAATCTTGGAATTGAACACTTTCGTAAAAACAATACTTTCACTATATGATAGTAAAAATTCTGTTACTTCAATTTTTCGGTTCATTATATGATTTTAAAATTTGACATTTCGATCACAATGTATTACTTTCCTTATATACGTAATGTATAAGGAAAGTATTGTGGCGGGGTCGAAAATTTGAATTCGAGTTTTCGACGGGAGAGCGCGTTTCAAGCATCCCTGATCACGAATCGAACATTTTTAAAGTGATGTCTGTCTGTGTGTGTGTGTGTGTGTGTGTGTGAAAGTATGTGCGTGTGTGTGTGAAAGTGTGTGTGTGTGTGTGAAAGTGTGTGTGTGTGTGTGAAAGTATGTATGTATGTGTGTGTCAGTGAGTCTGTGGAGACGATATCTCACGAACGAATGGAGCGATTCGAATGAAATTTGGTATAAAAATCACAATCCGTGAATACTGGAAGTCTATTGCTTTAAAACACAATCAAATGTTCAGAACCGCCCCCCCCCTAAATTTTCGAGTGAAATATTGAAAAAATCATCAAAAAATTAAAACCATTAAAACAGTTACGCAAATAAACATTTCTTATGCAATTTTTCCCTAGAAAACGATTGATATAAATTTTAGAACGCTAGCATTAACCGTTCTCGAGATATTGCACATTTTTCAAATAAATTTATCAAAAAATTCCATAAATTAATAAAAAAATAGTAACTCTTAAGAAACATGTTCACTTTTCATATGTAATATCATACGATAAATTGGGTGACATCATTCTCGTGGATCTAACTCGTTCCATTTACGAGAAAAGATACTTTCAGTAATACTTTTGTATTTGAACGCCAATAATCATTTATCCGCTGTAAGAATAACTTATTTCTCCGTCCATAACGCTTGGCGAGATTTTGGCGACGAATTTAGCTGAATGTTGCCAACTTGGCGACATTTTTAAATGCTGCCAAATTAACGAAAATCTCGCCAAATGGATAAAAATAACGCTAAATCAATGAAAATGACGACTCATTGAAGAAAATTCAATATCTTATAAAAAATATAATATCTAATATAAGAATAACATTTTTTTAAACTGTAAAAGTAGTAAATTCATTGCATTATATAAGAAAAGTCCTGTGCTGCCCACATCAGATTTTTTTTCAAGTAATTATTAATTACCGAGAATATTTAAATACGTTGCATTAAAAACGCTTTCGCTTCAAACAGCTCGTGAAAATATTATGCATCAATCGGGCAATAAATGGCTATCTTAGAATGTATTCTAATATGTATTCAAACAGAATGTATTCTAATTCTATTCGGAATGAAATATTTACAATCCGTATTTCTCAAACAAGCATTTTCTACATGAAGGAGCGAATTGCTCTTATAACTTTATTTCGTTAAAAGTCACGCCCATATATAAATTGGAAATTGGGAAAAATTGAAGGATAACATTTTGAAAATTCATGGTCCATTCTTTTCTCTGATTCTGCTGTAAAGTAGGAAATTTAATTGCTTTCCTGCTTGGAAATTGCTAAGAAATCGTTCCGGACTCCGGCGATGACGTAGCTGTTTCCATGGAAACCAGATATCCCGGTTGATCTCAACAGGCATCAGCTGGAGGGAAAAGAAAAAAGAGCAAAAGAATAGACACACACTGTGCAGGGAGAAAATGAAAATATTTTTGATGTTTTCAATCAGTGATAGTGAAACGTTTAATTATTTATGAGGTATAAATAGAAACAATTCATATATTTTGGGACGATATCATATATTACGATAAAAAAGTCAGTAAAGTCATGTGGAATTTAGCCCAGAAAAAGCAAATACGAGTATTAGGGAAATTTTTGAAATAAAAATTGGCAGTGGCTCCAGTTAGATGGAGCCGAAATCTTGTTTTCGTGAATATTATTTTCCTTTGTTGGAGGGGAGGGGGTTCTTTCGACATTTTCAAAACAGTTCGGAATATTAAAACAATTAACCACCTTTACAAATAGTGCAAAATATTAAAATATCGAAATTAGACCCACAGAATCAAAATAGTTTAATATACTAAAAGTTGAAATTATAGCCACACTATTTCAACTACTAAAAACCAAATTTCAAATTAAGTACATATCCTTGTAGAGCGTTTGAAGGACTAAAAATTACTTCTTATCATAAGATTAGCCAATCATTTTTTTATCATTTTTTTAGTTTTGGCGATATAAGAATTACAGACTTGAAAAAGGAAAATCTGAATTTTTGGAAAGGTTTAATGACTTTGTGAAAACAACTTTTTAATATAGAAACTAGATTTCCTGCTGAAAGTTTTTGTCACTTGCTGTTTATACCTATATTTTATAATTAAGAAGATATTTCAAGTGGAAGTATGCAAATGAGGCTAAAACTAGTCTGACAAAAACTAGTTTAACGAACAAAGACTTAACAATAATAAAATACTGAAATTATTTTATATATTTATAAAAAGAACCCTATTTCCGGCTAAACAAGTAAAGATGGTTTGCATTTTTATCAATTAGGATCGACGATATAAGTGTCTAAAGTGTTTGCATTTTTGTATTGCTCCGATTTCATCCAGAGATATCTCAAGTATAGATGATATCCACATCAACTTCCTTAACAGAAAGAATTGATTTACACGACGCGACTCTACACAAATATGTGAGTAAAAGTTAAAAATAATATTAATAGTAATAATAATAGCAATAATAATAATTGTAATAACAACAGTAATAATAATAATTGTAATAATAATAGTAATAGTAATAATTATAATAATTGTAATAATAATGGTAATAATAATAGTTATAATAATAGTAGTAGTAATAATAATAATAATAATAGTAATAACAATAATTATAATAATTGTTATAATAATAATAATAATAGTAATAATAATAATTATAATAATTGTTATAATAATGATAGTAGTTATAATAATAATAATAGTTGTAATAATAATAATAATGTAATAATAATAACAATAATCTAAACCAAATGGTTCAGTTGGAAGTTTTCATACGCTAGTATTCCATAATATGCAATTAGACTTGTATCATCATCCCATAAATAATACTACAAACACACTCTACCAACTGGAAAACTGTTTTAAATCGTAAGAAGAAAATATTAAAACACTTTCCAAACTATATAACATAAAAATTCAGAAAATAACTTTTAGATTGCCCCATAGCGAAGAAAGTTCGGTTATTGAAAAGATTTGTATAAAATCTGAACTCAATTACAAAAAAGAAAAGAAAAGAAATTAAAGGTCATAATTAAAAAAAAACTCGCGGTAATATTCATGAGACAAATGTCTGAAGTCCGTATATCAATGGCATACTGATTTGCAGCAAAAACAAGTACATTAATCGCTAGTTTTTTAAATTTGTGGAAGGTCCCTAAATTCTCTCTTTCGAAAATTGCTTCATTAAGAGCGTGGTTTTTTGGTGTAAGTCTGGAATTTTGTTTTATTCCCCACACTTTGATTTTACAGGTACAGACACCAAACTAGCTAATTATTACATTAAAGTTCAAAAACTTTTTTTCGAGTCATTGGACATTTTTTTTCGGAAAGAGGCGGTGATTATTATGCAAATACCCCCCTCAGTTTTGAAAATATTTTACATGAATTTTTCTTGCTATTCAAATCAATTTTCTAATTAGTGTGTCTGGTACTAACCGTTCAAACGTTATAAGCCCGATGAATCTTTTAAAAACACCCAGTAGAGTGTTGAAAACTCAAGCCACTCGACTACTCTAGAGTACGAGCAGCTGTTTAAGTGGCCAGGATCCTTGTATAGTGTGTGTGTTCTTTCCTATTTTTGATACTGTTTTTTGTTCTACTTATCTTTCTTCACACAAGGCGGCGCCACAACCGCTGTAACTTCTCCAGCACGCGATTAAGCTCTCATTCGGCGCCAACATCATGACATGCTCACGCTGAAAAATAAAGCCCACGCTCTACCTAAATTATCCCACACTGTTATAATTTTATTTTAATTCATTTGCATTTAAAGAAAAATATTTTTGGGCCATCAAAAAAATTAAATCTAGAAAGTGTTCTGAGATACAAACAACACCATCTTCTAACTCAAAAAAAGTTCTTCGAAATTTCTCTATTATAAAAGAAAGTTCACGTTTAATGCTAAAAAAACCAAAACTTTCCGAGCTATGAAATATATTAATTAGAAATCGAATGGAATCGTGAACACACATCAACTATCCATAGAGAGCATTCTATAAGCTCAAATCCTATCGGTGGTTTGAACTTTCTTGCTCTTGCCATCAGATCCATAGGTTCGAATCCTGAGGCTAAAGAAGAAGATCGTTTATGTAATATAAATAACGTTGTAGTTCATCACTATATGAGCTATACAGTAAATTCAGTAATAATTTGGAAATCATAATATTATAGTGCAACACGCCTCGTGGGGGGGGGGGGGGGGGGGTCATGAGTATGTGTACATGCTCATAATTTGCCTGATTCCAGTCTAAACTGTATACTAATTTAAGCGGTGGATATTGTTACTATATGTATCCTCTGAAATCAGGGTATATGCTCAGGACACAAGAATGAATCCAAATATCTGGATAACTAACACGTTTATTGTCAAGCATGGCGTAAACAGGGACAATATACAGCAAACAAACAGCTCGATAGTTGTCTCAGAGGATCACTAAACAGCTGTCAGGTGCAGTAAAACAGCAACTAAATGCTCCATTCATTTCAAAAAACAGCAAATACTATACTCAAAACACTAATGTAACTTAATTTATAAAACAGCAGCTACTATTCTCAAAATATTGACGTATGTCACAGTTCAATCCAACTCTTATGATATCAACTGCCCTTTAACTGAGTGATGACTGCTTTTATAGACTCCCTAGAAGGGATTCGTAAATCGTCGTTGTACAGAGAAGGTTCACAAACATCTGAAATATCGCCAAATTGTCGATTAATCGCAAAATATGGCGCCCCCTCCCTTACCTAACTTCAGCATATGGCAATCCTAAATTCACGTCATAGGAATGTCGGCAGTAAAGGTGCTTTCTCCGTCTAGTTTTCAAAAGAGACTGCAGTGAGGGTATTTTACACATTCATAACAATATTAAGAACAGTGGAGCACAAAAATAATCTAATTCTGTTCAATCTGAGAGCTTAAAATCACCGCCTATACATTCTTTATACTCGCAGAATCTGATGGCGTTTCCAAAGTTAGGATTACGTCCCCATTGCAGACAACAACATCCATGGATAGTGTTCGTTCTTTTATGCTTTGCAAACGCGGAAGAGCAGGTCATTTTATTTGACAGCAAGAACGATCTATATATACCACAATTTTACTAGCTCTATACTCCAACTTACTTAATTAAATAGCGGAAGCGGTGCATGTATGCCTTTATCGGCAATGGGGGAGCAACCCTAACATGGAGAATACCCCCTATGAACGGGTTCTGTAGATATGAACTGAGTTGTTGCATTCTCATGAAACCTAAAATCAGTCTTTAAAAAATTTGACTGAAGAAAGAAAACGGAATTTCTCGATCTTCACAAAGTGTATACAGTCAACCCTCCTTGGGGCGCGGTAGCCCATTGGTTAGCGCGCTGGAGTTGCACTCGGTAGGCCCGGGTTCGATTCCAGCCACTGCCAAAACTGCCGCCGTGTTCATGCGGAGTACGATCACGTTAAACATGTGGGTCCGAAAGTCCTTCCGAGAGGTTGGTGGTAGGGGAAGGAGGGTACGGTCCCTGTGGATGCCTCCCCCACTGGGTTCCGGTCTAAATTGGGTGGCACTTCCCAACGTTCAAACTGTTACCTTACACCTTTTCTGGTAGGTCGGACGATCTGGGTTTCAACAACAACAGTCAACCCTCCTATAATGCGATTAATTCGTACAGCGTTATATGGAAACCGCGTTATAAGAAACTCAGATTAGTGTAAATCGGATTAATTCATACCGCGCTATATGGAAACCGCATACCATGTTGTATGGAAATAAATAAAAAAACTCAGAATCATTACAAAACAAAACAATTCGTATCGCGTTATATGGAAACCGCAATGCTGTATATTTCTGAATTTACAGGGGATTTCCGTAATAACTGAAATTGAAAAATGGTGATGTACGGTACGTGATGTATGAAAAAACAGGAGAATTCCCCATTAATTTCAACCATAAATGTGTAATAGAAAAATCCATGCTATAGGGAGACTGCTTAAGCTAATTGAGTTGTATTATAGAGAAACCGCGTTATATGGAAACCGCGTTTTACGAGTACCGCGTTATGGGAGGACTGTCGTAGTTTTTGTTCCGCATTATATGGAAACCGCTTTATAAGAGTATCGCGTTATAGAAGGGTTGACTGTATATTTAAGAGATAGAGGTCATTTAATCCATCAATCCATTCTTGGATAAGAGTATCTATCTATCCTTCGAAGAAAAGTGAAAAAACGGATCTTCATAATGTTTCGCAGAATTGTGGCACGTAGCAAATTTTTTTATGAGCATTTCAGATCTTCTATACTATGTTGATGAGGGCATAAAATGAGCAAAACAATTCTATTGATGCTGTTATCTGGAATGAGAGCTTGATCCTGATTTTGGGAATTGTCCATATAAGTGTAGAAATAAACTAGGTCGTTGCATCCTCGTTCAAATTCGTGCAGCCTAAGCTCAGTCCTTAAGAAATTCGAAGTTGACTGCGTGGTAGGACTGCGCCATCTGAACTGCAGTTTTAGCCGTATAAGTAGAGAGCTGTAGCGGTACGTTGAAAATAGTCTATGGTTGTCTGCCAGCGGTAAATGTTTCATGAATAGTCACTATGCCTCAACGACGACAGAAGACGTCATATGAACAAGTTATGGAGTTTGAGCGGGGACGAATGGTCGACTTTCGTGAAGGGGGCTTTCTTATCGTGCAACAGCAGCTCGTATGGAGAGCAATACCATGACAGTGATGCGAGTATAAAAGTAGTGAATTGAAGAGCTGGACGAGTCGCAAATCCAGCAATGGACGACAAAATGTTACGTTAGTACGGGATGAGAGATACTTCGTCGGCATGGCAGTGATCGTACAGCTTCATTTCGACAGTTGACAGAACGTTGGAGCACTGCTGCAGATGTTGAGACCCAGACAGTCCGACCTACCAGAAAGGTGTAAGGTAACTGTTTGGACGGCCGGACTGATGCAAGTATGTCATCATCTGTTCCAATAATTCGGCGGCGTCAGCTAAACCATTAACTGCGCGCAAGAATTATCCCCTGACGCAAAACCATCGACGCCTGCGGTTACAGTGGGCCCGTCAACATAGACACTGGCGTGCCGATTGGCAACAAGTAGTCTTTTCCGATGAATCCCGCTTTAATTTGGGGATATAGTGATGGCCGCACTCAAATTAGACGCTATAGCGATGAACGCCATCTTCGGTAGTGCGTTATCCAACGTCATACTGGACGAACGCCACGCGTGATGGTCTGGTGCACCATTGAGTATCTTGGACGATCTCAGCTGCTGAGAATTGTGGGTAATCTCAAAAGCAACCAGTACATCAGAGAAATTCTAGAGCCCGAAGTCGTACCCTTCATTCAACTCATTCCTGGAGCTGTGTTTCAACAGGTCAATGTCCATCCACATGTTGCTAGGAATATTCGTCTTATTTTCAGCACAACAGATACAGCTTCTTCTTTGGCCTGCGTATTTACCGTCGTCTATTGAACATGTCTGGGATTTCGTCGGTCGGCATCTCGCTCGTGACACTCTTCCCGTAGTTAATACAGCTGAATGTTGGATTCGGATAGAAGCAATCTGGAATGTTCTTCCTCAAGTATAAATTCAAAATCAGTTTGATTCGATGCCACGTCGTATAGAAGCACTTATTGCAACGAATGGTGGCTTTACCAAATACTGATATTCGACTTGTAATATTGTTTTGTTTTTTGTTTTATAAATTCAATCGTTTATTTGTATCAATACAGGCCATTTCTGGAATAAATGTCATTCTATTCTGATGATTCCTTCATGGTGTTTCAATTTTTACAAACAGGAGTATATATTATTAATATTTGGAGTTTTCCAAATATTAAACAAAAAATTAATATATGTAATTAATAAAGGTTTTCTTTCTTGTTTTTTTAATTTTATATTAATTCTCATAAAAAAAGAAGTGAGTTCTTAAAAACTGGTGTAAAAAACAGGCACACAACTTACAATTTTATTCACATGTGTAATAACAATTTTACAACTGCGCAATAGCTTCATTGCAGATTACTTTGCTGTTACTAAAAAAAAAATACGTGCAAATATAGAATAGTAATATATAACAGATGATAAAAGAAACTCAAATAAAAAAATTCCATCATTTTAATATTGTCTGCATATTAAAAACTTTTTATTATTATTATTATTATTTTGTTAATTTATAAACCTTGCATAATTTTAGGGATACAGACACAACCAACGCTGGGGGTCACGTTAATTTGGAGACTCGAGTAACGATTGGGTCCCGTTTATTTGCAGGCGCCAATAATATTATTGCAGGCGCCAATATTGCAGGCGCCAATATGGGTCACGCTCATAGCGAGGAAACACTTAGAAGGACATGAAAATAGATGCACAGACGGACATATAAATTTTTAGTGGGATCCTACCAAGGCTATCCATCAAAATTTTGTCCAGCAAATCAAGTTCAGTCGATCTTCCGTAATGATGAGAGAGACAGACCCAGTTTTATCTATATAGATATTATGCTGTTTCTTCCATGTAGATCATTATATTCAAATTACGTGTTACTATGAATAGTTTGAGTAATGTCATGACACCTTGACTCCTATCCAGAATACACTCACTACCTGGTACGTTTCTCGGCGAATCCTTTCTAACAGAATGAGCGTTGCCATGGTAACTGAACGCAAGTGCACCATCTTGGGGAAAGAAGCGTGGGCTGGGAAAAGAATAAACAAAGATTGCAAAAAAAAATGAAAGTGCAGCGTTGGAAAATTTCGTTAAATCAGGGGAAATATTTGAGTTTCGAGAGAAACATCGGAATTGTGCAAATAAAATGATTTCGTGTGTGCCCTGTATCGACTACACTAGAGGAAATGAATAAATTGATTTTACCCAGAAACATATATATAGATATATTGCTTGCTCCAGTAATGATTTTCTACGTCGAAACTTCAAACTTTCTTTTAAGATTATTAACTGAAGATTGAAGGTACTGTTAGGGCAGACAATTCCTCTGAATTCAAGGGCTCATTCTCGAGATGCATTCGTAGATCTGGATGCCGTAAGATTTATTCGAGTAGTAATGGGGTTTAACAAAAACAAGATACCGTTAATTACTTTCTATTTATATAAGAAAATCGCGAAACAAACATCAGATACAATAAACCAGCAAATCAATTCTTAATGTCTCCATAAACAATAAAATTGGATTCTCAAAATACTGCCGTATTCGCAATTAAAATAATTTCACTTATCACATAACACTACTCTCTGAGCAATGAGCATTCTTATATACCCTCTTCTCGCTCTTTTTTCTACCCAGACCGACCAACGTACGCGAATATGTGAGATATCTGTTTGGACTACCGGGCAAGTGCTACCCAATTTAGACCGGAACCCAATGGGAGAAGGCCACAGGGACCGTGTCATCCATTCCCTAACTCATCACGCCTCCGATGAAATTTCAGACCTACAGATTTATCTACCCATATTCCACTCAGACACAAAGATACCTTTAGGTGAGATCGAGGACCGAACACGGAACTACCGCGTATGATCTTTCCAGCCTAACCTCTAGGATATCCCGATCCCTTTTATATGTTCTATTTTTGCTTTCTTTCCAAACATTTCTACCTACTCGAAGGTGTAAGGTAACTGTTTGGACAATCGTGGGAGCTAATAAATTTAGAGCAAAACCCAGAGAAGGCAAAATCTACAGGGCAGTACCCTCCTTCCTTTGACCCATTGACCCATCAGCTCCACCAATGACTTTCAGACTTGCAGGTTGGATCGTGCCCATACTCCGAGTAGACACGATAATTGTTATGGGCTATGTCGAGAATCGAACTCGGAATAATATACATCGGGAGTATTTCCTAAAAATCTACATAACTCTGTGATTCTTATATTCCATTAGCTTAGATTCTTGAACTTTCCCCAAACTCTCCAAAAGTTGCCACGTTATTGATGCTTCGTCAAATTTGTCACCAGCATCCCCAAATTGGTCGTCACGTTCATGAGTTCCTGGATATCACGCTAACGAGAATTTGTTACTCTACATGTTGCTTTTCTTCAGACAGAGTATTAAGGCTAAAACATAGATATAGGATTATTGCAACTCTATGCATGGACTCGAAACTTTATACAGTAGAATCTCACTATAGCAAACCCGGGAAATTGCGATATCCCAGATATAATAAACCTTTGTTTTGGTTCCACTCAATATTCTAGACTATTAATGTTATTTAATAGTTTATAATGAATTTTCAACTGCACGCATTGTAACTGTAGTACCTTACAGATTAAAGATTAAAGACCAACACCCGCGACAACCTTTAGGTTTATGCCGGCTTTGAAGGGTGGGGCATGGCTACTATGAACCGACCGGTGAGAGCACGGCCAAGGGAACGAAGTCGACGGAATCATTCACCGGATGAGGTCCGAAGATGATCCCGAAGGCCCGACGCCGGTCGCCGACGGGTCTAGAGACTGGCCACAACACAGACTATTATACAGACCTGTCACTCTCGATAGTTTCGTTTTCGCGGTGGCCATTAGAGATAGACCAAACATAGGGTTGGCGCGCTCTTGGCGATGGTCTGGTTTGGTCCGAGTGCTTGGCGATGGTCTGGTTTGGATCCAAGACGATTTTCAATGTTATAACCCTATTTCGCTCGGCGAAAACTTAGAACAACAGACTAGCGTGGTTTGAGTAACGTGAAAAAGGATTATTTGTTAAGTGTTTAGATCATTTCATAGAAATGGATTGATAAAAGAAAACTGGTTGCGTTACAGGGTATGTAATTTATGTTTATTAAAATTGAAATAATTTTAGTTATCACCATCCTACATACGTGTTCATTATAAGTATACACGTGTTCATAAGTATACACGTGTTCATATAAGTATACATGTGTTCATCGTCATGTTTCGCATATATTGTTATCAGATTGGAGGTAAAAGCCAAAATGGTTAGGAACTCCGTGAAAATCCACATTACCTGGCGATACGAAATTAGTGCTGTGTTATTACTGCCGGATTAGACTAAATTTTAAGAGGTAGTGGTATAATTAGTTAAAAAATATTTTCCGTATTTTTATAAAATGTGAAATAATTGATATTTGGATAGCTTTTTCTTAGTTGAATGTGATATAGTATGTGTATATATTTATGTAAAATTTTTATTAAGTGCCTTATGGTGGAAAATTCACCCCCCCCCCCCTCGGGTAATTAATGATTGAGTTCCACAACTTCGATAGTGCATTTATGTAAATTTGATATTTACTATATGAATATTTTTATATTTAAAAAAAAAAGTCTATTATCAGTATCCCAGAACAAATTAAGGATCAAGTAATTAACGATCAACACGCTAGTATACTTTTTAGACTGAAAATATTATATAATATTTCAGTCTTTTGAGTATGTTAGCTTGTAATTTTTTGTGCATTATGTTTTATAGTGAGACAATGCAATGCGTCTATTTTTTAATCTATTTTATGATTATTTGAATTAAATATATAACTATGTTTATTTAAATATTCTTAAACTAATGAATATATTTATGTTGCAGATTAATGTATTTTTAAATCCTGAAGTTTCAAAAATTATAAAAGTACAGTCCTCAACATTTTGTTCCCCTCCCGTTTAAAAAAAATTCGCCAAACGAGCGAAAACGCGCCAAATCTGGCAGACGCATCGTAGTTCAGTTGGTCCAACTCACGAGCTCTAGTGTCTATGCGACATCCCATGTTAAAAATGTTGCCATAAGGTCCTATGGGAGTGAACCTTCTGAATATAGTATTCTGTGGGCCACAAGACCAGCTCCTCTCCGTCGCCTGGAAGAGCCTGCTTCACGAGTACCGAATAACTTACTGCTCGATCCACAGGTTAATGTACCACTTAGGTGATGTGGGAGGAGGATATAGAGGAATCCACTCCCTCTCGCATATAGCGCCTCACCCCGAGTGGGGACTGTAGTTCCTTACAATTAATTCGAGCTGGAAAAAAACCCATGTAGGCAGAAAACGATTTACCATACATAACATTACTTTTTTAACAGTGAAATAATGATGTACAAGATCCAACGGCACAAATCTTCTAACATTGGATTGTATATTAACATTTGGCGTTTCTTTTGAATTATTTCGAAAAATCTTCTAAAATTATTTCGAAATAGAAAATTAATTTATATGTCGCGAAAATTAAACTTGGCAATTAAAAAAATTATTATCATCTGCTAAGCAATAGAGTCCATACATGAAACGATTTTAATTATTAGAAACTAATATTTTATTACATAAAATCAATTGTTTGAGTTTGTTAAAATTCAAAGTTCAATTGCTAATAATGTTATTCATATACCAATAATGTATTTAACTTTTTGTTATTTAATTTGATAAGGTCAATTTCGTTACTATGACAACCATAAGCATCGTTCGTAAAGTCGTCAAATGTCATACATAAATCTTATCATGTCATATCTTATGTGTGCAGCACATGACTTTCCTTGAGTAAAAAAATAATGTATGCGATCCTGTGTACTGTATTTTTATTGTTGAATTGCACATTTGGCGATTTTCCAGATGACAACATGTAAAATATTTCGAAGTACCCAATTAACTTATATTTCAAACTCTAAATGAACAATTATCAATATTGATAGCATCCTCATTAAGCGATATAGTCCATATACTAAAATATTTTAATAATTAATTCATCAATTGGGCGTCATTTTCTTTTATCGTAATTTTTGCAATTTTGACGATATTTTTGTCAGAGACAATATATCGCCAAGTTGGCGATACTTTGCTAAATTATTCGCTAAGTTCTCCAAATGCATCCCCAAATGTTACAGACAAACGGAATTTAATTTATATCATTCAAATTTAGTTTATATCCCGTAAAATAAACAACTATTGACGAATTCTTTGGCATCAAAATATAAGACTATATCACGAAAAATATCTTACGTTGTGAATCGCATGAACTAGATTCACGAGAGTGATGTTCATACATTTGTGGCATAATATTCCATACAGAAAGGATTTGGCGATATTTACTACATTTGTTATTTTCTAAAAACTGTTCAATAATTTTATTTGAAAAAGAAGCGAGAACGTATTTGAGAACGGTTAATGCCAGTGTTTTAAAATTTGTATTAATCGCTTTTTAATGATACATTACGTGTGAAACTGTTATTCATTTAATATGAATGAGAATTCTAATTTTTCAATGATTTTTGTTTTACATTCATTTAAAAAGTTAGAGAATTTGCGATCATTTGATCGTGTCTACATACACATACACACATACACATACACATACACACACATTCATACACATGTGTGTATGTATGTGTGCATATACACACTGAGTACACACATATGAGTGTGTGTGTATATGTATGTATGTGTGTATATACACACATACATATACACACACATACGAACGTATACACACATACTCATACATACACACACACGGACATACGCTTATACATCCACATATACACATACACATATACACATACAAACACATGCACACACATATGTGTATGTATGTGGGTATATACATACACACGTACATACACATATACATACATACAAACGCATATACACACACGCACGCACACACACACACTCTCACACACACACACTCTCTCTCACACACACTCTCTCTCTCTCACACACACATATAGTATACAGTGACACCACCTGAAAAAGGATCACTTCGAGTTGAGGGATGCTTTAAACATGATTCAAATCCGCCACAATACTTTTTCTAAACATTATATATACTATGTAAGAAAAGAAAAAATGAGAAGCATAAATAAGCAAATAGAATATTTTATGCTATAATAAAAGTTATGTTTTATTTCCCCTGACATTTTTTTACGAAAATTACATCTTTTCAAGAAACCTAATAAACCTCTTTAACTATCTTTTTTTTTAAGGAATACAAAGCTGGGATAAAACCATTCCCGTTTAATTGGAAAGCAAGTTCCTAATGATGTGAAATTAATTGGATGCGATATACAAGTAAAAGCCATCACAGAAGTTGGCTTTTAATTGAAAAAGTATCGTAATTGGCGAATTTGTACGGAACAAGGAAATGAGGGATTAAAGAAAGAAAAAAAAACATAAGTTTTAACATGAATGTAATAGACTTTATATAACAACGTCAACTTTAGAAAAATCTAATTTGCAATCTTAAAGTACAGTATCAGGAACAAAATTTCCTATTAAGAACTGATAAAGATGGTAATAACATAGAACTCAAACTGCTGCTAAAGTAATAAAATTAAAATAACTGGTAAAAGCAACATACAATATAAAAATAATAGTATCAACCGGTTTCGAAAAAAAGAAACTGCCTCTTCGTCAGGACACAGTTGTAACAAGAGAAATATAATAATCAAATATCCTTTCTTGATTTTCTTCGTTCTTTCCTTCCTTCAGTCACGTTTGCTGATCTTATTAATTATGTAGATTATTTGAATCCCCAGCAGAATCTTTCATCAGTCACTAGTAGAAAAACCCAGATAATACTGAAATAAAATCAACGCTGTATAGAATGGGAAATATTTTAACCGTAAACATATATTTTAACCGCAAACTCAATAAGTTTAACGAACCAGTGAAAAAAAAAAGTAAATCCGTAATTCTGCTTTTGAGTTATGAGTGGACATTACATTCAGACAAAAAGTTTCTGATTCTCCTTGCTATGCGGGGTATGTGTAGGAGGATAAAACAATTACCATGACTGAGGCAGGTTACAGATCAAAGTCGATCCCATTCTTTAGGAAATACTTAGCTTAAAAGCAAATTTTCAAGGAAGTTTCCCTTTTATGTATTAACATGGAACGAAATTTAAAATTTTTTAAGCCCTAAAACTACTTATTAAGCTTAACAAACACGTGAAGAAAGTATGCAAATCTCATGAACAGATCTCGAGTTATAAGCGACCATGAAAGAGAGACACTGACAAACAGAAACAGGCTTTGAATTATTGTTATTCTGCACTTCACCATCAGGGACAAAACTTACATCAGAATATTCCTTAAACTTAGTCATATTACATGAAAACAAAATTTTTAATCCATCACGTGGTTCAGAAAAGTTAGAAGCGTATCGTAAAAATTTCCTTTATATATTAGTCAACGCTAACCTTCTACATTTGGCAAGACTATACAAGACTAATCTGACAATAAAGAGAAATATGCTGGAAATTTTACGTCGCCAACGCTCAAAAAATATAGTCTATGCATTAAACATTAGTAATAAATGATACAAAGATTTCTTTTAAGAGTATGTAAAATTGATGGTTTGATCCTTCGATTTCCTTAAATTATAAACAATTAATAAAAATTATCAAACTTAAAATAATCAATCGATTTCTAAAATTATAATTCAAGCTAAATTTTCATATATGCAAAAAGTGTTCTTAATTGATAATAAATTTCGAATTCGTTAATATTGTATCCATAGTCTTCGAATGTATTGTTACGACGTATTCTCTGGAATCAGAGTGTATTCTCGGGATCGAATTCTGAGTTCGAATTTCTCAATAACTATCGCTTTATTAAAAGCACAAGTAAGCATGAATGGGAACACTAATACTTTAACTATCATGCAAACTCACAAGTACAATAAAACAGCAATTCATTCACAAAACAGAAAATTATAATCTCAAGACACTGGCGCATTTGCAATTTACTTTTACTCCTATCACGTCAACAACTTCTGACCTTCTTCTAACAAACTTCCAACTACGCTCAGTGAGAAAAATATAGAAAAATCAACGAAACTTGAAATTCTCGACCAAACTAGAAAATGTGAGTTTCCAAAAACTCGCCAAGTTGAAGATATTTGGCCAAATTTCTGTACAAGATCACCAAGTTCAAGCAACTTGTACTTTCAAATAATAACAATAGCTGCCTGTGAATGTTATTTCTCCTCGGGGATTAGTAATACGCCGTGCATAGATAATATGAATGGAGAAAAGGAAATAGTTTACGTATACCTTCCGCAGTGTACCCAGATTAGCTTAGCGTAGACAATATTTTTCAAAAAAAAAAATTTTTTTTTGAAGGGGGGAGGGGGTTAAATATACACAAATATGCCATAAAAATGCCGATTCCTTTTTCAAAACACACAAACACAAACAGCACTACTTTTTCTTGAATTTATTTCTAATATTCTTATGTTCTTTTCTTATCAATTTATCGTGAACATTATGGCAGGACCTTTCTTTTCAAATTAAATATATTAATTATTTGTTAGCTTTCTAACGAGCTCGTTAAACTTTTGCTCGATTTTTATCTCGAAGTTAATTATGCGGAAATCGGAAATTTGAAGAAGATTTAAAATGGAACCTCGTTATTTCCTTTGTCATTTATTACTGCGCTCAAGCATAAAATATTATTTTCATTTCTAATGTTTGCCTTAGATGGTACGGAGTAATGTTCATTTATTCTATTTAGAGGAATTGGTTTTTGGTTTCAGAATCAAATGCTTCCCCACTAGTTATCCCCTGTGTATAAATTGCAGAGTTCATTTAGAAAATGACACTAAAAAATAAATAAATAAATAAAACTTCGTTTAGGCAGCAATTACTTGATAACAGGCATGAACCAGTTTCGTAGACAACAAACAGCATCCTTTAGAGTGAAAAACAACTGCAGTGTTTCTCAACTCTACTTTCTCAAACCAGAATCAATTTATAGTAGCTTTCTTTTTGTCGTGAATCCAAATGATTATAATTATAGCGTGTTAGCCTTCACTTTAACCTTTTGCTTACTGGTGGGACAGCGTCCATCCCAAACGAAGAATCCCTCAAAAAGACAGGTATTTGACAAACCCTATCCCAAACAGTTCGATCTCCCTGTGCAGACATTGGCGTCCAAAGATGTCAATGCCTGTAAAAGGGGATAGAACTGTTTGGGATAGGGTATGCCAAATACCTGTCTTTTTGAGAGGTTCTTAGTTCAGGATGGACCACCCTTAAGCAAAAGGTTAAAGGGCTTGAAAAAATATTTCGATTGATACCATATTTGGCAATATACCCTCGGCGAGGAGGGGGGATGGACTTGTCCCTCCCGAAAGGGCATAATGACGTCACGAACAAAAACAAATTGTATGGCGGCCACTTTTCACAACAGTAATTGAAACTGTCAAATCTCGTGATCATTGAGCTATAAATAAACTATTTTATGCATGATGATGTCACATTTTGTCCTATGGTACTATGTTGAAAATATAAAATTTCAAATACATTTTGAAGTTTTCACACGAATTTAAAAAATATTATATCTAGCTCTAGATTTTTCGATAACAAAACCGAATATAAAGTTTTGTGAAAATCAATTGGTATTTGTAGCCACTGCGGCAGCAAAGACATCTGATCAAAAGATGCTTGGAACCTGTACCCGAATTATAAGAACGGAGGAGAAGCTAGCTTTTACTCTATGATTATAATGTCAGTCTTGTAAGCACATGGCCCCTAGTTCGATCCTGGCTCGGGACAGGTGACGCTCAACCGCCACAATGATGACTGGACGTTTGAACACCGCAACCTTCTCACGCCAACGATCTCACCTCTCAACACGAGACGGCAGCACTACGCGGAGTCAGAGGCCTTGACACTCCCTTTCAGGTTGACCACGACTGACGTCACGCCCGAAGCGACACACATCCCGGCCTTCAGCCCCTCAACTGAGTTATCGGATGGGGACACGCGGGGTTTTTCCGGGACCCTCGGGATTCTCTCTTTTCCCCTTCGCTTACTGGGCCTGGCCCTTCAGTTTTAGGCGTTTGGATAAACGATGGACTTTTCTCCCAGCCATCCTAGCGAAACGACGTTTCTCGTAAAGGATTTTGTGTGTAGACATTATATTTAAAGATATATGTATAACATAATTTAAGAATAAATCCAGCACATTAATACAGAGAAAGTATATAATACTTAAATAAAATTTTAAGAATCCTGTTTTAAGCACTAATTATCACACAAGAAAATGCAATACAGCCGTAGAAAAGCTATATGGCGCATGAAAAGAATATACACAGTATGTTAAAAATTGACTTGTGTATAGAATAATCACTGACAGAGAGAGAACAATTGAACAAAAATTAACTATAAACGTAAAATGGAAAGGTTATATCGAGTTTAAAAACATTCTAGCAAATAAAATGCAATTCAATGTCTTTTAGACTTTAAAAAATGCTTGAAAATGCAGGTATAATTAATATAAATTTTGCTTTCACAAAATTAAACAAAAAATATTTATAACAAGTTACTTGTATACAAAGTAAACGAAAAAACTTGTATATAAAGAGAATATGAAAAACAGAAACCATTATAAAATATATACACTTCTAAAGAGCCATTAAAATAATATCAAACATGTAATAGTAGAATAGCATAAAATTTAAACTGCACATATAATATATAACTTTACAAATTAAACATATATATATATATAGCAAATAATAGGCATTTTTATTTTTTGCATTGTTCCACCAGATGTAAAAATTATGTCTTTGAATGTTCAATGCAAAATTTTGTATGTAGAATAATCGCTGTCAAAGAGAAAGCAATTAATCTGAAATTGACTATAAATGCAAAATGTAAAGTAATATTGAAATTTTAGAAAAATCCTCACTGAAACGAAATGCAATTCAATGTTTTTTGACTGAAAAGAATGCATAAAAATGCAAGAATTACAATTAATAACATGTTTACAAAAGGAAACGAAAATTATAATAACAAGTTACTTGTATAAGAAGTGAACAAAAGTGACATCAAAAGAAAATATGAGAAAAATCATATACTTTCATAAGGATACAATACATGTAGAAAAATCTCAAACACTTAATATAGAACAGCATGCAGGTTATAATTCACATATAATCTAATTTTAAAATTGAAAATGGAAATGAAAAGGGAAATTAAAATACATTATTCACAGGATAAAATACATTATTCACAGGACAAAATATATTATTCACAGGATAAAATACATTATTCACAGGACAAAATATATTATTCACAGATTATGATTCGGAGCTAGTCGCTGAAAAGATGGAGTATTTTCTTTTTGTACCTTTGCTCAAAGGACCAATTTCATTTTTTAATTTCGAATAATTATTTAGGAAAATATTTAGAAACACAGATACACATTTTAAAACCAAAGTAAATTTTGAGCAATTACAGAGTGAACAAGAACCAGCAGCGATATTTAGTTCCTCCAGTTTCTGTTTCACAACATGTATTAATATCGATTTTACATTTTGCAACTGCAAAAATTGCTCGTTTTCTTTGGTCAGGAAGACTTGAAACACTTTGTAACAGATAATAAATGTTTTAACAATTTCTTCATCAGGATATGTTAGATTACCTCTATCAAGTGAAAGGAGATATTTTTTCGCTATTTCACTGCAATATTCAAACGTTATTTCTTTCTCACTAGTGATTTGCTTTGTACAAGATGAGCACTGCAATCGCGTTTTCATTTTATACACAGCATAACCTGATAGAAAGATAAAAAGTGGTATACATTCCTCCTCGTTTTCAGAGAAGGTGGAGAAGTTGATTCCTTTTAAGTCGATATCTGGATGTTCATTCGCATCACCATCTTGAGCTTGAAAGTCACAGAGGAAATCAGTGAGTTTAAAATGACCAAACTTTGAGGAATGCAATTGAATTAAACTCTTTAAACGTAGTTTTTTTTCAGCTCTGATCACTTGTTCTACTGAAATATTGTAGTTTCCTCCATAAAGTTGACGATATTGGCCAAATCTCCCCTCCAGGTGATCAGTTTGATATTTTCCAGTTAAAACGTAATTAGCATTTAAATTTTCTAACTGGAAAATAATGACTTCTCTTAAGGTTTTAGTGGTATGTATAAAAGAGCAAAATGTTTCTTCTGATAGTTTCCCACGTTTCCTTCGTTTATCTGGTAAAACAAGTGTTTTCCAAGATTCCAACCAAGCAACACAGTCTTCAAGGAATTTAATTCTTTCATCACTAATAGCTGTAAAAGGAATCGAATCAGAATCAGTTTTGTGTAGGCCTTTTTCTGGATGTTTAATATTTACAATTTTCCACCACTTTATAATCACCTCTAAAAATTGTATGGTTCCTTTATAAGTGATTTCATTATGCAATTTCATTGCTTGTACATTTGTGTCATCAAAAACTTTTAAACAAAGAGCTACGTTTTGCCTCTCTAAACTTGTGGGGTTTAGTGCTTTAGCTGTTAATTTGTTAGCATATTTTATAATAGAACCTTGTTCTTTTTCATATACTTCTCTTAAATGGCCAAAGGATGCTTTCAATATTTCATTGTGGTTATCGAATGAAGGGAATAAAAATGAATTATCTTCAGTATTTTGATTCATCCAGTTGTTACGAATGCACTTTAATATATGAACTGAATCAAATAATATAAACATAGATTTCTCTTGGATTTGATTTGATGTGCATGTTTTCAAAACTCCTCCACAAATCTGTGTGAACATATTTCGATTTATCCTATTGTTATCTGAAATTAAAGATATGATTCTATAGCCACACTCTTGAACAACTTTTATTACATTTGTAGTTAATTTTAGAAGTTCTTCAGAGGTCAAATGCTTTACTGGTATTAAGGCTACAATGTCTTTATTTTTAGAATAAATTGAGGAAATCATAAAACTCTGTACACTCGTTGCTCTTTGAAGTTTCTTATTTATACTCATTCCACAGAGAGAATTAGAGCCATAACTAATATGTGGTCTTATCACAATTTCGTCAAGTAATAAATTCACGTACAGTTCTCTTTTTTCCAATTTATTACTCTTTTCCTTTAAATAATGTCGATGTTCAGACCCATCTTGAGAACTTGAAAATGACAAAACGGACGACACTTTACGTAAATATCTTTCATGGGGCAATACTAAAATGCCACTAGAAATAATATCTCTGTAGCATGCAGGGGATTTTATGTACAGTGAAAACGCCCAATATAGCATAAAAGTGCTGTATCGTCTCGTTGTTTTAAAATTCAATCTTATTTGCTCAAACAAAAACTTAAGATTATCTACATTACTGACATTGTTTTCAGCTTCATTTATGTATAGCTCTAAATCCTCTAATATATTCTCCAGTGGCACAGATGTGTTAACTTCTTTATTATTTAGAAATGAAAATAAATTTTCTAACTGCGAATACCTTTGTACATATAATACCTTGTTAACATTAACATTAAAAAGCCAAAGAAAATCTTCTTTGGAAACTTTCTTATTACCCACAAAGATAGAGATAACTAAATCTTTTTCAATTGAAAAACTATGAAGGATTTTCATTGGCAATGACTTTGGTTCCAGTTTGTAGAAAGTTATGCGGTTATCCTCACTAAATCTGCACCAATCTTTATTTATGAAATGTGTTTGCTGACTTAGTTCTTCAAATGATGGTATTAAATCAGCATTTAAAAAATTATCAATGTTTAAGTTTTCACGTTGAACATACTCCTCTCTTCGTGTCTCAGGATTTTTGCGTTCGATGATAAGTTTAGATGAAAGATAGGACGGCAGATTTGGAAAGATGCAAGGAACAGCATTTGGATTCAATTTGAATCTAGTTCTTGGTATTATTATCACTGACCCATCTGGTTTTTTTTAAATATCCTCTTTTACTACATCAGAGTTATTAAAGTGTTTAATGCAAACCACAGTTCTTGAACCAGGTGTCCAATCTTTTCGAGGTATTTTCTGTAACCACTTTTCATAATTAGGACTATCTTTTTTGGGGAAGATAAAAACTCTTATTTTGTCAGTTGACTTGTAATTAGATTTGCATCCAGGAATACAACAGGTAGTAGGCATTATGATTTCTAAACACAAAAAGTAATTTTTATTTAGTTTTAAAAAATGTAAATATTTTCAGGGATCGTACGGAATAATTTTCCAATATGTTAAAAAATAGGGTGGGATAGCCCAGTGGTTAGCAAGCGAGAATTGCACTGGGATGACGCGAGTTCTATATCCTTGTTTTGCCCAAACTGTCCCCGTGTTCACGCGGAGTTAAATATGTATGAGTTAAATATGCCACATTAAATATGTGGGTCACTGAGTCCTTTCGAGAGATTGGTAGTAGGGGAAGGAGGGTACTGTCCCTGTGGATGCCGCCCCCTCTGGGTTCCGGTCTAAATTAAATGGCACTTCTCGACCGTATAATCATATGCCTTAAAAAGGAAGAAGAATATGTTAGAAAAGCGTATTCATTTTTATTAGCGAAAGCAGAAAAATATTGGTTTTTAAAAATGTCGAAAAATAATTATTAAAGTGTGCATCGCAAGGAAAATTGCATCTAAAAATTAAAAAATAAATAAAAACGTATATTTAACATAACTTTTCTGAAAACTCGGGGAGTTATTATTAAGTATGGCCTAAGTTCCAGTTTATCATCAAATATGTAATACTATGTAATAATATTACTGAGAATGGAATTCCTTAAATAAATCAACTTAAATAATATATAAAATATTAAAAAAAAAATATTTTATATTTTTAAAATTTAGAAAAAATAATAGACTCGATAAATTTGTTTTAAGTGTAAAAATTTTTTATTGACTATATAGTTGTTTGTCTTCAATTAGAGGCAAGTACTATAAACATTAACTACCAATGCATGCCAAAACTGTATATTTTCTCACTTTCTTTATACGCTATGGAAAAATCCCACAGTTTTAAGTTACAGATTCAATAAATGTTACAATCTCAGGAACAACCAGGAGGAGAAATTATAAATTTTTATGCTATAATTTTGTAAAAAAAAAATTTAAATTTATTCTTACGTTTTATCTTATGCAGTTAATTTTTGATTACATCTATAAAAAAGTAGCTATATTTGTATAACCCTAAGCTTCTGTAATTGATGTGTATGATGCCAATAAAATACTGATGTTCATTTTTTGTGAAATATAGACATATAAATAGTCAATTTATCGTTTTTAACAACAAATCGCGTACATAATTACAGAAATTCAATATATGAGTACTTTACTCCTGAAATCCTGAGTGTTGAATATAAACTCTCTTTTAAAATAAAAACTCTCTAAATTCAGTTATAAACACCTTAAACTTTATTTGAATATATGGATTGAAAGTAAATTAAATGTCACTCATAGCAATTAAAACAGGTAGCAGTTTGTATATCAGTAAAATTGCTCTGTACAACTTTTGCACCTATATTTCATTATGCGAAAGATAAGATATATACATAAAATAATTAGTATAAAACTTAAGAATAAATAGAACAAAATAAAATGCCATAAATCAGAACAAAAAATGTATAAATGTACGATCCCTGATTTTATGCATTTAAATACAGTTATTCACATTAGAACTATGAACAATAAGTATATAATTTTCTTCGTTTATATCTATATAAAGAAACTACTGCTTTACTTTTTTTTTATTTAAGAATAAGAATTTATAGATATAAATTTGCAAAACATTAAATTTACGACAAATTTTACAATATTTATTTGAAGAACAAATGAAACAAAATAAAATATTATAAATCAGAAAAAAAAATTAAATGTATGATCCTTGATTTTTTATATTCAAATACAGTAATTTATATTAGAACTATGAATAATAAGTAGATAACGTTCATCTTATTTATCCGTATCAAGAAACTAATTTTTATGTATTGACCCATTCGCTTTTTTTTCTCATATAAGAATAGATATTTATAGATATAAATTTACAAAAACATTAAATCTACTGCAAATTTTACAATATTTAACTGACAATATTGATATAAATGTAATTTTCTTATTTAAGAATAAGTATTTATATATATAAATTTATAAAAAAAAACATTAAATCTTCGGCAAATTTTACAGTATTTAATTGACAATTTCAATATAAATGTGAATATTAATGTGCAATAGCATATAATATATCCATTAATATATCTTAGTAATAACCAGTTTAGCCTAATACTCATTAATATATATATATATAATTCGTAAAAACTACAATAAAGAAGAAAATTCATTTATTAGCTTACCCTCCTACAGCATTCAGTTTTCTATTATATCCAAGTAAGCACTATGTTGAAAGTCAAATTGATATATTGAAAAGCCTGGCCTTCATAATCATTTTAAAACTACATTGCTATGTAAAACTTAATCTTTAAACTTTAATAAATATCTGATTTATAATCTTAGTTTACTCGGGTAGCATAGTAAAACTTATAATAAAATCCGCACATAGTAAAATGTAAACAACGGTCAGTGTCACTATGTCGTATTCAAACTCCCACACAAAGACAAGAGGGAACTGAGAGGATTCAAAACGCCAGCGCTTACAATGACGTCAGAGCGGACACCCCTTATCTAGGGCCAGGCCCAAGGAAGAAGAGAAGAGAAGAGGAATCACGATAGCCCCGGTTTTTCTCAGCGGCCCCCTCCTCGCCGAAATTCGACTGCGGCCTTCCCATCAGGTGAGGGAGTGTGCGGCAGCAAAGACATCTGATCAAAAGATGCTTGGAACCTGTACCCGAATTATAAGAGCGGAGGAGAAGCTAACTTTTGCTCTATGATTATAACGTCGGTCTTGTATGCACTAGGTCCCTGGTTCGGGCCTGGCAACATCCTCACCACCACACCACTATCGTTTTCACAAGAAATCGATCTCGATCACAAATATGCAGACAGACAGGCAAGCAGACGGACATCACTCCAAAAATAGTCAAAACTTGTTCCGGAAGTTTCTATACTATATGGCATAGTATAAGAAAGTAAAAAACTATAGAAAAAAGGAAATTGAAAAGAAAAACCAAGTAGTTTCCTTTCATTACAAATCAATGTGAGTTACCACTTAGACCAAAATGAACGATCAAACTCTAATCAGTTTTTAGTCAAGAGGGAACTGGGATTTTTCAAGTCCAATTGTTAATTAATATTATTATTTAATCGGCACCAGATAGTGTAATTGTAGTAGCTTCTAGGTGAATTCTGGACTATTGGAGCATGGAGGATAACCTTGAACTACGAAAACGGCGCGAATAAATTTGATCATGACTTTGAAAATAAAATAGGCATGAAAATGAAGTTATTACTTTAATTAAAATATAAAGTTATAACACAAACATTTAACACAGCAAATAATACTATGAACATGATATTTTAATAAGATAAAAAAAAATAAAAAAAATTTATTGAGATAGAAAAAACTATCCGCGATTTCGAAGCTAGGTGAACTGATGTAATTCACATGCAAACAAACCACTCTAAAATACACCCATAAATGACATGCTATATCCTTATTATATAATCATGTTGATAAATATTTCTAAAAGTAGTACCGAAATCTCACAAAAAACAGCACTTCATAGTATTAAAGTTCTTTCTAAAGTACAAGAAACAAGAACATCTTTCCAAAAAAGCTATGAAATCTCAAAATGGTTTGCACCCATTTCCGCAGGGCTGCAGCTATACTTTTAGGTGTAGGTTACGCTGCTGAAGGATCTTAACTCTTGATCTGTCAACATCCCCTAGAACGTAGCCTAGATCTAAAAATACAACTTCGATCCGGCGTAAACTTGGCGCAAACCATTTTGATATTTCATAACTTTTTTGCGACAGAGGTTCTGATTTCTCCAAATCTAAATTTCTTGATATTTAGCGATTTATTTGACAAAGTGCAATATTTCTAAAACGATTCATATCAGCGTTTAAAATTTTCGACAATAGTTTTTTAATGAAAAATTACATAAGAAATGATTATTCACGTAACAATATCGAAAGTTCTGATTTTTTGATGATTTTTTCAAAACTTCATTTCAAAATTTGAGAGTGTGCCTACCATTCTATTGCGTTTAAAATCAATAGGGTTAAAGTATTCACTGATTGTAATTCTTGTACCAAACTTCATTTGAAACACTCCATTCGTTCATAAGACATCGTTTCCACAGACTCACGAACTCTGTCTCTCTCGCAGCCTCGCGTGCAGTTTCCTATGTGCGCATGCGCACAACAGTCGCATGCAGCTTCCTCTGTGCGCATGCGCACAACAGTCAAACACCACGCCGCTGGAACTGTGAACCGTGGTGTTTGACTGTTGTGCGCATGCGCACATAGGAACAGTGGCGGATTTCAGGAGGGGCGATCGCCCCCCCCCCCCAAACGCTTGACAAACGTCGACGTTTTATCAAATAAATTATAAAATTAAAAATATATATATATATCATTAGGGAGATACTTTGGCCTTGCTTTCCCTCCCTCAGTTTATCCACGAAATCTCGCCCCCATAATAAAAGTCAAAAGTCTGCGCGAGCAATGCTTGTACGAGACTACCGACTATGTACCACGTGAACAGTAGCCAATAAGAGCCTCTGGTTGGCTACTGCACACGTGGTACAGAGTCGGTAGCGCCGTATAAGCATTAATCGTTCCAAAAACTTGCTTCACCTCTGATATCTTTATAACAAAAAATAAAAAGGATACGAAGTTCAATACCCTACAACTTTTGATGCACGGATACCCTGAAAAACACTTTTTGAGCGAAATTGAAGAACTTTAAACGCTTAACAAAACAAAAAAGATTTGAAAAATTTTGCACTTTTCATTATTTAATAATTCACGATCAAAAAATGGGATAAAAGCTAGAGGTTGAAAGAAAAAACTCGTAAAAACTAATTTGGAATAATAAATTTGATCATGGAAAATCATTAAGATATAGCTCCTCTCATGTTTATATGATCAAATTTATTATTCTAAATTAGTTTTTGCGAGTTTTTTCTTTCAGCCTACAGCTCTTTTCCCATTTTTTGTTTGTGAATTATTAAATAATGAAAACATTTTTTATTTTGTTAAGTTTTTAAGGTTCTTCAATTTCGCTCAAAAAGGGTTTTTTAGGATATCCGTGCATCAAAAGTTGTAGAGCATTGAACTTCGTATCCCATTGAAATAACATGGAAGTGATTCCATAATTTTTGCCAGGGTTAGTAAACTCGATCAAACCATTGGTCTTTTCTTTTGATGTTTTTGCGTAATGTTTTTGCGTGATGTTTATACGTGATGTTTTTCGCGTAAAAATTTATTGATTCCTGTGTGGCTATAAATGTAAAAAAATCTGATGTGGGCAGCACATGACTTTCCCTGCAGACTTATATTAATGTTCTCTATATTTTAATTAAATTTATTTCACTTTTAATTCAATTTCAGTTCTCATTCGGTAACCGGGCTTATTTTCAAAGGTGGCGTAGGGAAAGTACGAAAAACTAAAATATCTCGAGAACGGCTAGCCCTAGTGTAATGGGGTTGGTCTTATTCTTTTCATCGTTAAAAATTACGTATTAACTCAGCATTTAATGGATATATTTGAGTATACCCAGTTTTTTATTTTAGATATTGGCAATTTTTGCGGGCTATTTTGCAAAAAAAGGCAGGTTATTTTTTTCTGAATCATACCAAAATCTAATCAGCACCAGGGTGACCAATACGTGACTCATCTACCGAATTTTGTGAAATTCGGTTTATTAGTTTTTCAGCTACAGTGGATACAAGCTTTTGCGGGCCATTTCACAAAAAAGGCGGGTTCTTTTATTCCGAATCGTATCCAAAACTTATCAGCACCAGCCCCGCCCACAAGTGACTTACCTACAAAATTTTGTGAAATTCGGTCCATCAGTTTTTTAGTTAGAGTGGATACAAAATCTGCACAGACAGACACACACACAGACGTCACGTTAAAAATGGTATTTTCGTATTCTAGAGGTCTCGAAACATGTAGATCCGTCGAAAACTCGAGTTGCGATTTTCGGCATGATTCCAATACTTTCCCTATACATTACCATGTATTGCAGGGAAAGTAAAAATCTGATGTGGGCAGCACATGACTTTCCCTGCAGACTTATATTAACGTTCTCTATATTTTAATTAAATTTATTTCACTTTTAATTAAATTTTCGTTCTCATTCGATAACCGGACTTATTTTCAAAGGTGGCGTAGAGAAAATACGGAAAACTAAAATATCTCGAGAACGGCTAGTCCTAGTGTAATGGGGTTGGTCTTATTATTTTCGTCGTTAGAAATTACGTATTAAACGAGCATTTAATGGATATATTTGAGTATACCTAGTTCTTTAGTTTGGATTTTGACGATTTTTGCGGGCCATTTTGCAAAAAAAGGCAGGTTATTTTTTTCCAAATAGTACCAAAATCTAATCAGCACCAGGATAACCCATAAGTGACTCTTGTGTCGAATTTTGTGAAATTCGGTCCAGTAGTTTTTCAGTTAGAGTTGATACAAGCTTTTGCGGGCCATTTCGCAAAAAAAAGCGGGTTCTTTTATTCTGAATCGTACCCAAAACTAATCAGCACTAAATTCGCCCACAAGGGACTTACGTACCAAATTTTATGAAATTCGGTTAATTACTTTTTTAGTTAGAGTGGATACAAAATCTACACAGACAGACACACAGACACACACACAGACGTCCCGCTAAAAATAGTGTTTTCGTATTTTAGAGGTCTCGAAACGTGTGGATCCGTCGAAAACTCGAGTTCCGATTTTCAGTATGATTCCAATACTTTCCCTATACATTACAATGTATTGCAGGGAAAGTAAAAATCTGATGTGGGCAGCACATGACTTTCCCTGCAGACTTATATCCACGTTCTCTTTATTTTAATTAAATTTATTTCACTTTTAATTCAATTTTCGTTCTCATTCGGTAACCGCACTTATTTTCAAAGGTGGCATTGAGAAAATACGAAAAACTAAAATATCTCAAGAACGGCTAGTCCTAATGTAATGGGGTTGTTCTTATTTTTTTCTTCGCTAAAAATTACGTATTAAACAAGCATTTAATGGATATATTTGAGCATACGTAGTTCGTTAGTTTAGATTTGGACGATTTTTGCTGGCCATTTTGCAAAAAAATGCAGGTTATTTTTTTCCGAATCATACCAAAATCTAATCAGCACCAGGGTGACCCACAAATGACTCATCTGCCGAATTTAGTGAAATTCGGTCCATTAGTTTTTTAGTTAGAGTGGATACAAGCTTTTGCGGGCCATTTCGCAAAAATAGGCGGGTTCTTTTATCCCGAATTGTACCCAAAACTAATCAGCACCAGACTCGCCTACAAGTGACTTACGTATCAAATTTTGTGAAATTCGGTCTATTAGTTTTTTAGTTACAGTGGATACAAAATCTGCACAGACAGACACACAGACAGACAGACACACAGACAGACAGACACACACACACAGACGTCACGCTAAAAATGGTTTTTTCGTATTCTAGGGGTCTTGAAGCGTGTAGATCCGTCGAAAACTCGAGTTGCGATTTTCGACATGATTCCAATACTTTCCGTATACATTACCATGTATTGCAGGGAAAGTAAAAATGGGAAAATGTAAATCTATATTCAGTGCTTATTAATACCTATATTAACTGTATTTACTCATGTTCATCCTCCTTTTCTTCCACAGTCTACGAAAAATAAAATTTATTAGTATTGTATTGTATGATAACCATATTTAGTGAATAGAATATACATGTGTGTTTATTTAGTTAATATTCAGTATTAATCTTCTCACATGGAAATCTCTTACTTGTGTATACTTTTGTGTATACTTAATACAGAATATAATTTAGTTTCCTGTTTCGACTTCAACAATAAGTTTGTTTCCTTATATAGTCACGTAATTTTTTTTTCTTCCAAGCTTCATTGTTTTTCTTTGGTCTTAAAAAAATGATAGGTCGTATTTCATAAGCTGCAAAGAACTTACTATAAACTTCCGAATTTGTTCTAGTTATTTAAAAAATGTCAAATATCCGTATATAGGAAGCCGTTAAGAAAATCCTAAGTGAACAAACCTTCGAGAACATTTCGATCTACAGAATATCTCCCTTTTAATTATTATCTCCCTTTCTCCCTTTTAATTATTATCCCCCTATCTCCCTTTTAATTATTATTGTTTTAAACACATGCAAGACTTCCCTCCTCCAACTTCCTCATTTAATTTCAAAACAACTTCTTAATGTTGTGAAATTAATTGGATGCGATATATAAGTCAATCCTGTCAAAGAAGTTGACTTCTAATCGAGAAAGTGTCGTAATTGGAAAATTTACATGCACTGAACAATAAATATGGGATTAAAGAAATAAGTCTTTATAAGTTAAGATGAATTTAATAAAGCCTTGTATGACAGTGTCAGCTTAGAAGCTAATTTGCAATCTTCAAGAATTTTATCAAGGACTAAAATATTCTCATCAAGTACTGATAACGACAGCAACCTAATCCCGAAAATGCATACTTAAATAGATTATTTTAAATAAAAGCTGTTGTTTGCTTATAATTACTGAAAGAATGTCGAATTTACCGTAAACAAAATTTTATTAGTTTATATTTTGCAGTCAATTATTATACTTATATGGAAATTATTAAGCCTTGTGTAGTTAAGACTTGTTTATGGAAATAGTTAAGCCTTGTGTATGGAAATAGTTAAACCTTGCACATTTGGCATGTTTTTTCAGATGAGGCGAAGAAAGTTTTGAATTCGACTTCGTAAAACTTTTACTCAGTTTTAGCCGTTAGAATATTTTATGTTTTAAACATTTATTTTTCTCTGTTCGGGGGTTCAGGTATAATTAACTAAGGATCTACACAATTTTAAAAAAACTAAATATCATCCTTTTATCACTGACTAGCTGCCTTTGGTAAACCAGCCGGGTCTTTTTATTTTTTTTTAAAGAAAACGCTTATTTTGCTGTAACTGTAGCCTATATAGATTCACTGTTGACTGTGCCCAGATAGCTGTCATTTGGATAGCCGTAACGCCATCGCCGACCAGCCCGTTCCCCATTAGAAAAAGCTTTTTATAATAGCAATAAGATGACTTTAGATGGCCTGCGTAGCAGTTATCTTTTTTCTTTCGATCTATCTGAATTTGTTGTAAGGTGTTTGAGCGACAGGAACAGTATCACCCAATTTAGACCGGAACCCGTAGATATTATCAACGATACCTATGGATTTAAGGTAAATAATCCACTGGGGGGGTGACATTTACAGAGACCGTGCCGTCCTTACCCTGCTAATAACTTTTCGGAAGGACTTTTGGACCCACTGATTTAATGTGCTCGTATTTCGTATAAATACGGAGATAGTCTGGACATAGCCGGGAATCGAACTCGGGCATTAATCACTAGACTATCCCTCCCGTAGCGGTCATCTGAAGACAGCTTATTTTAAGTGAGCTTCATTAGATGGCACCCCTTTAAAATACTGATCCATTTCAACTAAGTCATCGAATAACGCTCACTTAAAATCCCATGATTATAAACATTTCATTAAAATCCATATTAATCCAAATTCATTGGCGAGTTGACCTCGCTGAACCACGTCACAAAAATGCATTTTCTCCAATTCTGTACGGGCGACGTCACAACAGAGAAAATGTGTGGAGATCAGAGAGCATGCGTTTGCACTTTAAAAAATCCTAAATATCGGCATCGCGCTAGATAAATTTTTTTAATAGAAGGTAATTTCAGATCATGCATTTTGAGTCTCCACAAATTTGATGCTTATGCGTACAGTAATTTTGGCGATATCGAAGTATAAAAATCAATAAGGCCTATTTCAATCAAAAGAAACACAAACACACACACACACACACATATATATATATATATATATATATATATATATATATATATATATCGCCGAAAATTCCATCATGGATTTTGGAGCTTATTTTTATTACATTTGAACAGTGTTAAGATTGAAACTCCTCAATCATTTTTCGATCTCTACCAACGGATTGCTATGAAAATGGCTCAAAATTCTGTTTCAACAGCAAATGATTAAAAAACTGAATCGAATCACTTCAAAGTATCTCGGAAATTATTCGAAAATATCTCTGTACCAAATTTTGTAGCTGTACGTCCTTTTGATTTTCCGCTCTGGCGCTCACAGACGGACAGACAAACATACACACACAGGCATTGCCTTATATTATTATTTAAATATGTATTACGATATTATATACAATATTAAATATGTACAAAAATAATTTCGAAGATACTAAAAATGAACTATATTTTATCTTTCTTAATGAAGGAAGATGTGTGTTGTCTGGTCTGTAGTGGCAAACCTAAGCGTCGTACGATCATGAAATTTGGGGTACATAGGTACTTCAGAACCCAAATAGATGCACCTCGGCGTAATTATTATCATATTTTTTAATTTCAATTTCGTATTTCAGTTATTTTACATTTTAGTCCGATGTACAATGATTTTGGGAGATATTCACAAAACGTTATTTTTAATTTGATTCGCTTTACGTGACGCCTTTCAGCTAGTATGTTGAAACTTACTGAAACACATACTTTGTAATAAGAAATACAAGATTCCATTTATTTAGTCTTAGAAAAAAAATTATATTATTATTTCATTACGAAATATCTTTCACTTAGTTAAATATAACAGCCCTTTGCGAATTCGCAGCAAAAGAAAAAACAATCCGATTGCAAACATTTTCATCTACGTACTAGGCTTCCAAACTTTTATTTTCCTTCTCACTGCAAATGTTCCTGACTATGCTGGTTGCAATCCATTGCTATGGTAACTGTGACGTCATCTTCGAAGTCCCAACATGAATCTCTTAGCAGTAATCATCTGCAAGTGAAATTAATTGTAATAAAAAGTGCTAAAAATGAATATATGATGATTTTGAAAATTTGATTTATAATTTTACAAATTTTTCAAAGATTAATATTTGGATTCGATATTTTTATAAGTCATGTTAACGGCATTAAAATGCCATTTAATATAATTTTATTTACGCAAAATTGTTGCGTTAAAACACTTGAGGTAAATTTTCAACGTTTTGCTGCATTAATTAGCAAAACTCCAATCTGTTATACCATTTCTGCGCTTCAAAGATCTATTCTAAAACTCGAAGAAAAATTATAAACCAGACACCAAATTAAATAAGCATGCATACATTTCGGAAATCAACTGGATCTCCTTCTTCAGTGCAAAATGTCTGGATCTGAACTTCCTAATGTAAGAATAAAGCTATGTGGACCCAATCGAAAATCATCCAAAACTCATTTTCAGGTTGACCGACATATCCTTGCTCTTATTCGAGCGTTTAGGTCAGACTCTTTACACTGAAGAAGGAAATCCAGTTGATTTCCGAAACGTACGTATGCTTATTTGCGCTGCATTTCATGTTGAAAACCAGTTCATTATTGGTGGTGCACAAAGTTACCGGCTTTACTCGCATATCAGATCATTATGTTTTAAACTTATTACCGATGAACAAGCATTGCACATTATTTTAATAGATCAAGCCGTTGTCATATCAATGCCATTGGAACAGGTGGGTTTGTCCGTGAGTATGTAGACATGTCTCATGAAGGTATAGATTGTTTGAAATAAAATTTGAACGAATATCACAATCGGTAAAACTGGAACCTAATTGATCCTAAACAAGGTCGAAGTACTGTGCCCAAAATTTTCGAATAATATTTTGAAAAAAATCAGGTCGGTCAATCCTGTTCAATGAACAATCTCCTTACACATATAAAAGAATACAAATCGCACTTATCTTACAGGTTTTATCAATTATTATATATATAAAAAAGTTACATAAAATTGAGCGTGGTAATAAATATCGTTAGGAAGGTCGGTATTTTAACGATGCTTAAAAATGCTTTAATTTTCGTTGAAATGTAAATGGTTGTGAGAACTTGTGCAATATAATGTGACAAGTTTATTAATATCAATCTCGCGGATTTAGCACGTTCTATTCACTAGAAAAACATATGTTCTGTGATTCAACTCTAATTCGCAATATTTTACTTATTTTACTTGATATTAATTACATAATTAATATTAAGATTATTAATTGGTTTTTGCGCATTCGTATAGATAAATGATGTAAACAACAAAGCCCTGCATTTTAATTTTGTGGTACAAGTATTTAAGATGAATATAAATGAGAAGGGCAATAAATTCAGTATTTTCATACGCTAAACAATTGATAAAAAACAAAAATAATTAAATGTTTTTTAATGGAAAGCTTATTAATAACATATTTACAAAGAATTTTTTTAAAACAAATAAAAGCAAACAATATGGTTTTTAATGTACAACCTTGTAAAAAATACATTTATTAAAATGTATGTAACTTAAAATGTATGAAAAGCCTTTGTACCAAATTTGGACTTTATAGAGGCTTCAGTTCACGAATTATACCAGGAAATTTCGAGTTAATTCTTAAAGACGATTACATTCCACTAGCGGTACAAGATGAGCTAGCTCGATACAGATCCAATATAGAAATAATATATATACTACAAAAGACAACGGCATGCTACATCTGAACATTCTAGCTGCTCTGGTTCAGGCGTTACTCCTCCATAAACGAGCCTCCATAATAATTACACCCATATTATACGAAGAGATCACGTGACCCACTTCAAAATAAAATATGGCATCCATCTTGTGTCAAAATCGTGATTTTTACAATTCTTTTTAATTTATATTTAATGCTGTATGCGCCCTTAAACCGCTTTATTTTTGCTTAATTCCTGTGCATCTACATTCCGAAACAACGCAATTACAATATATTTGAGTTTAAATGCTCATCAAACTTCGATTCTTTCTACAACGAAGCCTAATTTTCACGTATGGATAATGTAAACACATAAAGATGTAGGATGAGCTGTATAGGGATTGCTGAATTTCTTTAACACAAAATTATTTAGCTTGAGTCCGAAATATAGCTGATATGAATGAAACATTCATTGATTTTACATAGAGAACAGACGATTTTATAGCAAACTTTTTCGTTGAAGTTTTAAGCATGGAGTTAAATTACGTTTACCTCTATGGTTTTAAGTTTTTAAATAAAACAAATTATTGTAATATTGTCATGAATGAAAGGAATGAAGTAAAGTATATGAATGAAATATTTACAGGTTTTACATAGAGAGCCAGGCGATTTATAATTCAATGGCATTATTTGAATAAAGTTAATTTTTTTCGATGAAATTTTAAGTTTTCAAATGTAAAAAGTCATTGTATTATTGTGATAATTTTAAAAATACTACCGCTGAATGTTTCGCATTTTCGAGATGTTTAAATCAGACGACTTATATTTCAATGACGTCATTTCAATAAAGTTCATTTTTTTTTTCGATCAAATTTTAAGTTTTCAAATGTAATAAATTAATGTAGTATTGTGATAATTTTAAAAATATTACCGCTGAATGTATCGCATTTTAAAGATGTTTAAATAAAATTGCATTTCAGTTGGAAAGTGTTTCATAATCAATACTTTATGCATAATTGATCTTTCTTGTATATATATATATCTTTAGTTTGGTTTTACGTATCAAAACTAAGCTAACAATATATAAAACCTTTCACCGCCCTATTATCTTATATGGTAACTGTTGTGGCAAACATGCTGTATGGATCAATTTGAATAGAGTAATTAAACTATATTAATTTATATTTGCTTTAAGAGTTTGATGAATCATATTTATAAAATCAATTACTCCATTCAAATCAAATCCCCACAACAAATTGGAAGAAAAAAACATGACATATTTGAGAGAAAAATTCTCTGCAAAAGATCTTTGTCCCGGTGTAAGAAAATAGTGTATGGTGCATGCGAAGACTATGAGCTGTGCAAACTCTGTAAATATATGACTACACGTATCACTAGGATTTTTTAATCTTGTAAAATTACTTGTAATGGCTGGAATACTTATGGAAATTGCAAGATTCATCTCTCGTAGATAAAAATTGAGCGTTTTCAAACCTGGGGGATCTAGGAGAAGAGAAAGACCCCCATACAATGTGGTTGGACAGCGTCATAAAGGACCTACTTGGCTTGAAAGAAAATGGAAACTTAGGCTTGGAAACTAAATTGGCGATAAGGTTTGAAGTCCGATAATAGCAGATTACCGCTTTGGTTTGGAGATAATGAAAACTCATTTTTGGGTGGAAGGGGGAGGGTTTCGTCCTATAGCAGGCTGTAACAACGAAAAAAAAAAGAAAAAATACATAAAGGTGATATCATGTTGATGTTTCATATATTTTTTTCAAAACTAATATTTTTCAAAATATTTTTTAATATATTTTGTTTCTTAATCAAATTCGTATTTGCATTCTTTGTAGATCATTCAACGAGCATGGTGCAGTCATCAAAATAGCGCGAAATGAAGAAAATTTTTGTTTGAAATTTGTTATTAATTATGCGACATTTTTATGCTATTGATAGTCATTATTCACGCGTTCATTTTAGCCAAAGTCTCTTAATTTGTTTTTATCAGTACTGCTATCTTGGTGATTTTTCATAGTCTTTGTACTTAACTTGGTTTTCATTATGGTTAGTTTCGCAAATTTCAGAATGTAGTTAAATGATATGTTAAGTAAATAAAAATTTGTCAAATCACTTTGAAAAATTTTGCTTTTGTAAAATTAAGGATTAAGATTGGGTGCAGCAAAAACATGTTTGTTTTCTTTCACATGTCTGAAATTACCTTACACCTTTCTGGTAGGTCGGACGGTCTGGGTTTCAACAACAACAACATATCTGAAATTTGTTTAATATCTTAGTTCTTTTTCCTAAAAAAAGAAACAAATCAGTGAATCCAAATTGTACAGATGCAGCTTACAGAAACAAACATGGTAATACGCAAAATAACAACACAAGTATTATCGCTAGTATCTATGGAGAGACTTACACCCGATAAAATTTGCTAACGATTGGCTTGCCTCATGTCTGTGACTCATTGTTTTTAGATACGTGACCTACTTTCTAGGAGATGCTGATCAAACCCATAACTTGGATGTATTTATATGCTCATGAGATTTAAGAAATTTCTAATACAATGCAATTTCCTTGTACAAAAGAAACTAAACTACCTATTTTACGTATCAATGAATAATGCTACTGTAAACTTTTGGAGAATAATCTTTGTTTTTACATAGACGAAACAGTTATTAAGACTTAATAACAATTTATAATAAAACAACCTTTGTTCTTAAATAACCTTTATTTTTGTTATACAAATTACAAATAATTCTGTCTATTTCCAGTATTTTACATATTCTATCAAAATATAAAATCATTTGGTTATAAAAATATTTAATCATGCAAAGCAGAGTTCCATGCAGGAACAACAGCAATAATAATGAAAATAATACTAATAATAATAATAACAATAATGATAGAGCGTGCTGGTTATAAGAAAACTAACTTTCTAATTTAGTTTAAATTAAAATTTTTATTCAGTGCTAAAACTATGTCAATGTACCAGGGCAAAATATTTTCACGTCAACTACATATGACAATTCTATCCAAAATTAAAACCTTCTCATAAACGGTTTCTCTCTACATCCAGATTCAAAAGTATTCTTCATTCAGTTCCTACTTGCTGGATACGCCTGTTGCAGTGCATTGCCATGACGACAGTGACGTCAGAATTAAACAGCAAAACAATTGACTTTATTGCGCATTTGAAAGAGTGATTCCATAAAATCAGGCAAAACAAGCTACCAAAAGTTAATATCCAATGTTACCTTAAAATTTCAAAAATATTTTTCCTACTCAGAATTTCAAAGTCATAAAAAGTTCTGCTTCACATCAGGGTCCCAAAATTTTCTTCATCCAATTGCGACTTCCCGGCCACGTGTGTTACAATGGATTGCTATGGCAACGGTGACGGTATCACAGATGACATTATGCAAAAAGATTCAGTTCGCAACATGGATTTGAAAAGCAATTAATTTTTTTAATGAAAGATAAATACTAAAAATGAATGAGGAATTTTGACTTGTGATAATTTCAAAGTTATATATATAAATCTGGAAATGTGTACGGAATTTCGTAAACAATGTAACAGATAATAATGAGGAAAAAAATCTAGCGCTATTCCTTTTTTCTGCATGGTAGCTATATTTGAAGATAATTCAACGTTTATAGTGTTTTTTCATTGAGTGCTTGCAATTAATTATTAATTAATTTTCGAATATATATATATATATATAAAGAGAGAGAATATATATATATATATATATATATATATATATATATATAGAAAGAGAGAGAGAGAGAGAGAATATACATATGTATATATGTATATATATATATATATAGAGAGAGAGAGAGAGAGAGAGGGAGATTTCCTAATTTTTCTTATCTCCAATTTTTCATCTTTTAGTGCCTGTAGTCTGAGTTTGGGCATTTATAGTAATTTACTATTGCCCAATCTGAAACAGGCATTTGTTTGGATTAATTAGAATTAAATACCCAGACCTGAAGATGAATTTAATTCTGGTTAATCTTCGAATTTGAGCCGGTGCTGTTCTTTCCTATTATCGGTATTATGGCCGTGGTTTTGCTTCTATGGTGAAGTTAATATTTCGCGATTACTTGAATTGATTATTTTTATTATTACATTTTTCTGATATATATATATATATATATATATGTGTGTGTGTGTGTGTGTGTGTGTGTGTGTGTGTGTGTGTTGAAAATAAAATGTTGAAAATCGAAAAGTATGATTGATTTGAATGGTTTTTTTACATTCTTGCACAAATGTAAAAAGTCTTGATTTTCTGAAAGTTTTCTAATTCAAGATTATGACTAAAATGCACATTTGAAGACCTTAAAAATAGTATGAATCATCGCCCTTTCAGAGACCTCAGATGTTGAGCACTTTTAGAAGGATATGCATGTGTGTCTGTGAGTCGTGAACACGATAACTCAAACACAAATTCATGGACCTCTATTAAATGTGCTGTTTACAAATGCCTGCCATTTGGCCGCTAAGGTCATTAGACAGCGATCTCTCCAGTATTTCTCAGTCATTGCGTTAAAAGTCAGTAATGCAGGGCACTCGTCCAAATGTTTTCCAGACATAGGCTGTCCTAGGTCACATAAAAAGCAATCCGGGGAAGCAGCAAGTCAAATTCGATGGAGATGAGCCCTGAGACAGTCGTGACCAGAAGTCGGAACCTGGCAACTGCTTCTCGTCGAGGACCCTCTGAAATGACCCCAGATGCCTCCAGAGAATTTCCCTTAGATGCCTCCAAAGATTCTGCCTCAATTTCTGTTTTGTGTAGCATTTAATCTACAGTTGTGCTGAATGAAGAGTCATAAGCGTTGAGAATCTCTCCTCGACCATAGCACTCTTTTTGGAAAAAAAGTTCGTTTTTTTATTTCCTGGTACTCCGCAATGCGCAGGCACCCACTGTAAAGTGATCCTGTGCGTTAGGTCTTTTAAAAACGCTCTGATCTTTTGAATCCGGATACCATTGTTTCTTTGGATGCCGGAAATTGCCCGGGGAGTCGAACCAGAGTGCAAAAGGATAACAGCTCTGTTGAATGAAGAAGGTCGAAGTACGAGTTGTTGATATATACCGGGTGGTCAGAATTAAAACACCCCTACTCTGAGCTCTCTATACATCGAACTACTCAGTGTAAAGGCTCCAAAATTGTTGAACCTACTATTCAAGACACGGGGAAAGGGATTACGCGAAAAACAAAATTAGTTCCAGAAACACCGATAGGTGGCGCTGTACAACAGAAAATATGCTGAAAAGACACAAAATAATCACAAAAAAACAAACGCATGAGATGTGGAATTTTTCCTTTTTAATTTCTTTTGCTGATATGATAAAAAGAAGATAAAAAAGTAAAGAAACTTAAACTGTCATTGTAACTGCAATTTCTCACTGTAAGCACAAAAATTTGCATAAACCCTTGGTTTGCAGCTACTATGTTCTGGGTATAAAAGAGGATAAAACTGGGAACTTTTCATTCTTATCAGCGATGGCTGTCATACTGCCAGAACGCGCTTTGCTTGTGAAGTTGTTTTATGAAAACAAATGATATGCTGCAGCTGCACTTCGAGAGTTTCGTCGACTTAAGAATTTGCGCAAAGGACCATTACTTCCACAAGCTCTCAGGAGAATGATCTCTCGATTCGAGAAAACTGGACATCTTGGAGTTCAGCCGGGTTGAGGCCGCAAATCGACTCGTTCAAATGTCGTTGACGATGTTGCCACAGCTATTGTTGAACAATCAATGGATAACGTTATAGGCTGTAATAGTGCACGTGGAATGTCACGACACTTGGGTGTTCCCTACAGCACAGTGCGGAACGTACTGAGAAACATAGTGCATTTTTTCCCGTACAAAATTAGTCACAATCACCACTTGCTGACCATCGACAGGGAGAAGCGACTAACCTTTGTATTGACATTTCAGGCTAAAGTTGAAGTGGATGCATCGTGGCCATGGCAGATTCTATGGAGCGATGAAGCGCATTTCCATGTAAGTGGAACAGTCAACACCCATAACTGTCGCATTTGGGACACGGAAAACCCTCGTATCTTCTAAGAGATTCCACTTCACTTACCGAAAGTTACAGTCTGGTGTGGATTCACAGTCACATTCATTCTTGGACCTTTCTTTTTCGAGAGGCTACTCCCAATGATCCTGTAACGTGCACCGTGACGGCCTGGAGGTATAAAAACATGCTCGAAAATTTTGTTGTACCCCAACTGCAACAGTACCAATGTCTTGATTTTATTACCCTTCTGCAAGATGGAGCGCCTCCACACATTGGACTCTGTGTACAGCAGTTTCATCGGTAACATTTTACTAATGGTAGATTAATTAGTCGTGCGTTTTCGACAACCAGGCCATTTCGTTTTCCAGATCTTAATCCCTGTGATTTTTGGCTGTGGGGATACTTAAAAAGTCTTGTTTATCGAGGACGTCTGGTAACCTTGGCAGATTTGAAAGACAGTATCACTCTGCATGTGAAAAGCATCTCAATCGACCAATTACGATCCGCAGTTGAACAAGCTATCAACAGACTGCAGATTTACATCTTGAAGAAGGGAACCATATTGATCAGCATTCCCTGCATCGATAAGGTTCTTGTGATATGAATGTTTGGTACGTTCGAATAAAATGTGTTACAAATGTGTATTTTGTGTTTCTGGAACTAATTTTTTTCGCGTAATCCCTTTCCCCATGTCTTGAATAGTATGTTCAACAATTTTGGAGCCTTTACACTGAGTAGTTCGATCTATAGAGAGCTCAGAGTAGGGGGTGTGTTAATTCTGACCACCCGGTATATATATATATATATGTGTGTGTGTGTGTGTGAAAACAATGATCTATTTCCAATTACAAGTTTTCTGACCATGGAGGTAAAGAAGTCAAAACTTTAATCAGGTAGCGGGGGGGGGGGGGATAAGATAAATCCCACCGCACTGTTTGAATTTCTGTGACGAAAAACTAGTATTGAATTTAATAATATTTAGCTAAACTGTTAATTTTGCAGAAATAATTTATCAACGCAATGCAAACTGGAACGCGAGCAATAAAGAATATTCATCGTAATCAAATTCATTTTGCCTTTCAATTTATTTTTACATATATATAATTTTATACAATTGTTCTACAACTAGGACAAAATAAGTATTTCTTCTACTCATAATTAAAAATAATAAGAAATACATATACACTATGCTTTCTTGTTATGTCAAACAGTGAGAATGTATATAGAAAGATATAGAGTCCCTTTATAATAGGGGCTCTATGGAGTATAGGAACTATTTAGGGACCTTAGGACGTCACTAACACAAGCATTGCTCCTCGAAGGTGACACCTAGATATTGTTTTCAAATCATTATGACATTTTCATGCTTTTTCATTCATAGGAGTTCTACCGTCTTCACTCTAACTCGCATTTCTGACTACACCTATCACAGTGCCGATCGTGGAAACGATGACGTTAGATTTAGAACGCAAAATTACTTACACTCAACAACATTATTTGAAGGAACCATGGAGGTAAAGGTAAAGAGTTTAAACGCCATACTGAGAAAATGCCGATATCATTTGAGACAATCATTCAGGTTGAGCTGCGATAAGATGAGCGCCCCTGCATTGTATGTAATTTCTATAGCAAAAGGCTTACAATGTCTGTTTAAACTGTCAATTTTGTAGAAATAAATTTGTAGCACAATGTAAATTACAACTAAAACAGTAAGGATATTCTCACGTATTCAAAATTTACCTTTCAATTTGTTTTTATCTCCCTATATTCTGAACTCTGTCCTACAACTGTGAAAAAATACTGAATAATTATACTGATAATTAGGGAATTTTAATTTAAAAATAATCAAATATACATATACTCAATACTATGCCTCTCTATTGTGTCAAATGCAAACCAAGGGTGCTTTACTAACACTAGCAACAGTTAGATATAATTCTCGCAGAGTTACGGCAGTTTTAAGCATTTCATCCGTAAGAGTTTTATCTCCTTCGCTCTAACTCCATGGAAGGAACACTCATGTAAAAGAAGCACAAACTGAAGCTAAAAGTAAACGTGTATATGTATTTTTACAAGTAGTGAATTGAGAAATCTAAAAACATTCCGTTCATAAACATTTCCCCCTCCAGATCAATTTTGCAAACTTATCGTTTTCCAATTACAATTTTCCTAGCTACGCCTCTATGAATGCATTGCCATGGTAACGATGGCGTCGGCTTAGGAGCTTCAAATGATTCATTTTGTAGAATGTGTACGAACAAGCGATCAATCAGAATCGAACAATAACTGTTGCTAAAAAAATATATTATAATGTTCCTGTCAGACTCTTTAAAATTTCATTTTCAGTTTGAGTTCTGTTTCCCCAAACCCAAAAATTCTTCTTTTATGAAAGTGCCCCTTCCTATTCCCGATTCCAAACTTTTCATCGTCCAATTGCCCCGTCTTGGTTATGCCCGATGAAATGCATTGCAGCTGTAACTATAAAGTCGGACCGCGAAAGGAGTTGGAGCACTGGGGTGTGTTTTGCAAAAGAAAAGAAATTGGAATCTAATACTATAATCTAAAATTGAAAGTGCCTGTTTATCTGTTCCGCATACACGATTTTCAACGATTTTTTTTTCAAACTTAAATTATATGATTATCATTTACCGTCGGGCCTCCGCCCGTGTTTCCGATTTCTAGACCTGAGAGTCATTGAAACAGTAATAAAAATCCCGAAATTGAGCATGACGCAGAAACAGCTTTAAAAAACGATTTTTAAATACATACGATCCATAAAATATAAGGTAATATAAAATATACGAAATATCGCCAAATTAGCAATTGTTCGCTAAATTTATTGCCCAGCGTTACAGACAAACGGAGAGAAGCGCATTTCGTATATGTAAATTATTGTTGGCCAATTGTTAGGCATTAAAATACAAAAACAATAACACAAAGTATCTTCTCACTTGAATGGAATGAATTAGATCCACGAAAATGACTTTAACACATTTATCGCACAATAGTACACATAAAAAGTGAGCTTATTTCACAATAGTTAATATTTTTTTTTATTTTATGAGATACTTTTTTACAAATTAATTTGTAAAAGTGCAGTATCTTGAGAACGGTTCATGGTAGCGTTCTAAAAATTATGTCAATCGTTTCCTAATGCAGAATTACACAAGAAATGTTTATTTACGTAACATTATTGATGGTTCTGAATTTTTATGATTTTTTCAAAATATCATTCGAAAATTTGAGGTCTTTCGAATATTTGATTGCGTTTAAAATCAAAAGGTTTCTAATATTTATGGATTCTAATATTTTGCCGAATTTTGTTCGAAACAGTCCATTCATTCGTAAGTTATCGTCTCCATAGGCTCAAGCACATACACACATCACTTTAAAAACGATCGATTAGAGTTCATGGGTGCTTGAAACGCGCTCTTCCGTCAAAAACTCGATTTCGAATTTTCCATCCCGTCACATGACTTTCCCTATACTATATACTATGTTTGTGGGGAAAATAAAAACAACAATAGCAAAAATATATATTGTTGACTATGCTAAGAACACTCCTTTGCTTTCTAAAATTTCAGTTACTTTGCTCATTACCGGAAAAATTATTTTGACACCTGCGAAATTATAAAACATAATTAAGAGAACTTATTCATAACAAAGTATCCAAACTAAAGATGGGAATCTAATTATCTCCATCTAATTGTTTTGCAAATTTACTAATTAATGATAAAACTGTTCAACTGCAGCCGCAGTGAATGAGACGATGGAAAGTTGCAAACTTGTTTTAAAATTTATTTTATTTCCATTCAGACTATAACTATTTTTCAAATAACTTTAAGGTACTAAGAATTTGGCAGAAGCTTTCGAATTACTATTCAATAAAAAAAGAGATCCGAAATGGGTTTTGAAATAACTTTTCGTGAAAAAAAATTTCATTAGATTCTGCTCATAGACATTTCGTGTGTGAAACTCCATTAGATTTTCTTATATATTCATTTTTCATTTATTATCATTTATGTCCATTTGTATAAAAACCAACAAAGCCCGTGCGCTCTGTACGCTACGCCTATTGAAGTACATCGCGGCCATGTATGGGAAACAGGAACCGGCGGATATTACTCCGTCGACCCTCCCATCCACTCCCGATATCCACAGACACATGCGAGGCATATACCCCACCCATTCAATATTATTGTTTCTTATACGATTCCCTACCGAAACATGCATATTAAACTATCCCTTAATATAAAGCAATTAATTTGCGCTTCCTTATACCCTCTGTCAAACGAATTTATCATATTTAGTACCTCACACTTTTTATTTGAAGTTTTCAATTTCTGGTCATACCATGGGCTAACTCCCTCTAACTTCATGGGTCATACAATTAATTCAGTTCCAACCAATCTATGTATCTATAAACATTAATTGCATTGTCTAAAATATAAATTTGAAGATAGAGAAGGAAGCAAATCTCTCGAACTCCAGAGTTCTGGATTATTAAATTGGGACGACCTCTCAATATTAACTTTGCTGTTCACTAAATCATGGAAGTGGTCTCATTTCTAACTCTATGAGCTGAATGTAGTTTCCCTTTTAGTATCATGACCATACAATTGTATCATGTTAGATATCGCCTTCGGTCTGAGATTCTAAAAGACGAGCCTAACTTTGAGAGGCTATTTCTCCAGATTCAAAGGTTCATTTGGAAAACGGGTTTTACATTTGAATTCAGTATGGTCGAATTAGTATTATATGAGTTTTTTCAGCTATCAAGGTTGCATTGTGTGCTCTGATATAGTGCACTGCACTTTTCGAGAGCTGATCAAATAAGCAATCATTAATTAGAATTAATGAAAAATACATACTGTAAGTGAGACCCACGGGCATTCTGCCCTATAAGTAATAAACAAAAAATCACGCAAAAAAGTTTCCTACTTTTATTGAATTTTGTTTACCGAGGTCAGTCATATATCTCAAATAAAATTTTATAAAATGATAAGAAATAAAAGAACATCATGGTCTCACTTTCAGTATCTGATGTCATACGCTACGTAAAGCTCCCTGGTTACATCGCAGTTTTTGGCTGTGAAAAAAGTATAGTCATTGCATTATGTGGGGAACGGGACGTCCAGATTATGGACTCACTTTCAGTATCTGATATCATATGCTCGTAAAACTCTTAGAGTTCATGAAATGTTTATCCGTGATTGAAACACGTTTGGCAACAATTTGTAGCGACGTTACCCAGAGCATAGCCACCTTTATCTAAACCTTTTCTTTTAATCCACCTTTTCTTTAGATAAAGGTGGCTATGCCCAGAGATAGATAGATAAACAGATAAATGTTTACATTATTAATGACAAGGAGTTTATATTATTAATGAGTTGTCGTTCATTAACGATTTTTTTAAAACATTTCTTAAATTCATTTCTTAAAAGTTATTCTAAAGCTTATTTTTTTCAAACTGGCAAACCGCTATTAGAATTGAACACATTTCATTGATTACTGTTAATAGGTACTATTTGGATGACCTTTTAAACTCTTTTATTTAACTTCAATCGGAATATATATATATATATATACCGGCTGTTTCAGCATAGTTGATCTCGTTTTTCAGATTTCGACAATTTGGTTTGGACACATATTTCAAATTTAAAAGTTTGTTTAACGTAAATGCTGAATTCGTCCATATAATGTTTTTCTCAGGGGGTGATATTTTCATAAAAACAGTGGATACATTTATACGGCCTTTTGAGCAAAAAAAATCGATTAAAAACAATTCCGCTGTACAGTATAACTAGTTTAAAGAAAAAGAAAACTTCTATATACATAGTATAATTTATAGAGAAAGTATTGTGACGGGGTTGAAAATTCGAATTAGAGTTTTTGAAAATATGCGTTCCATGAACTCGAATCAGCGGTTTTGAGGTAATGTCTATATGTGTGTGTCAGTGAGTCTCTGAAAACGATATCTCATGAACAAATGTAGCGTTTAGAATGAGATTTGGTACAAAAATTGTAATCGGTGAATATTAGGGGGCCTATTGATTTTAAGCTAATCGAATCGTAGGAACACTCCTAAATTTTCAAATGAAATTTTGAAAAAATCTTCAAAAATCAGAACCTTCAATAATGTTACATAAATAATCATATTATGTGCAATTTTTCATTAGAAAACGATTGTCATAATTTTTAGCACGCTACATGAACCGTTCTTGAGATATTGCACTTTTCAAATAAATTTATTGATAACCACATAAAATAAAAAAACATATTAACTATTGTGTAATATGTTCACTATCATGTATACTATTATACGATAAATGTGTTAACATCATTACACTTTCATATATATACTATTTAACGATGAATGTGTTAACATCATTCTCGTGGATTTAGTTTATTCCATTCACGAGAGAAATTACTTTGTTGAAGACCCAGACCGTCCGACTCGTCCGAGGACATAAGCAACCGTTTGGACGGCCAAAGAAATTACTTTGTGAAATAGTTCTGTATTTGCAGCCAAATAGTTCTCCAACAGTCATCTATCGTATAAGAAATGCTCTGATTTCAGTTTGTCAAATCAATTTGGAGAACTTGGCCACTCATTTAGCAAAATATCGCCAACTTGGTGATATTTCGCCTCAGATTGATAAAGAGATCGTTAAAATTTCAAAAATGATGCTAAGATAACGGAAATGACGCCAAATCGATGCATTAATGATTAAAATATTTTAAGTAAGGACTATGTTGCTTTTTTCGGATGTTATCAATATTGATAATTGTCAATTTAGAGTTGCGTGGAATGTAAGATAATTGGAAACTTCAAAATGGTTGTCATCTGGAAAAGCGCCCAATGTATAGTTCAACATTGAAAACACTGAACAGTAGATATTATACATTATTTCACTGTGAAAGAAGTAAATTCATTTCATTATATAGGAAAAGTCGTGTACTGCCCACATCTTATTTTTTTCCTTCAGAATAGTTACAATTATCTACAATATCCACGTAAATTTTTACAAAGTAAATAACGTAAACAACTACCAAAATAAGTAAAAAAGGGAAAATTCAGATTCAGTTTTTCCTCGTTTCTGACTCATACTGCAAGGCTGACTAAAGATTACTAGTTTTTAGATCTTTTTATAAAAAAATTCATATTATTATAGTTACTGTGTCCTTTCATTATTAAAACAAAGCCTGTGCGATTTGAAATGGATTGCGTTTTTGTAAGGCAAGTGCCTTTTTTTATAACATTATCCAGACTTTTTGCATAAAACATGTCTGCACAATTTGATTTGCAGCTGACTTCGTATTTGTAGGGGGAAATTCCGATTTATTTATTATAACCAATAACTCGACAAATATTGCAAATAATTGCAAGCTTTCTTTACTACTTACTTTACAGCTCAACTTTTTCCGATTGAACTTTATTTTTCTTAAGGGACCTTTAAACTAAGAATTTAAACTGCCTATTTTTATGAAAATACCCCAACAGAAACAAAAATTATGCATGAAAGAAATTAGCATTTAATTTTGGCAAACATTCAAATTGGAAGTATGCATATAAAACCAATAGCAGAAACTCAAAAACCAAGGGCATCAATGATGAAATATATTGTAAAAATCCCTGTATCCTCATCCACCACCTCAATCTCCTCAATTAACTGAATATCTCGTATCCTCCTTAAACCCCTCCCCCCTAATCTCCTCGATCAATTGAACACCCTGTATCTTTCTCATTCATTTTCTTCCCTTTAGCAGGTAAAAAGTTATTCCAGACATTCTGAATATCTACCCCCACTCTTGGTCCGGCCACACACTTAGTTACCATTAGCCTTAGGGTTGGTCGTGTGGTCTGGGTCTTCAACCCCCACTCTTGGTGGCCTAGAAAACTGAAACTTTGCGCATTAATATTATAGGGCAGAACTAATTGAGCCAATGTTCGATTAAAAAAGCCGTTTTCGATATTAAACTCAATTGTTAAACAAAATAAAATATTTTGCGACTTAATATTTTAAGAATGTTATTTCAACCGTCTTTCATGGGCTTAAATACTAGTATATGTGAATAAATCCTTATGGACATTTACCGCCTTTAATTGAACTCATTCTTAATGAGCTAGAAATCGCAATCGATCATTGAAAATTTTAAATCACCAAATATTTCTAAAATATTTATCTTTTCATCTCTCCTTTCCTCTACTGTTTCCTCTTCTCCCATCCTTTCATCCGTATATCTTCCCGATTTTCTTCTGCCTTCGGTCACCATGGCAATGATGACGTCAACATTGAGGTTCGGAATGATTCCATTGTTACATTAGTTTGGCGTTTTAATTGACTCCAGAATCCCACACGTTCAGGAAGCATGAACCATGCGATTGAAGATTAGATGCCTCACTTCTTGTTCCGGTTTTAATTGCTCAACATTTTTGACAGTTGAGATAAAAATGTTTTGGAATTTGTTCTGTGGTTGGAAACAAATTTATATCGAATGACTCGTACCTACTTTGGAATGCAATTCATAAATTATTCACTTAGAACAGAACATATATTTGAAAGAGCGTCGTTTCTGCAAGATGAATGTTTAGTTTCGATCTGGAGAAAATTAGTCCATGCTATAATATTATGGATGAGTGCTCGTTTCATATTCTAAATTAGAGTGCCGATGAATGGAATTTAGTCTTGAAATTGAAGTGACTACATTATAAATGTTAAATACAGTGAGTTATTCTAAATGCACTGTACTTTTACTTTGAAACAATATTTCGCACTTTATTTGCGAAAAGTATGTTTGAATTGCTACTACAAATTATTGCTACTATAAAGCTTATATTTGTTATATACGGAGAATGCGATATATTTTATCCCATCGTTCAAATAAGCTTGAATGTTCGCAAAGGTTGCAATGACGTAAAACACAAATTAAGGTAATACCTTGAAATACGCCAAATTAGGAATGTTTTAATTATTTTTGTAAACATTAAGTATATGGGCAACAGGCATAAAGGGACGCCTTGACCATCCACTTGCGACAATAGTGTCACCAGTATTTCTTTCAGGACTTTTTGACTGCGGGGGGGGGGGGCAAATAAAATTTTAGAAGGGGTAAGTTATTCGCCCTATATAAATATATCTAAATGCTGTGATACATAAATATAATTTAGGTTAACATAAAATATCTCCGGGGGGGGACTTAGCCCCCCGGAGGTATGCATGAAAGAAACGCTGAGTGTCACATGTGAGTTAAAGACAATAAATTTTAAATGCTGCCAACACCTTACCAGAGATAACTCAGTGGTTAAGGCACGGGTATTGCACTAGGAGGATCCGAGTTCGATTCCGGACTCTGCCCAAAAAATTCCGTGATTACGCGGAGTACGGGGGCGTTACATCTGTGGGTCCGAGAGGTTGGTTGCAGGGAAGAAGGGTACAGTCCTCTTGTGGATGTCGCGCACACTGGGTTCCTATCTAAGTTCGATAGCACTATTCCAAACCGTTCAGAAAATTTACACATTCAGGTAGGTCGGATGGTATGAATCGAAAGATAGCCAAAAAATACTTTGCCAGTTTATTTTACTACAGAAAAAGGGCAGTTATATTGAACTGAAAGTATGACTCTACACTAAAAAACAATTCTCTCCAGTCTTTAGAAGTCAAGGAGCGAAACAACTACGAGATTACGGAATACAAGAAGAGGCCAAATGGCAAAAATTTTGCCAGCTCGAGCAGACCCGGACCAAGTTACATTCTAGACCAATGAAAATGTAGACTCTAATAAAATGTCAAGTTTATCTTCGGATATAGGGAGAAAAAAAGGGCCTGCATGGAACTTCTGCTTCCAGGAGAAGAATATATTAATTGAGAGATATTAAATAATATTCTATAGTATTCTCTATGCATAAAATATGTTCCCATGGCGTCGTGTCCAGATTCATAAATATTAAATAACACATCAATATTAATCACTTACAGCTTTTGGAACATCCGTATATCCTAAGAGATGTAAGTAGGCGCAAACATTGTAGAGGCTCTTTGCGAGGAGGGAGCTAAACTCGGTATAAACTTTTTCGCGCTCTGAATAAATAAGAAACAAGAAAGATCAATCATGCTTAAAGCATTGATTATGAAACACTTTCCAACTTCCATGCAATTTTATTTAAACAAGTCTAAAATGCAATACATTCCTCGGTAATATTTTGAAACTTATCACAATACTGCATTAATTTATTATATTTGAAAACTTAAACCTTCATCGAAAAAAATGAACTTCATTGAAATGACGGCATTGAAATATAAATTGCCTGGTTTAAACATCTCTAAAATGTTATACATTCCTCGGTAATAGTTTTAGAATTATCATAATACTACGATAATTTATTATATTTGAAAACTTCATCGAAAACAACTGAAATTAATTCAAAAGACGTCATAGAAAAAATAACACGTCTGGATCTCACTATAAAAACAGGATTTCATTCATGACTTTCTCCCATTCATTTCATTCATCACAATACTATAATAATTTATTTTACTTAAACATTTTGTTTAAGACCATGGACCTACAAAAAATTGAACTCTATGCTTGAAACTTCATCGAAAAAAATCGTCCTTCTCTTTATGAAATCAATTAATATTTCATTCATATCAGCCATGCAGACTCCATGGACTAAATTATTTTGTGTTAAAAAAATACAGGAATTCTAATACAACTCATTCTACATATTTTGCTGTTTACATTTTACATAGGTGAAAAATAGGCTTAGTTGTAGAAATAATCAAATTTAGATGAGCATTTAAACTCAAATATATTGTCATTGCGTTGTTTCAGTATGTAGATGCACAGAATTTAAGCAAAAATAAAGTAGTTTTAGGACGGATACAACACTCAATATGAATTAAAAAGAACTTTAAAAATCACGTTTTTGAAACAAGATGGATGCCATATATCATTTTGAAGTAGGTCATGTGATCGTTTCATATCATGGTCACGTGATCGTTTCATATAAGAGGTGTAATTATTATTTTAATTTTTATTTAAAAAACTATTGAATATATTTCGCTGAATTTTTTTTATATATTTTATGGAACAATTTAAATATTGCCTAAAATTTTCGAAGCAATTTGTGAATTTTAAATCCGCTTAAAAAATGTTTGAAAAATTAGGTCCCTTAGTGCTCAATGTATTTCATTTTTTCGACCCGGGTTCAATCCAAAACTAATTGGGTGATATTATTCATTTATTCATTCCCATAGGTTCTGCAGACCGTCTGAACAACATACTAACATTTCATTTTGATTAAGTCATTTTTACGGCAGTTATCGTGCTAACGGACAGACAGACAGACAGACAGACAGACAGACAGAATGGACAAAGTCATAAACACTTTTCAACTTTGTTGTAAAGTGTTAAAAAGCAATACGGAAATCAAAAACCCGTCCATTGCAGATATCAACATCCATTTACCTGTTCTGCATTTATTATATGCTCGTCAGCATAGTTAATTTTTATGCTGTCATTACAACTATTCTATGTGCTACAATTTTACGACCGACAAATTCAATCCTATCACGTAGTCTTCTTCAAATTTCTTCAAGATTTAGCGCAGGCTGCAATAAATTGCAACGACCCAGTTCATAATCACAGAACATACCTATAAAAATTATTTCTAAATTTAAGATCGCGCTCTCATTGCAGATAACAGCCTCCGAGGGACGGGGTAAACTAGTAGTTAAAACACGGGGATTCCACTCGGAGGATCGGAGTTCGATTTCCGACTCTGCGTAAACGTCCCCCTAGTTTACGTGGAGCACGGGCATGTTAAATATGTGAATCCGAAAATCCTTCCCAGAGGTTGGTGACAGGGGAAGTAAAGTAAGATTCCTGCGGATGTCGCTCCTACTGGGTTCCGGTCTAAATTGGGTGCCACTGCCCCGGCCATCTAAAGAGATACCTTACATCTTCAGGTAGCCGGCCGTCCAAACAGCTGCTCTAGCCCTTGGGTGAGTCGGACGGTATGAGTCTGAATTACCTTCGGGTAGCCGGCCACTCATCATTTTGCTCATACTCTAGGGTGAGTCGGGTAGCCTGGGTCTTCAACACATTCGGGTAGGTCGGACGGTCTCTGTCGAAAAAAAGAAATATAATTGCCTCCATGAACCGGTTTCGTACTTACCAGTCCAAGGATTCTATATTTGGGATCGCCCTTATAGTCGTATTCTACCACTTCAAATGCGCTGTTAATTTCCATATTAGGCATTGTGTGATCATCAAGATCTACATTAATGTCTTTACTAGGTATTAATCACACCATAAAGTATTTTCTCTCTATACGCTGATGGTATGCACATGGCCTTCTGCTTAGTCTATAGATGATTCTGGAAGGCAAATGTAGATACAGGAACGAACTGAGAGGATATCCCATAATGTGAATTTTGAGCCATTGTAGAAAAAAATAAGGTATTTCTCATGCAACATTCTTCACGCATGCCAGGCATATTCTGTTTCTGATTGTCACACAGATGGACCTAAACAACCTGTGTGAGAAAGTCGAGTGGAGTTTGACACTTCAGATACCTTATGCATTTGGGGGGTATCCTCCATTCCCCTATCCATTTTTGAAGTATATCAGTGAGGCCCGCGGGTATTCTTCCCGTACCCATAAGTAATTTAGAAAACTGTTTATTCATGGGATATCTTACTATAATAAAAGACAACACTGAGTCACTGTCTGCGTAGCCACAACACAAAAGAAGGTATTATAATATCCATGGAGGTAAAAGTAAGGAGTTAGAACTTCATATAAAGAAAACGCCGATCTCGTTTGAAACAATCATTCAGGTGGCGCTGGGATAAGAATAAGTAGCCCTGCATTGTATACTTTTCTATGGCGAATGGCTTAAAATACTTATTTAAACCGCCAATTTTATAAAAATAAATTATGAGTGCAATGCAAAGTAGAACTGAAGCAATAAAGAATTATCCTACGTATTCAAATCTTTCAATTTATTTTTATTTCCATAAATTTTGTATTCTATCCTACAACTATGAATAAATACTAGTTAAATATACTCATAATGAGGGAACCTTTAATTTAAGAAGAATCAAAAATACATATACTAAATGTTACGTCTTTCCGTTGTGTCAACTAGCAATAACAGCTACTTTACTAACACTAGCTACACCTAGATATAATTCGCAAAGCATTACGGCATTTTCAAACGTTTCATCCATAGGAGTTTTATCTCCTTGTTTCTAACTCTATGAATTATTTTAAATAAATTAAATGTAAGTCCAATGCACGGTTTTGTTTTGAGTATGTGATGTCATATATAACGTAAAACTCCAGAATGATCCGTTGTTGTAAATAAGTTAAAAATGAGTTCAATATCTGGCTTCGTTTTCAGTATCTGAGGTCACTCAACGCAGAACTCCAGAAAACTGTTCTTTATACAGATAAAACTGCTTTCCGTATCCTCAGCAAACATTGAACGGAAGCAGAACTGAAAAAATGATGGAATCCCTTTGTAAACCGAAAAACGTAAGGGAGGTTTCTCAGACTCCACTACTTGCTTCACTCCAATTTCGCACTTTTCGGTGGACGATACAAATATGAATGTTTTATGTAAATACTGAAGGAGATATTCTTCGCCAAAAGTTAAGCCTCTTGCGCTTGGATGGGAAGAGGAAAAATCTTAAAAAGAATTCCGTTGCTTCAATTTCATTTCGTCTCAGTGGAAAGAAAATAGAAACATACGACGAAAGATTTCTATTTAGAAGTCCCTGGATATTTTTTTCACCAAAAAATTTTTTAAGAGTCTGCTAGACGTTAAATTAAATTTTTGTTTTATTGACATAGTTCTTTATTTTTCATACAATACATAGGATATACAGGGTTCTTAAAAAAAGTCTTTAAGCACCCTAAATAGCTCTGTAAGAAAATGTTCATGAGCGTACATGAGTGTATATATAGAAAATATATAGCTATACGTATATACATGAGTGCATATATAGCAAAATGACCATACCTGATCGAATAAAATTGATTGCAACGTTCCTAGCGGAGAATTAAAAACGTTGGAATAACAAATTTAACGTAAAAGCGACAGACGAAAAAATCCTATTATGAAGTAGTAGAACATCGTCTAATCAGTAGAAGTCGACAATAAAAGTTACACAGGAGTAATTATTTTGACACATTAGGGTTACTGGCGTATGCATGGAGTTAGAAAGTCCATTTCACATTGTTGCCGAGTTCGCTACCTTAACTTTTAAATTCTCGGCTAGAGGCTCTGCCATCACTTTTATTCGATCGGTTATGGTCACTTTGCTACAGATAGACCTACCGTGTACACTCATGGACCTTTTCATTAGTAGTAAATGCTTTTCTTTATACAGTTCTTATTATAGCTTTCTTTATTAGTATTTCTTTATAAGTTATTGGCCAGCTTGAAGCCCTTGTTACCCTATATAAAAAGAAATTATAAATAAAAGTTAACAGCAACAACCAACCAAATTTTCCTCTTCAGAAGACAAGTCACTTGAATAAACTACTGTAAAACACTCCAAAATATGACTCAAACTAATTTGTAATTATTATAAAACCGTATATTCACAAACGAGATTAATAAAGTTTGTCGCAATCGTTCAGAATATTTGAGGTATTTATGCTAAGAAATACATTTAGAATAAACATTTAGGAATAAATAAAATGCTTTGTGTCAAATGAAACAACATTTTTGGACGTTCACACATAAGTTTCAATTCAATATAGAAAATCTATATACTTGTTTTCGAAAACGTTTTATAGTTGTAGAACATTTTCCAGTTCTAAAGAAATTAATATTGCGAAGAAACTTCATTGAAAGAATTAAACCCAAAACTAATACAACATGAACTTCTTAGCTTTGATAATAAAATGGTATAGATGCATACATTATAGAGTATAGATATATACATATTAACCATGACTTCGATTTTGAATAAAGAAACAGGTTTCTCAAATATATGAACGAAAATTTTCATATTTCAATATTTACATGTTGTTAATATGAGAATATTATTGTTTTATTTATACATCTCATGGCTGATTTTGAAACATGATTTCGAAGATTTGTCATAGCTATAAAAATAAATAATAGAGTTCATTGTCGGCGAGATTATTTTTTCTATAAAGTCACCCACTTTTTTTTATCATTAAATTCGAGCTATTAAATGTTTCTATACACTAAACCTAAAACATTCCAAAATGTTTTACAGGAAAGGTATTTTTGAAAAATCATGAATGTTAGTTTTCATATTTTTTATATATCAGGCAAAAATATTTTTATTATAATGTTTTTTTATCCAAAATGAAAAAATTTTAGACATACTGTTTAGTTTAATATGTATAGCAGTTTCAAAACAAATAATTGTTGTAATCATGCGGACAGACCTAAAATTTGAAACAGAAAAAAAAAAGGATTTAAAGAAACGCCAAATTTGGCGACACTGCAATGTATGCAGATTCACGTTTTATCTCAGTGTGCTTCATTTGTGTCCGATTTTGATGCAATTTCCTTTAAATTAATCCCAAAAATGACAAATTAACAATTAAATTAACAATTGAAAATAAGCAATTTAATTTCAAATACATTTTTTGGAAATTAAATATGAAAAATCAGTGTTTTTTTTAATGTTTAAAAATACCACCGCTAATTAAAAAATAAATATGATTAAATAAATAATAATACGATTTTTATTTTATACGCATATAATATCAGAAAGGTAAAACTAATTCCAATTATACTATGAAGAACTCAAATTTTGGAGTTTTCTGGAATCCGGGCATATTAGCGTCATTTTACAAATGCGCCAAGTATTAAACTAAAAAATGAAGCTATTTTATTATTGAAAATGAGATGTAATTTCAAAGAATTATCCATTTCATCTTCTAGTTTATGCTATAAAACTCAAAACAATACATTACAGAATAAAGACCGAAAATTTGCATGAAGCAGTTAAAGTCATGTGCTGTTCACATGAGATTTTCTCTGATGAAGGCACATAACAAGAGTGGCCCATGCGAGAACAAAAGAAGTTCTTTCTAGGATTGTTGAAAATAGAAGCCCATGGTTGAGAAAATAGTGTACACATCGAGAAAAAGAAAAAAATCCGTTACTCCAATTTCACCTCTCGTGAAAAATCCAATATAAAACTTGGAGATGTTTACTGAGGCGTCTCTCTAGCCTTCTCCGCTCAATCCCTCTTGAGACGTCTAGACTTTGAATTAAATTTTATTTTATTCACTTGCATATTTCTAAATGCAACAGGGAGATAGATAAGGGTAAAGTGGAGAGATACGATTTTCCATTGGGTTGGACAAGAGTTTTCCTAATTTTCGATTTCCCTGCGATACACCGAGTGTTTCGTAAAGAGTCTCCGATAGAAACAAAAAATCAACGGTGGAAACAAAGGGAAAAATATCCAGCAAACAGAGGATAATTTAGCTATGATACTAGTTTCATACATCAAAATTAATAATTTCATGAAAATGCGAAATTTAATATTTATACTTCCCCAATCAAATATAAATGTCAATTAGTAATAAAAATTTTGCCGCACTGAATGAGAGCGAAAGAAATTTGCCGGATACTTTTTAAATGGAAAATTCGCCAAGATATCCATCATTGAAATTCTTGACTCATTATACTTATATTTTACCTGAACTGCAAGTGTGAATAGTTTGCTTGCTTCGAAAGTAAACATGGGGGAACATTGACAATTACATTTAAAACAAAGAAAAATCTCTAATTGAAAGATGTTGCTATCTTTTACTTTAAATAATTTATGTGTCGCTGGTCTCTTGAAATCGAACGAAAAATACTTTATAACAATAATTGGAATCATCAAAATGTACCAGGTAAATTTCTGGTCGATTTGGAATAGAATAGCATTGGAACTAGAATCTAGTTGCTTTTTACCAGGCAATTTTTAAAAATTTCAAAGTTCAAAATTGGGCTATTTAAATAGTTTTATTAAATATCCAAAATTTACATTCCTGGGGAGGAGAATACCGCGCTCTTCCTTAGAGAACTTGGCCATAAACTGTAAGCTAATAAAGCAATAAAGCATTGTCCAAGTGACGGTCCTCGAACAATGATAATGCTTAGATAAAATATTCAAAATTAACTAAATGACTCAAATTTATTTCAGAAATGAGCACATATTGATACTTACTGAAATACGTAACTGTAATAAAATATGTATAGGAATCAACGGTAGCAAATTTATTTACACTGTACTTCACAGGAGTTTAAGAACGTAGTTTAAAACTTTGTTTAAAAACGTTGTTTAAGAACGTTGTTTAAAGCATAAAAAGCTAAAATTTAAAAAAAATTAAATGTATGTATTTATATCGCCGATTTTTTTAGAGATGAATTATCAATTCATACGCACAAAACGTGCTACTTTGCAGTAACTTTCAAGAAAAGTCTTCAACACAAACTCGATTTTAATAAAACATTTACGGACAATAGAATAAACAAATTCAATTCAATTCAATGAAAAATACATATATCCACTAAACCCAAGCAGAAGCACTGAGAAAAAAATTAATAAAAAGTATCCGCACTGCACACATTCATTTCATACTGCACAAATTGTGCATTACTGCACGCTAACTATAACGCTGACTTGATAAAGGTTGAAAATGACATTCCAACAACTGGATATTCATAATCTGACAGCACAATAATAAAACACACAACATCCAGCTTATTAAAAGAAGTTCTGATATTTTTCCTTTTCATGGATGTAAAACTCCACAAGAATTAGAAGTACGTACTCAATGTCCATTAAAGATAGAATATATCTATAAACACGTCTACGACTTTACGAAAAGCACTATTTTTCTGTGATATACATTTTGTGAAATACGGCTTCCTTAAATATACCAACTGACAGATTAATCCAGGTACAAATTAACATGATGAATTCAACAAGGTCATTAGGTCCTTTTGGAATGATCAGCGTACATGTATATTTCATCATACGTCTGTTTGAAGGGCACTTTATACTTTATCAAAGTCAAAAACACAGACAGTTTCAGAAACGATGAATTAGTAAAAAACAAAATAGAAGATAAACCGAAGTCTGCTAATCAGAAAGCAATGCAAGAGCAGTTTTGTCAATCCAATAACAGTGAACTCAAGCACAAATTCGAGTGTTACAATACACCACACCACAGATGACTCAAGCAAAATGAAGCAAGTCAGAAAAATAAGTCTAACCGCTACAAAAAAATCCCAAAAGAATATGAAACTGATATAATTGAAAGAAAGTAAACTAACATAATTAAACAAAATGAAACTCATTTAATTAACAAAAATGAAACTAAAGGAACTTTAGCTAAAATGTAGAAGAAAAAAGATTTTGGGCAATTCATTAACTAAAATACCACAATTCTACTAAATTTAAAATACTTAAAAAAAGTCAAAATCACAGATCGACGCACATTTTTAATCATCCTTACAGGAGAGAACTCAAAATAATTGCTAGAAGTCCAACGCTGTTGAAACATCCAAGGTTTTTTATTTTTTGTTTAAAATGTTCTTATTTCATAAGGGAAAAATAATTCCCATTTGTTTATGCATTTCTCATTTCTTTATTTAAAAAAAACCATTAAAATCTTCTTTAATCTCGCTTCAGAAATTTAAAACAAAGTGATATCTTTAAGGGAAACTCAGTTGAAAATTCAAATATTTAATTATTTCCTTTTCTTAATTAACATTCCACTGGACACTTCTCGGTCTGCTGTGTTTTTATTTAAATGTAAATTCCTATTTAAAGAAAAAAAACTTAGTAAAACTTCAGAGTGTATAATTTTTATGACATTTATCTTCTTAACATGTCTGCTCTTTTGATTTGAATTTTAAAAAATCTGAGAGTTTGAAAATATATGGAAACTACAATTTTATACTTATTTTCATTAGCGATGTAATTCATTTCTAATCGGTTTCAATAAAAGTCAGTTATTGACAATTTCCTTTTCTGAGGATAAACTTCTAAACTTCCAAACACTTAAAAGCAATAAAGGAAATGATAATTTGTGAATCATTTTAGATTGCAATTTGAGAACGACACAATTATTATTTTGCGTTGCGCATTGTTTGCATTGCATTTATATATTAATAGCTGTAGATTAAATTTATTTACGTTTTCTACGAAAGTGTCGGTGATGTAGATGAAACCAATTTCAGATGTGACATAAATATTTGCGCAATACACGAAATGACAGTCAACACAAAAACAAATATGTTTTTCAGTTCATATGTTATGTTGCTATCAAGAATTGGTAAGAGCAATATTTGCATTTTCAGTAGTAAGCGGTTTAGTTGTAATATCTATATGTACTTTCCCATACTATGTAATATAGTATATAGAAATTATTGTTTAAGCGAACATTTTCAAATTCCAGATTTTTATGCCAATATATGTTTTAGGACATCCTGAACACGTTTTGATTATTTTTGGAGTGATGTCAGTCTGTCTGTGGTCGATTTTTTGTATATACGATAGCTACCACAAACATTAACGGATTTTGGCAAAACTTTATATCCGGCTTTGTAATTGAAAATTCTAGAACTTGATAGAATTTGTTTTTAATTCGAGTGATAGCTTCGAAATGTATTCGAAATTTTATATTTTTTGACATGGCTGCAAAGGACAACATTTGGCATAATCATGAATAAAACTGATTATTTATAGCAGACTTAATAGTTTCAATCATTGTTGCGAGAAATATCCGCAATACAATGTTTGTTCTTGGGATATCATTAGCCCCCCTCTGGGGGGGGGGGGGGGAGTTACTTCTTCGGTGGTATATTTTCAAGTATAGTATCAATCGAAAGATTCTTTTAAGTTCTTTAAAGTAAAGGGTAACACGATATAATTGTAATCATTTGGACACCTGATACCGATTTCTCAAAATTTTCCTTGCAAAATTTAAAAAAAAAATTGCTTAAATATATATTTTGGAATTAGAAAGTTGAGTTGCGCCACACTCTAGTTAATTTATACTCAAGAACATCGTGCAAATCTATTTTCAGCATGTTCGGTGACGTCAAAACCAGTCACTTAGTGGGGCCAGATGTGAGAGCCTACAGTCATTAGTCCATTTAGGATTCCGACAAAAATTTGACAAATAAAAAATGGTCTTAACTACTACATTTGAATGAATTTTCTCAATACTCAAAATGAAGCAAGAACATATATGTGTACAGCTCAAACTTCTAAATAGAACTAAAGAAACTTCGTTCAAAACACAAAATTAATAGTGCCGATCGGTTTCAAAGACTGTAAACAGCTTTCTTCGTCAAGACAAATAAGAAGTGCCACCTTCACTCGTCAGATCGGCAACTGGTGTTGGGATAGCATACATTCCTACAGCAATCAACAAAGGGGAGCTGCCAACTGTGAGAAGAAAAACAGAGATAAAGACCATGGAGAAAGGGATAATGAGTAGAACTGTATGAATAAACGATAAAATACCAAAGAAGAATTGAACGTCCAACCAAAATTTCAAAGCACTTGTTCAGTGTGTAAAACTACGAACATGGGTGTCTTGTTAAATAAAGGTAACTAAAGTTACATGAATCGATGAAATCAGCTAACAGTTTATAAATAAATACAAAAAATAAGTTCAGAAAATAAAAGAACTAACAGGTTTTAGGAGCCAGAACCAGTTCTAAAAATTTAATTTTAAAATAATTGGTTCTGTGCTATAAAATGTATGGTTTTGTACGACAACACACTGTTATGTTTTTCACATTTGCCCGCAACCTGCAAATCTGAATTGAAAAGTGTAAATCTGTAGCCCATGAATCTAAAAAATTTGAATTTATGAATTATTCATACTATGTCTCTAAATGCTTAACCTTGCACTGAGTATCATTTCAAACCCTATTCGATGCTAATTGCAATCTGAAAAACTGGCGATAATATTATTTCCACTTTAACCTCACCAACTATCATCTGTTAAATCAAAACAAAGAACATTGAGCCCTGCAAATGAAAGGATTTAAAGTTTGAATTCTGTAAAGCCCTAGTTAAGTCAACTGACATCTTGAACCACTAAAAAGTTTCACATTAATGAGTCGTTGAATAACAAATTTATTCAACCTTGTGACAAAGACTTTACAAAATCATTTAACACACAACAACTATACAAACTAAATTGCAATGACGTAATGTGAATAAGCTCTCCGTAGAATAGTTGGTCAAACGGTAGAATACTTGGTCCTTTGATATATACATTGAGTGTTATCTTCTTGTTTTGTACGTACTGAAAAAAAAAAAAAATGTTAACATACATGATACATACTTATATATATATATACACATGGTGGGCATAATTAAAGAAGAGGTGCTTAGAGTTCAATAGTGAGAAAACTGTTGGGCCAAACTCAACCACATTTGCAGTAAATATGATTTAGACCATGGGGTTTTGATTTTGAAATGAAAAAAAAATAGTTCGAATTTTTGCCACAGCGGGCAAAGTGGCGCTGTAAGGTCCATTTTTGGAGAAAAATAGGCATAGGAAGTATAGAAAGTTCTGTCAATGCTGAGAGGTATCGAACAGTGCTGCTGAACTTTGTTATTCCGCAACTTCAACAGCGTGGATGTCTTGAATCTACGATATTTATGCAGGATGGAGCACGCCCTCATATTAGTTACGCAAGAAGTACTACGACAGCATTTTACTAACAACTGAATAATTAGTCTAGCGTTTCCTATGAAGTGGCCAGCCCGTTCGCCTAATCTGAGCCCTTGTGACGTTTGGTTGTGGGGTCATGTGAAGCGCTTGGTATACCAAGAGAATGTGGATAATTTAACCACTTTGAAGGACCGAATAACATTGCACGTCAAGCAAATCAAAGGAGATCTGCTGCATTCTGCAGTAGAGAATGCTGTTCAGAGAATGTTCTTTTTGGAACATATGCAAGGAAAACATATTGAATCACACATGTAAATGAAGCCAATATAAAAATTGTCATACGTATGTAAATGTAAGATGCAAATGTTAATATAAAATGAACTAAATACGTATAAAATGTAAATATGTCCTTTTCAAAATGCATGTAAAATGTTAACTTCCTGTACTTCCTATGCCTATTTTACTCCAAAACTGAACCTGACAGCGCCAGTTTGGCCCGCGGTTGCAAAAATCCTAGCTATTTTTTTCTTTTAAAAATCAAAACCGCATGGTCTAAATAGTATTTACTGCAAATTTAGTTGAGTTTGGTCCAACAGTTTTCTCACTATCGGGCTTTAAACACTTCTATTTTAATTATGGCCACCCTGTATATATATATATATATAATAAAAATATTATATGAAATTCCGATTATATATATATATATATATATATATATATATATATAATAAAAATATTATATGAAATTCCGATTATATATATATATATATAAATATTATTGAAATAATTTAAATTTGATTATTGTACGATACAAGTAAAATAATTATTATCCTTTTAACTGCTATGAATGCACATTTACGTTCAAATATTCTGCACAGTTAATATATGTTTACGGACAAGCTTAGAGCTGTACTGAAGAGTGCTGCCATCTCTCCACGCTCGTAATTCCATCATTCACAATGGAGAGCTCCAGCAGAAATCTTGGAGGCCGTTCTAATCACGAAATATCGGAACTTTTTGCGATTGATGATTTAGATAACGAATCAATTGATAGTTATGAAGCTTCACAGAGTGGTCCTGCTCATTCCAGAGAAGAAAGTTGAAAATACATTCAGCTTCTACGTAAAAAAAAAAATATGTTACCAGTGATTCTGTACACTTGAAGTCGCAAGACTTTTTTTCACCCGAAACAAGTTTGCTTCTTTAAATTGCAACAGTTTTTTCCCGTTCTCCAACATTCCAACTGTTTTGATTCTTCAAATTTTTGATTCTTCAAGTATTTCTGATTCCACATATCTAAACAGAGACTCACTTGAGAGGGATTTTTTAAAGCTGAAATTTACCCTCCAGTAAGTGACCATACAAATTTTATGGCCATGTATTAGTGACCAAATACATGATTATTACAAATTTTTCAGAGCTACCGCTGCTCTAAAAGAAAATATTAAACCTGATGGGTCCAGTGGTCATATTCAAACATACCAGTCAAACTCGTTAATTCTTCAGTATATATAAATATTTTTGCACTAGGGCTTAATAAATGACACCGCCCATTTATATATCCTGTTCTCATCATCCGATTAGTAGAATTCCAACTTTCTTCGTTTATGGTTTCAAAAGGGTTTATATAGCTGGTTATAGTGCGTTTTACATACACTATAAAGAGCTTTATCCTTATTATTTGACTAAAACTCGCATTTTTGTGAAACATGTCCCTTTCTACGTATAAATTGATTCAACTCATCAAATTGCGCCAAAATATAATTATATTGATAACTATGAACAGAGCACAAAATAATTATTGTCATTATTAAATCGATTATTATTATTAATTATTATTATTAGAAACACAAAATATTAATATTTTGTGTTCCTAGAATAAATAATTTTAAATAGAATGGAACTGAAATTTGAACTTTCATATTTAAAATTCCTGGAAAAAATGTTTATATATATATATATATATATATATATATATATATATACAAGGTGTCCATAAAAGATTGAAACGCACTTTAATTATTTACCTGTTGGAGATAAGTAGGCAATGTAAATTATAAAAATGTTGAAAGTAAGGTAGGAAATATGACTACGTTAATGAAATAGTCCTCCCATTAATTTTCAAAAAGTTACACTTTTTCTATTTTTATACGACCCCCTTAGACAAATTTGGTCAATCAGAAAAAAAATCTATGGAGAATAATTGAAAAAAAAATTTTTTTGAGAAAAGGTTTTTTATGCATCGCTTATACAAAAAATAATACAGGAGAAAAATAATACAGGAGAATAATACAGGAGAATCTTACTTCATAATGTAAGAAACTACATAATTGTTAAATATTGTAGCATAAAAGTTAACGGAAATAATACAAAAATGAAAATAATTATTCACACTTCAAAATCAAACATCACTTCACAATCAAAATAGTAGAATAGCATTTACCTGGTTCAAAATATTAGAATAATGCTTTGTAAATCACCTTATTTAAAAAAAAATGAAAAACAGTGATTGTTTAATATTTTGTAGCATCACCTTTACATTTTATAATAGCACGAACTCTATTTTGCAAGTTCGTTACTAGTGGCTCACAATGTTTTCTGCCCAGACACGACCCTATCCATTTTATGCTATAAATAAGATCAACTTTGTTTATTGGCGCAATTTCTTTAAGTCGTTTCTTCATTATTCCCCACAAATTATCGATTGAATTTAAATCCGGCAAATTTGCCACCCAGGGAAATACATTAATTTGGTGTTGTAGTAAGCCAGTTCGTAGTGGGAAATGACCTGTGGCATAATGCTAAATAATATTGAAAAAACAAATCGTCATCACACAAATCTTCCGAAGATGGTATCATGAAATTCTCAAGGATTTCTTGATATATCTGAGAGTTAATCCTTTCGTAAGTGACACATAGCCTTCCAGGACCATTTGCAGTCATGCAACCCCATACCATTACGCTGGCTGCAAATTTCACTGATTGCTTCATACATTCCTTCTTGCTTGTAATATGCTTCTTGCTTCATTCGCCAAACACAAACACCTTGATCACCATATGATACACAGAACATACTCTCATCCCTGACCAATACGTTTTTCCTATCATCCACGACCCATAAAAGCCTTTTTTTTCACCACTTCACTCTGTCCTTTTTCTGTTTACTAGTCATGAGAGGCTTTATCTTTGGTATACGAGAATGAAATCTAAGTTTATGGAGACGTCATAGTTTTGTAGATTTACGCACATTAATACCGTGTTCTTTCCACTTCCGATGCAAATACCTTACACTTCTAAAACGATTTGTCTTAGCAATATTCTTTAGCTTCTATCATCTCTCGGAGGAGTTTCTGGCCTTAGGCCACTATTCAGACGATTGTTTTCAAAATATCCGTTAAAATACTGCTTTATTGCTCTACTAACACTTGATTGAGAACATTTTAAGTAACTGGCGATATATTGCTGATTACGCCTTGTTTATGCAAATCAATAACACGGTTTTTTGTAAACGCCGTTACGTCAGACGAACGACCCATGTTTCCCACAAAATGAGCAAAAACAACACGAAAGTTCCGCAGAAGCTAATTTTTGAACTAATTTTTGAAGCAACTTTCTGAACCATTCAGAAAAATTCATAAATCTAACACTTGAGAACATTTTAAGTAACTGGTGATATATATTGCTGATTACGGCCTTGTTTATGCAAATCAATAACACGGTTTTTTGTAAACGCCGTTACGTCAGACGAACGACCCATGTTTCACACAAAATGAGCAAAAACAACACGAAAGTTCCGCAGAAGCTAATGTTTGAACTAATTTTTGAAGCAACTTTCTGAACCATTCAAGAAAATTCATAAATCTAACACTTGAGAACATTTTAAGTAACTGGCGATATATATTGCTGATTACGGCCTTGTTTATGCAAATCAATAACACGGTTTTTTGTAAACGCCGTTACGTCAGACGAACGACCCATGTTTCACACAAAATGAGCAAAAACAACACGAAAGCTCCGCAGAAGCTAATTTTTGAACTAATTTTTGAAGCAACTTTCTGAACCATTCAGGAAAATTCATAAATATTCTGATTTTTTGAACAACCTAGATTAGTATTCTAATATTTTTTGAATAATGAAACTCATTGTTAAAAACTACAATATTTGCACGAAATTAAATATTTGAAAGTATTAATTTACTTTAATAATATGTAAATTTATTAAACATCAACCGTTGTTCTTCTTCAAATTTGCTACGCTGAAATGAAGCTAAATGCAATTCAAATTACAAATAAAATGCCTTATTCTAATATTTTGACTAGGAGTTGTGTGTATATATATATATATATATATATTACCTTGAAAATAGCTTTTGTTCCGAAAGGTGTTTGATGATACTTTACCTCTCTAGCTGTTTTTACAATAATTTTCGTAAATATTAAAATATTTATATTTAAAAAAAGTTCGATTCGCAGTTCGATTTCAATAAAATTGTATATTTAGAGACGTGGAACAAACTACGTAGTTTAATATTCTGTAAAAAAATTTGTACGGCAAAATTATTTTTTATGGCTCAAATTTTAGATTAAAATACCATATTAGAAAAATATTAATTACATAAATTTTTAATTGAGATGTTGCTGAAATATTTTGGAGCAAATTAATATTAAAGTATCTAAACTTATGCTAACTGTTAAAATAATCTCAAAACATAAAACTTTATCTGAGTTTTTGGATGCTACAAATCGCTTGATGCACAAAAACAACACCCAGCTTAATCAGACCTTATCCTATATTTGATACAATAATAGAAATGCGACAAAAGTAAGCTAAAAACTGAAACTAAATAAGAATTTTTTATTCCAGGGGAAAATATTGAATAGTTGTAGATCGGATAAATAAAACACGAGATATTTAAAGTGCTTCTTTTTTGCACTGTTGACTGTACATTTATTTCGCTCTAACTGCTGCAAAAATATGTGTGCGAAATAGTTCTTTACTGCAAAATAGAAAAATGTCAGGAGTTAACTTATTTTGCCGAAGCAGTTAATTAATAACCAAATAAAGCAAAACAAATATCTATATAATAATTGTCTAATGTGATTTTGTCCTTCTATACCCTTCATAAATTCCCCCAGGTGACCTAAAAACTGAATACACACTAAAACGAAATGGGTAAAAACACACAAAAACTGGGTTTACTGTCCACTAGAATGACACTTTTAAACAGGTACATTTCCAGTAAATCCCTTAAAACTATATGAATGCGCTAGTTTACTCTTTTATATGAGTATTGCTCGGAATAATGGGTATATTTTATTTTGCGCTAAAAAACGTTTCAAACAATTTTACGCACCTGTTTACCTGCTACCCACTTGTTTGCCGGCTTAAGAGGGGTTCTTTAAGAGAGACCCATTAAACAAGTAAACAAGTGGGTAAAATGAACATCTCATGTTACTTCTTTGCCTGTCTAAAACGGTCTTTTCAGCGCGAAATAAAATATACCCATTCTACCGTGCAATTCTCATATAAAAGAATAAAACAACAAATTCATATGGATATAGTTACCTTTTTAAGTGTGTAACCTGGGAATTTGCCTGTTTAAAAGTGTCTTTCTAGCCGCAATAAACCCAGTTTTTTGTGTGTTTTTACCCATATTCTTTTAGCGTATAATATGCCACACAGAAAAGTACTACCATAGGACAAAACTTAACGGAGCAGGATCCTCGATTTCTCCCTTTGGGAGGGGGAAAAAATGTTACTTTCCCAGTCCCTCCGGATACCTTCCTGCGACCTAGAAGGTTAAATCTTTGCACACTTATAGCATCGACTGCGAAACAGAACCTAATGGAACCGAATTTTCTATTCCTCCCTCGGAGGGGGGGGGGGCGGATAAAACGGTATTAAGCCTTAACAGACACTTTAGATATCGACCACGTTACATAAACTAATGGAGGCAGATTTATACTTTTTCTCGGGAGTGGACAAAATGGGAGGGATCTAAAAGCCTTTACAGACACTCCAGAAGCCCCTCTCGCTCCTATGACCTAGAACGCTGTAACATTTAACACTTATGTTATTAACCACGGGACAGAACCAAATTGAGCCAAATTTCAATTAAGATAAATGTTTTGGTATAATTATTTAAATTATACCAAAAATTTGCTATAATTATTTAAATCGGTGGCAACAACATTCCTGTTGATTCTCAGCGGAATCGTGCCATAAGAAAGCTCTCATTTTTGTTGTCACAGTCAATCAAAATTTTTTAATTTGTAGGAAAAGTCATGTATTGAATACTTTAAATTGTTAAATAAAGTAATTTTTCACAGACATAATAAAGTACCACCATCATGTTTGTTACGGTTTCGGGCATCTAAGCGCAATACTAGGATATTAAAACATACTATCTATGTGTCTCACCTGGTGTTTTCGTTACATCCTTTCTGGTGAACGGCCAGCCTGTCCGGCAAGAAAGTGCGCCCGCAGTTATCGCATGGAACTAACTGCTCCAGGTGGATTTGCCAAGCGGCCTCGGACATCGCTGCAGTGTCGAAGGATCCGTCACCTGCGCAGAGACATGCCACATTACTTTATAGCAAGCAGAAGGATTGACTTCAAATATATTTGGAGTAGGAAGCTATATTGAACTACCGTATACAATCACAATTCATACTATTTAGATCCTCCTGTATCAATCAGTATCAGAAAGAAATAATACCGTTTTATTACGTATCGTCCGTGAGTTACTCTTTTAAAAATTTTCCCAAAAAATTCAGTATACTATTTTTTTATTCAGTGGGCTATAGGTCAGTCCGTTGATCAATTGGGTGCTTTAAGCTGATTTCAGTTAGTATATACAATCAGCAGATATCTGCTAGCTGTATACAAAATGGTCGTAAACTTTAAAAAGAAGAAGAAGGGTGATAGTACACATTAAGACGAACAATATTTGCAAAGGAACTAAGGGCAGCATTCCAGTCATAGTGCCAGAAAAAAGTAAAGTTACATGCCCACCTTTCAACAGTGAAAAAAGGAGACTTTAGGAAAATTTAGGAATTTCGCATTTCCATTCGCATCAGAGAAAGACTCAAAATAACTGCTCAAAGTGGCGTATGAACATGAAAACATTGATGTACGAGACACCTGTGGACTCCCTGGAAGATCTCGTCGCGAGAATCGTTGTTTCTGCGGACAAGGTCACCACTACACTTGGAGTCTGCGAGAGGGTGCGACAGTCTTTCATTCGTCGGTTTCGGCTTTGCAAAAACGCCCTCGGATGCCACTTTGAGCAGCTTCTTTGAGTCTTTCTCTGATGCGAATGAACATATGAATCTCCTAAATTATTTAAGTCTATTTTATTGAAGGATCAACGTGGATACGCAACTTACTCTTTTTGTGGCACTATGGAATTTGGTCTTAGATTCCATTGCAAATATTATTCATCTTGATGTGTACTATCACCCCCCTTTTTTGTTAAAAACATTGCACGATCACCCTGTATACTAACAGACTTGCGCATACATATTTTATCACGACGTTGGTCGTAATTTAAAATATGTATGTGCAAGTTCTAAACGAATTAATATTGCTTTTCAAAATAATTCCATTAACATAGTGTATTTAATTCCCTTATAAAAATTTTGAAAAGTATAAGAACATATGTTCTAGTTATACAAAATTATCTGTGCTATAAAATCTGAACAATAAAACATCATGTCCCCTTTTTTAAATCACAATGTTCAAAATTATGAAGTTTGGTCTATATATGACAAAATGAAAACTCTGAAAGGGTAGAAAAGGTTATTCCAATACCAATCCCCCCCCCCCTGCAACAATCATTTAAACACATTCGGAAATTTATGAATTAATATAAACGTTTCCAAAATATTACAGTTATCTTATATTCCATTGCTGTAACTGATATAACAATTTCAAAGAATACAATACAGTTTATATGTTACATTTATATTTTTATACAGCATTCTTTATGATTGAAATTGGACAAAGTCAAAATCGCCTGTTGCATAAACACATTTCATTTCATTCCACTACTAAGTAACATGTTATCCTTTTTTTCAAATAAAGTTTCGTGGAAAAATCATCTTCATAATGCTATTCCTATGGAAGCTTTTTTATCTAATTATATTCGTATTAGATCTACAAACTCGAAGGATGGACGAGGTTACCCGCAGTAACATAGAGAAAAACTATACGTCTAAAATTGTGGATTTGTATATGGAACAGACAAACAAACAGATATCCAATTTTATATATATGTAGAATTTGCATAGCAATTACACTCAGCGTATACCAAACTTTCATGCTTTCACATAGATAATTCCTGAAATTATCCTTGTTTCCTCACAGAAAATAATGCCACGAAAATAAAATACAGTATAAGAAAAGCTCTCATTTTTGCCTGTCTGTCACGCTCGTTGGCGAAAGTTTCGCGATCTTGGAGATTTGGCGATATATTAGGCGAAATGTCGCAAACGACGACAATTTCTAAAATTCTGCCAAGTTAACAATAATTCAATATCTTTCAAAATTACATTTAATTTCTTTGATAATCCCTTTCGTTGTATGGAAATTATTAATTCCATATTCTTCTTTCAAAATATAATGAGTTCAAAATATAGCGTTTGTTAGGAGAAGTCTTAAAGTAATAGTATTTCAGTTGGGGATTGTAAAGCAATTGCTCTTTGTTAATGCTGTGTTTATCTGCATTCATTATTATGTATCCTGGGTCGTATATTAATCAATAGCATGTATTGGAAAGAATGAGTGGTCTGCTTGTGTTCTAGGATATTAGGAGCGCACGACTACAGGCGGACGGATGTAAGGAAATTTTTTGAATATCTTTATGTACCCTGTCATGTGACAGGTTTAAAATATTATTACTAAAATACTAAAATCAACTAGTTGACGAGAAAAGTCGCACCAAAGAACTGGCAAGAGAGTCAGTGAACGTGAAATGCAATAAATGCCGGTTGGGGTATTACAACTTGCACACTAAAGTAAATCCAGCGATTTTTATTTCTATATAAATCTGTCAAACGTCTGTAAAATATCACAGTAAAGAAAGGCAATTCAGCATAAATAACATAATTAAGCAATCAATCGGTTCAGTAGGACAAAAATACCTTCCTTCATCAAGCTAAGTGAGACATCAGAATAGGAACTCCATGGAAGACTCGAAAATAGTTCACCCAGGGGCGTGATTTCAAGAGTTACTACCTTCCCCAGAGACCCATTGTGCTCTAATAAAATTATACGTCTGCTTTAGTAATGAAAAACGTTTTCAGTAAAACCGCCTTAACAGACACTTCTGAATACTGGTCGTGAGTGTGTGTGTGTGTGTTGAATGAAAAGGCCTACTTATATAACTGCAAGAAAAGTATTGTTTCTTACTTTTAAGTATGATTTCCGGTTTCTTAGGCTCCTTCCTTCGCATGTTCTTGGGCAGTCTGTCGTTTTCAAGATGCCACTTCTTCAGGCAGTGGGGCTCATGCAAGCCTATGGATTTAGTGCCAAACTGACGCCCACAGATGTAACACACAACAGTTGGAGGCCGTCTAGTGGCAGCTTTGGAGGAGCCAAGTCCTCCAATCTAAAAGATAAAGCAATCAATGAAACAGAGTAAGTACCACTGATTTCATTTTTTAATCTATATATCTGCAATTCACTCTTATCATTACTATGTTGATATTCGGTAACAGGTATAAATTATTAAGTACTAATTTAAGTACTAACTATAATGATATTGGTGTATACTATTATAAGTCGAATTTTAGGGGAATTCTTGCAAAAAATAATATACCAGTATGAGCAGCTATGGTTATAATATGAATTGATGAAACGTCGGTCACTGGCTTAATTAACCTTTTCCCTCAAGGGTCAAAAGTATCAAATAATTTTCTGTTAAACTTCTACTTTTAATGCAAAAGGTCTTGAGTTTTCCTTTGAACTCATTTAAATTGCATGTTTACATTTTATCTTAGTATTTGTAAGAATTTTTAAAACAATAAGAAAAATCAATCTGAAAGTAAAAATATTTTATTAGTAACAGCATAAAAAGTTGAATAAACGTATCAGACCTATTTGAAAGGCAATACAGAGCTTTCTTCGTCAAGATAAATGAGAGATAGAAACTACCACAGCAAAGGTGGAGGAAATTTCTGTTTAAATGGTTTCGTGTTAATCCACAGAAATTTCCCCGCCTTTGCTGTAATGTCTGCCACTATCTCATTTATCCTGACAAAGAAAATCATCGGAAATGTATAGGGCCGTACTGGGCTGACAAGAAGAAAAGAAAGTCAATCGGGTTCAGGACTTCAAAACTAAAATCCCAGAGCCACAATGACATATTGATAACTCTACCACCTTCACTTTCAAAATTTGAAAATTGTATATATATTTAATAACAACCCCTTGATGATATCTCTGAGTTATAACATCAACATTACAATATTATTTAATTTAGAATGTCAGAAAAGCAATGTATAAATAATTACATAAATCCAAATGCATTTTAGCCCCCCCCCCACACACACATACACACACTACCACTTGAAACGAGTTCATTGAGCTGGATAACTTGGTTGTATTAAAACACATATCAACGTTGGGATTTTTTTGGATTAGATTAGGTTAACTTTGTTATGGCACAAAGAATACGTGTGGAAGATTCTCAACTCTAGCGTGCTGTTGAGAGGCTTGAAGCAGGACAGTCCAATAAGGAAGTCGCCAATTTCTTCTCTGTGGACCATTCTATCATTTATCATTCATGAAAAATATTCTAAGCAAGTGGGGCGGACAGTTATTAGGAGACCCGTTCGAAGGCGGCCTAGGTCTACAACATCTTCTGATGACCAGAACATCATTTTACTGGCAAACGCAATCACCGAGGCACTTGCTCTCTAATCAATGACCACCACTGCAATAGAAAAGTCGATATCCGCCAGTACTGCGAGGCGAAGGCTACATGTCAAAATATTCTACGCCTGAGTACCACAAGTTTGTATCACTTTCAGAACTAAGGTCAGAGGAGCACTATTAACGTGGTGTCACCAGCATGCGACTTGGACAAAAACTGAGTGGTCCAATGTACTGTTCATTAAGGACTCACGATTAACTCAGGCAATAAACGTGCAAGAGTCAGGAGAGAATGAGTAAGATACAACCAGCACAATAACATCGTTGAACACTATGCCTTTAGTCGCTGTAGTGTTATCGTATGGGCTGGATTTTCTTTGAGATACCGCACCGACCTACAGGATAACTGCGACGGTGGAAAGTTCAAGTCCTCGAACCCTTCGTGAAATTCTATACTGGTAGGTCCAGATTTCCTTTTAATGGACTTTAAAGCTCGTCCACAGAGAGTAGGACTAGTGGACAAGAAGTGCCTTGAGAGTAAAGGTATTGCTCGTATGCAATAGCCCACGTACTCTCCAGACCTCAAACCCATCGAAAATCTTTAAAATGCCCTTGTAAGAACTTATCTCCAACTATTCCTAAGAGCTGAAAAATGCAAACGCTTGTGTCAAAGTCGGATGAGGTGACACATTACATTAAAGCTTGTTTGATTTGTTTGTATAGCATACAAAACTTTTTCCGAATGTACCAAGTATAAAGTAAGCACTAACAAGGGAAAAAGTATATTTAATTTTTTTTTATTTTATTATTGTACTCTTGTATATATTACTCAATTACCTTCTTATTAAATTTGGAATCAATTAGAATAGAACTTTTTTAGTTATGTCGGATTTACTTTAACTTTTGGAAAGCAGCGTACATAATTTCCAATTTGAAATATCTTCTGCTCAAAACTTGCAATTCTAAAGTTCTAATTCCGCTTATTTGGAAAGATTTCGAATGTCAAACAATCGAATTCACAGTTTGAAATGTTAACACCCAACGTCTAATTACTTTCAACGGGGGGATTATCGCGTTTTACTTTTGACACGTAAAACTTGAGCATTTTAATTCCGCGTGGCACAATTAATTAATGACAGAACAACACGCCATTTTCCCGAAACGCTAAACTTCAGCAATACCGGAAGTAGCAATTAATCACTCTTATGCTTGATGATACGAATCGGAACATTTTGGCAGTATTTACTCCGCAATATCTATCATCCATTATACCTATCGTTTGTAATATTTTCCATTCGTATTCGGTTTTTCCTCCAATGAGAAACCAATAATATATAAATGGATTGACTCTCTTGGAAGTTCGGGGAATAAACAAAAGAAACCTATATCGCCGGTGAAGAAATTATTCTATATCTAATAGAATTATTATTACTTTATATACTATTATTTAAGGGAGCACTGTTTTTGAAATTATTTGAATTCAAGATTGTGACTAAGCAGCAAATTTTAAAGTGACCTGAATACATACATGTTGAACACTTATGAAAATAGTTCCATCTGTGTATGCTTGTGGGGTATGCACATGAAAACGCGAGAACAAATATAGAGCATTAAATTCTTATGTTTACATTTATTATATAGAAACTATAACTAGATTGAAGTTAACTATGCGATTTACGTAAAATATATGAAATTCAAGAATAATTCTTTAAACACATTATTTAATAGTAATTATTATTTAAATTATTCTTAAATAATGCGTTCTTTATTAAGAATATAATAGACTATTTTTAGTATCTAAGAATAATTATTATCCAAGAATAATTATTATTTAAGAATAGTTCTTAAATAGCATTATTTCTTCTATGAATAACAAATAATTGTTTGGTAATAAATATTTTTGTAAAATAACTTTTCACTCGGCAAATTAATTTTCGATATAATCAAGAAACAAGTATATTGTGTAATATTTTTTTAACTTTTTTTTAATTAAAGAACCTTTAGAGGATTAATAAATGTTCGTTTTTTAAAGTGGTTAAAAAAGTTTCTTTGTGCTATAGATTCAGTTTGATAGTTCTCAAATGAATTAAAGCATTCTTTAAGAATTTAGATGAGTCGTGACTGTTTAAGTAAATGCAACAATAATATACTTATGCTTTACTGTAAATTTTGCTTCTCCGCATTCTTGTATTCAGTAATCACCTGTCTGAAAATATTTTCTTATGTCATGTAAATAATCTTTATATACAGATTTCATTGAAAATTAAATTTATTTAGTGGTGAATTGTCAGTTATTACATTGTACAGGATCTAGGAGGTAAATGGATGACTAAAAATAGCTGGCTATTAATTTTAGAAAAAATATTAATAGGCCTTTACACAAAAGTTCTTCTGTCATTTATGTTTTGAATTTAAATCAAGTTACCTCCATTCAGGCGAATACATTCTTCGCATCTCCTAATTCAAAGAGACCCTGGCAGTATGAGTAATAGCTCCATCCTGTTGAATCTGAGGAACTCCAACACTTTAAACTAAGACTCCCAAATATACAGGTTGATGCAACCGCCATTTTTGACTCTAACCGGTCCAGTCAGTTATCGTCTGCCTGTGCTATTTCAATGGTGCGCGCATGTTACATGATTGATATTTGATACGCAATTTAGCTGTAAAATAGGTGCTTCTGCTATCAAAAATTTATACCAATCATTCAAGAAAGTAGTCTAAACTGTTTTGATTTTCTCGGACCAGACGGTAAGCTTCTTTCCGCCATTTATACCCATCGTTTCATTGAGACTCAACATGGCCGCTGTTGCGTCAGCCTGTATATTTGGGAGCCCTACTTCAAAGAACGTCCTCCGTGACGAAATGGCATAGTATGCCGCCACCACTGCCGCACTCATACAGAAAACTGTTACTTGAATATCGCCCTTTTCTCTGCCTGTATAGGTAAAAAAAAAATCGCTCAAAAATACATTACGAGCCGTACGTGAATCGTGGTAGCTTAAAACTCAGTCAGGGGTTACGACCCCATTTCAAAGAGTCGAAACTTTTCAATTAGAACATACCTTATTTCCAGTAACAGACTCATGGGAAGCGTTTCTTGCTTGCAACTGGCTCCCAGAAGGTTTTCTAACCACAGCGTTTCGATAAATTTTACTGTAGATATTTTTAATTTGATTATTCTTGGAGCACACTGATTCCTTCTTGGTGGTGGTGCTCGTGAACGATTTCAGCGCATCAGACGATTTTACAGGGATTAGAGACTTCATTGGCAGACCCTAGAGTGCGATGGATTGTACTTTTCAAGACTGTTAAGAGGAAAATGCCTTTGAAATAGGCTTTAATGCATCATCTAAGCAAAATAAGCCAAGTAATTTCAAACAGAAACAAGATAAGAAATTCAAAAATTATATTTTAAAAAAAATTGATATGGACAGCATATGACTTTCCCAATATAATGCAATGAATTTACTTTTTTCACAGTGAAATCATGTTGTATAACATCCACGGCACAATGCTTTTAATGTTGAATTGCACATTTCAATTGTACAACATAGAATTGAATTGTACAATATACAAAACTATTTCTAAGTGCCCAATTAAGTTATATTTCACGCAACTCTAACTTAACAATTATCAATATTGATAGCAACCTCAATAAGTAATATAATCCATGTATTAAAACATTTTACTAATTAAATTATCAATTTTTCGTCACTTTTGCAATTATGACGAACTTTTCGTCAATATGGGACGAAATATTACCAAGTTGCCGATATTTCGCTAGATTATTCGCCAAGTTCACCAAATTTATCGACAAACGTTACAGACAAACGAAGAGAAGAACATTTATTATATATAAATTACTGTTAGCGAATTGTGAGACGTCAAAATACAAAACAAACATCTTCAAACAAGTACACAAAGTATCTTGAAATGAATTAGATCCATGAGAATGATGTTAAATTATTCATCGCATAATCTATATGAATAAAATTGAAAATCTGTCTGTCTCATTATCACAGAAGAAAAGCTGAACCAAATTTGATGAACTTTTGTAGGTAGCTTTGAAATAAGCCCCATTTAAAATTTGGTCCATGTTTCGAGTTACAAAGGGCAGGGGTTGTCGAGATATTAATGAAAATGAAACATTTTCCTAGGAGTTCTGCTCTCTGACTCCCTGGTTCCTCCAAACGAAAAAGATTGAAAATCATTGAATTAAAACGTGAAAGAGAATTAAACTTTATCTGTGAGTTTTGTGGGAGTTTATTACACTATTAGTCATTTTTGAAAATCGCAGGTTTGAAACATGAATTTAAATGAAAACTCTATCACCATGATTTATTTTTCACAGACTTACTCAACAGTGAAAAGCATTAAGAAGTCACAGTGGCTATTTAATTATCAGCATTTTATGAGGAAGATTCTTTCTTATATCATCTTGCTCAGCAACGCAATTAAATCAAGCGTGTTTGTTAATTTTTATTATTTTTTCGATTTGAATAATAAATAAATGGATATAAAAATATATATTATAAATGACCGTGCGCGATTTCAACACCTTAACCACTGGGTTATCCCGGCCCCGGCAGATTGGTCTTGTACAAAAAGCTTCTCAACTTCGTCAAATAAAAAATGAAATTAATTAAAGAATGATTTTAAACCATTTCAAATGCAATATTAAACAGCTGCTCTAAGCCCTCGAGCGAACCGGATATTGTAGTTATATAAATACAATATGCGTGATGAAATGAATATAAACAAAAAGCCAATAATTTTTCTATCTGCAGAAAAAATTATGTGCTGACCTCGTAATATTTTTTTCATTTTGCTTTGCGAAATTAAAGCAAACACACTAACAAAAACAAGAAAGGCTTCAGTCGACAGAAGCTGTTCTTGCTTAACTGATGTGGTCACCTTGCCTTTTATCTTGAAGGAGTCTAGTTTTTACCACCGAAACCACTTGATATCCTTAATTTACTTTATACGTTATTTAAGGAAGCTATTCTACGTTTAAAGCAATTCAACAATCTTTCCCACAATACACCACTCTGAACTCATGGCCGATAGTCAAAATCCACTCATGCGTACTACTCAGTGACTGTCGACTGCTACTGTAGTAGCCTCGTACGCAACTACCGCACGTGAGGAATCGCAGTATTCAATGGAGGATGATGTCACGGTCTTCGATGAGAATTAATTTCCAGACTATTCATCGATACAAACGCTGTCTCCATGACGACAGATAGTATTTACTAAGGCCGAATTTGTTTTCTCTTTATCTATTCCGACGTAACCGGGCAACGGTGAAGCACTAAAGCCTGCCCCTCTTCAGCACTTAACGAACATTTATTGCTGTTCCCTTGTATCTCCTACTGACCTAGATCGTGAACACGTCCGGTTTTATAATACGAAATATATAAATGTTGAACGATTTTTATAGTTATTTCCGAAGCGGCATGGATTAAAATACATTTAATTTGTAAGAGGGAGCCCGCACTTGCAATTCTCTGTACAACTTTCAATGAGTTTTGAAATAATAGTAAAATATATAAGTATGAAAAGGGGTCTTGATCTTATTAAATAATATGAATTATTATTATGCCGTGCACAATTTTGGATGGGAACAGAGCCACCTATGGAGGGGGCAGATACCACCGAAGTGTGAGGTGGCCGCCAGAAGACGGCCCAGTCTCCCAACTTTTATTTTTGAAGGAGGGAAAGACTTGAAAAATTCACAGAAAGGGGGAGGGGCATGAAAAATTTTTGTAAGGGGTTCACAATTTCTATAGGTGGCTCTGCTGCGGAGTATGAAATAAATTGCTTTTACTTACTCATAATAGAGTATTGACTATTATCAAAGTATTACGTTCCTAAAAACTTTCGAATTCTCTATCCTGACGGATGTACACGTTTTAAGTCAGTTGAGAAGTTTAAAAAGTTTTGGAATTATATCTGTGAATGAATGGTTCGTTACTTGAAGTGATAGGTGATTCTGAAACTATTAAATCCTTAATCGGTAACGACTTATCTAGTAGTTTTAGAGAATTATTGGAGATGTGGGTTTTCCGGGATAATTTTCAAATGGAAAAATTTCAGGAAATTTTTGAATTTCTTTTTAAATATTAAATTTAAGTTAAAATAATATGTCCAGTGACTTTCAAAAGTATATGTTCTTACATTAAAGTTACAATTATATATATATATATATATATATATATATATAATAGTAATATATATATAAATAATATATATATATATATATATATATATATATATATATATATATTATCTATTTAACAAGTTCAAACATTCATTGCCTATTGGAGATTTGAGTGTTTCAAAGACTTTTAAATACAATAAGCCTATCGGTAGATATATTTTTAATTACAATGAAATTTCACAATCTCTCTCTATAGATAAAGATTCCTTGTCAAATGTAGATAATGATTGTATTTAGTAATGTAAGGTGTTGATTGTAAAGTAGACAAATATGCTAAATATATAAATCCACACTTGGGGCATATAGTTACAGGAGACTTAGCCATAGTTAAAGATGAAACGTTAAGAACCATTATGTCATTTGGTACAAAATGCAGGTTACCATCTTGTAATAACTCTTTTAAAGTTTTAAAGTCAATAAATCTTGACCATGATAAATATATTTATAAATTAGCTTCTAAATATGCTCTCGACCTTTAGGAGCATTTAATATATAGAAATTTACTTTATTAAAATTTATTAAAAATACCATTTGTAGTATTAAATTGTCTAGATCTATATATAATACTGATAATATAAAACACTACATTAATGATTTACAAAGATCTTTTGTTATTACCTATGTCGATAAAGCCTCTAATAATTATACTATTATCTGTAAAAAATTCTATGTACAATTTCTGTTAGATTATTTAAAGAATAATAGTCTATTTAAACTAGATTCACATTCCATTAATAGTATCAAATTGAAAATTAGCAATATTTATAGTGATTTAAATATTAAATATAAATTTCTTAAATTTCCATATATATAGTGCTTATTTCTAAATTTCATAAAAATCCTATTAAATTTTGAACAGTAATTAGTGGTCATAATACTTACTTTACTACTGCAAGTAAATTACTACTAAATTATTTAAATCTAATAAATGATAGCTTACGTCAGTCTAGCAATAATTACCTTATTCTAAATAATAGTAAAGAATTAAAGAATAAATTGACATCACTAAGAAAACTTTTAAGAAAACTTTTAAGAACTTTTTAATAATATTAAGATCTCAGATCTATATGATGTAATTTTAGCTTTATATAATGCTTATATTACTAATCTATCAACTCAAGCAAATTTTATCAATTTTCCTAAACTTCTTCACTTTGTTATTTTCAATAATTATATTTTTCAAGGAAATTAATTATACTTACAAGTCTCAGGAGTTCCACAGGGTGGCTGCAGTAGCAGTATGTCAGCTAATTTATACCTTTGTCATTATAAACAGTCTTTTACTTCAATAAATTATAAAATTTACAGATATGTTGATGATCTGATTTGCTTAGTATATACTGAAAATTATGTCATAGATATAGATTTCTATCCATACAATTTGGAATTAATTCCTAATGAAGCCACTATTAGTAATAATATTAATTTTTTGGATTTACATCTTTTTATTGAACCTACTAATGGAATTGTTGCAAATTTATATGATAAAAAAAGACTCTTTTAATTTTAACATTATTAAAATATAACCATTTAATTCCTGTAACTCGATTCAATTGTTTAGAAACATTATACTAAATCAGCTCTTTAGAATTTATAAATTATCAGATAGAAAATTTCATGCTATGCATATAAATAATATAAAAATTACTAGCAAATTATGTAAATATCCAGCTTATTTAGTAAATGGTATAGTTAAAAAGTTTAGATTAGCTGAATTTTCCAGAATTCTCTTCATAGAACCTTATATTAGCCAGACATCAACATTCTCTTGTTTTAATAATACTTTATGTTTACATCCACTTAAACATAAGCCTTACTATTATAAGCTCCACTATTTTGTAGCTCTTACTGTGTAATTAACTTTTAATGCCTTTTCGCATTAAAAGTACTGTTATTTATTTCTTACTAGCCGCCTTTGGCGACCAGCCTGTTCGCTACCCTTGAAAATTCTGACCGTGGCAAATTGTAACCGTGGCACACTCGCTGGCGCGACCTTACCAGAAGGTGTAAGGTAACTGTTTGGACGGCCAGGAAGTGCCACCCAATTTAGACCGGAACTCAGTGGGGGAGACATCCACAGGGACCGTACCCTCCTTCCCCTACCACCAACCTTTCGGAAGGACTTACGATCCCACATGTTTAACGTGATCGTACTCCGCGTGAACGCGGCTGCAGTTTTGGCAGTGGCGGGAATCGAACCCGGGCCTACCCAGTGAAATTCCCGCGCGCTAACCACTGGTGTACTTCGCCCTCCGCGACATTTTCCATAACTTTCTTTTTATTCACCAAATTTAGACCGGAACCCAGTGGGAGAGGCACCCACGGGGACCGTACCCTCCTTCCCCAACCACCAACCTCTCGAAAGGACTTACAGACACACATGTTTATTCCACGTGATCGTACTCCGCGTGAACACGGCGGCAATTTTGGAAATCGAACCCGAGCCTACCGCGTGCAATTCCCGCGCGCTAACCACTGGGCTACTTCGCCCTCCGTGACAATCTCCATAACTTTCTTTTTATTCACCCAATTTAGGCCGTACCCTCCTTCCCCTACCACCAACCTCTCAGAAGGACTCATGAACCCACATGTTTAACGTGATCGTACTCTGCGTGAACGTGGCGTAAGTTTTGGCAGTGGCGGGAATCGAACCCGGACCTACTGAGTGCAATTCCCGCGCGCTAACCACTGGGCTGCCGCGCCCTCCGCGACAATCTCCATAACTTTCTACATATTCACCCAATTTAGACGGGAACCCAGTGGGGGGAGGCATCCACAGGGGCCGTATCCTCCTTCCCCTACCACCAACCTCTCGGAAGGACTTGCGGTCCCGCATGTTTAACGTGATCGTACTCCGCCTGAACACGGCGGCAGTTTTGGCAGTGGCGGGAATCGAACCCGGACCTACCTAGTGCAAATCCCGCGCGCTAACCACTGGGCTACCGCGCCCTCCGCGACAATCTCCATAACCTTCTTTTTATTCACCCAATTTAGACCGGAACCCAGTAGGGGAGGCATCCACAGGGTCCGTACCCTCCTTCCTCTACCAACAACCTCTCGGAAGGACTTACGGATCCACATGTTTAACGTGATCGTACTCCGCGTGAAAATGGCAGCAGTTTTGGCAGTGGCGGCAATCGAACCCTAGCCTACCGAGTGCAATTCCCGCGCGCCAACCACTGGGCTACCGCGCCCTCCGCGACAATCTCCATAAACTTCTTTTTATTCACCCAATTTAGACCGGAACCCAGTGGGAAAGTCATCCACAGGGTGCGTACCCTCCTTCCTCTACCACCAACCTCTCGGAAGGACTTACGGACCCACATGTTTAACGTGATCGTACTCCGCGTGAACACGGCAGCAGTTTTGTCAGTGGAGGGAATCGAACCCGGGCCTACCGAGTGAAATTCCCGCACGCTAACCACTGGGCTACCGCGCCCTCCGCGACAATCTCCATAACTTTCTTTTTATTCACCCAATTTGGACCAGGACCCAGTGGGGGAGGCATCCACAGAGACCGTACCCTCCTTTCCCTGCCACCAACCTCTCGGAAGGAATTATCGACCCATATGTTTAAGGTGATCGTACTCCGCATCAGTGGCGGGAATCGAACCCAGGCCTACCGAGTGCAATTCTCGCGCGCTAACTTCCCGCGCGCTAATTTAAATTTATAACGACCATATGCTAGGCTCTTAATTCCACCATCCTCGTTCCATCGTTCCATCATTTAAAATAGCCATAAAATTAAAATATCCATTTAAAATATCTATAAATTAAAATATCCATAAATTAAAATATCCATTTAAAATAAAAAAATCAACCATATCGTTCCACCAATCCATAAATATAATAATTTCAAATACATCACCACAATTCAAACCACCATAATTCAATCATTTAAATTATTTAAAATATCCATTTAAAAATATCCATTTAAAATATCATATAAATATAATAATTTCGCCCGATGTATACAACACTTATGCTCGTAATTCAGTTAAAACCGAAAGCGCGGTCTCCATGGAGACGGGGAAGAAACTAATGCGGATGGGGGGAAAATGCCTTGAGGAACTGAGCCGGTAGCCGACAAATTTAAAATCATGGCGTCTTTAAAATTGCCATCCTGAAGGCAATTTTCATTATTTCTGGACCAGATTGGACTTGTAAGAATGCCAGATGTTTGACCTTTCTGAAAATGTAAATTATTAGTCGAAATTATGAGTACTTTTCACGATGCGAGAATTTAAAAACCAAAAATCGTTTTCTTGAGCAAAAAGTGACTTTTGTTTTAAAATCTTTAAAAAATATTAGAAATCGAAATTCAGATTTGAAATTGATATATTTTTACTCGAAATTCTCTGCTCTTTCCGATGGTGTGATTTGTTTTTTTCTACGATGTCTGGATCGAGGAGAAAAAAGGGCAAAAAGATCAAAAAAAGGTCGAAATCGCATAAAACATTAAATAAATAAAAAAATAATTAGAATTTTGAAAATCGGTTTTCACGTGTCCCCTTCCCACCCCCCAGTGTCTCCGATTGCCAAATTTCGTAACTCTCCGACGCGCGGTCGCGAAACGTATACTGTATAAGACAGACACACAGACAGACATTGCCTTTTATTATATAGACGATTGGCAGCAGTCGATCTTTTCTTTTATCCTTTGCGAATGGCAACACTAGTCTCTTCATTCTGGGTTGCAATGGTTCGGGCATATGCAGAGTTTTTCCCGGGTATTCTTGTTTACTTTATTTTTCCATCTTATATATGTTGTCCAAGTAGAAATAGTTTATAAATGTAATCTATCTATTTCTTCAGAAGCATACATATTTTGTGCACATTTTGACAAAATACTTGGACCTCTGTTTGATACATTTTTATTTGATAGGCATTTTTTAATGTTGGGATTTTTTGAGTTGCAACTTCTCTCTATTCTATCATTGGATTTTCAAACTAATAGAGAATCATCAATCAAGTGGAAAATAAAATGCAAACTTCTAGTCATCAAGCTGAAGACAAACAACAAACATCAATGGGAAAGGAATTGATAATGGAAAACCAAATAAAACACAAGCATTAAAGCTTTACACGTGGACAAGCCCTAGACCTAAACAAATGAATTGATATATATTAAATGATATGATTAAAAAATGGTTTAAATTTAGAAATATATAAATATGTTCTATGCACAAAAATTTCTAATACATATATATTGAAGTCAGAAACTGCAATTTAATATTTTCATTGAGTACCTGTGCTTCTGAAAAGTTATAAAATGGTTATATTTCATCAACAATTGAAAAAAAATTGCAAATCATAAATGTAAAACAATATAATAAATTAGAAATAAATAAAAATTGCTAAACCCTTTCTGAATCATAAATAATTTACTGTTTATTACAGGTGTAAGAAATAAATTATTACATGTATAATTTTCATATGCTTGCTTTAAGGAAGGATAAGAAAGTTTTATTCTCACAAGTAGCAGTTTTATTTATTACGATATAAAAATATTATAAGAAAAATGAAAACTACTTATGATTTAAAAATAAATTATTAAATATTATATTAACAATGTTTAAAGTATGTCTGCTGACCAGGCTTAGGGAAAAAATGGTTGGTTTTTTAAGCCGAAATCCATGGTTAAAAAGAAAAAAAACATGGTTTAGACCAATGGAATTTTAATCAGCCAATCTCACTAAGCGTTATGGAAGGGAGAAATAAATTATTCTTCTAGCAGATAAATGACTATTGGCGTTCAAATACAAAAGTATTACCCAAAGTATATTTTTTCATGAATGGAATGAGCTGGATCCACGATAATGATGTCACCAAATTTATCGCATGATATTACATACGAAAAGTAAACATATTTCACAATAGTTAATATTTTTTTAATGTAATTTTTTGAAAAATATGCAATATCTCGAGAACGGTTCGTGCTAGCTTTCTAAAGTTTATGTCAATCATTTTCTAAGGAAAAATTACAAAGGAAATGCCTATTTGCGTAACTTTATTAAAGGTTTTGATTTTTTGATGATTTTTTCAAAATTTCACTCGAAAATTTAGGGGGGTTCTAAACATTTTACTGTATTTTAAAACAATAGGCTTCCAGTATATTATAATTTTTGTACTAAATTTTATTCGAATCGTTCCATTTGTTCGTTCTCACTAAGACACACACAAACACAGACCTCAAAAATGCTCGATTCGCGATCAGAGATTCTTGAAACGTGCTCTCCCATCGAAAACTCGAAATCGAATTTTCGACCCCGTCACAATACTTTCCTTATACATTATACTATGTAAGTAAAAGTTGTTTAAAAAATACCTGTTTATAATTTAATGGGTGAGTATCATCAGATAAAAGAGACAATTTGGTGGATATTGAGTTAAGTATATATTTAGTGCTGTTAAAGTATTTCCTTTCAGCCAAATCACTTCCAAAAGTATTCCATATAATTATATTTTCATAAATCTTACAGAATTAATTGCTGAAAGAATAGTCTTCTAAAAATATTACCCGCTGTTTTATCAGAATAAGTAAAATGTTCCTTGTACCCTCCTAATTCTTGTCTGTTCTTTGTCTTCAAAATAAATCACCTATTCATTTTCTTACTCAAAATTAGTGAAACACTAAATGATCAAAAACTTCTTCTAAAGTTATCTACTTTTCAAAAGTATGGAAATAGTATTACATTTCATTTTTAAATGAATTAGAGTGTAAAAAAGTCTTTTATTTCAACCGATTATAAAATTTACAGATATGTTGATGATCTGAATTGTTTAGTATTTACCCATAACTATGTCATAGATACAGATTTCTATCCGGATAATTTGGAATTAATTCCTAATGAAGCCACTGTTAGTAATAATATAAATTTTTTAGATTAAATCTAATTACTGAACCTACTAATGGGATAGTTACTAATTTATATGATAAAAAAGACTATTTTAAATTTAACATTATTAAAATATTAATATTTAATTCCTGCAACTCTATATAATTATTTAGAAATATTATGCTTAATCAACTTTTTAGAATTTATAGATTATCAGATAAAAATTTCACGCTATGCACATTGATAATCTAAAAATTACCAGTAAATTATATAAATATCCAGCATATTTACAAAATGGTATAGTTAAAAAGTTTGGATTAGCTGAATATTCTTAAAATACTCTCCTTAATATCAAATATTAGCCAAACATCAACATTAACATTTTAGTCTCTATGTTTTTAATCATATTACACGTCCCTTTATTTTGCAGCTTTTGCTGTAGAATATGTCACATTTCATTGCCTTTTCGCAATACTGTTATTTATTTCTCACGATTGGCAACAGTAGACCTCTACTTTTATCTTTTGCGATTGGCAACATCGATCTCTTCATTTATTGCACGAATGGATAGGGCATTTGCAGTGTATTTCATGTATTCGTGTTTCCTATATAATTTTTCAATATTTATGCCTGTAGTCTCAGTAATGAGATGTTATAGATATAATCTATCTTTCATTTCAGAAACAAGCATATTTTGTGTTTATTTTGATTAAATACTTGACTTGAAGAATTTTTTCGAAATGAACAATATTTTAAGCCTAGTGATTATCCACATGTATAACTTTAATGCTTGGATATTTTTTATTTTTGTATTTTCGAATCCCCACTATTGATATTTGTTGATATATGTTGATTATCTTTAGCTTGATGACTAGAAATATGCATTTTATTTAATTCATGATTGATGATTCTCTATTTAATACTTCTTTTTAATTTTTCAGCATATTTTAAGTTAGGGTATTTTGAGTTGCAACTTCTCTCTATTCTATCATTGGATTTCCATATATATATATATATTCATCAGGCTACACGGACGTTACGCTGGCCGTTACGGAAGTTATTTTCAGTCAAAAGAAATACTGCAAGAAAAATTCCTTTCCCAACCCGCTCATTAGAAATAGAGTTCCCCCATTCTCCTGCGTCATGGCGAAGAAAAATCAACAGACAAATTCATTTAAAAGACAACGCGCAAATTTAAAATCTGTTAGATATAATCACGTCAAATTTGGAGCATTTGCTTCTAATAGTGTGAAAAATTCGATTCCCCAAAATGCAAAAAAAAAAAAAGTCCACAATAAATTATTTCTCTAGCCGCAAAGATTTCGAAATCACGGGACAAATCGTCTGCGAGTCGCCTCTCAAATTGCTCAGCCAACAATCAGTGTCCTTGTTCAGAATTTCATTTCATCTATTCTTCGAAAACTATAACTTTCGCTCTGACACAGTCATATTATCAAAGTCTGAAATTTCAAATTGAAAAAGATTATATCCGCTTTTGGAATTTTTACAAAAATCATTGCAAGATTTAAAACATTTAACATGAAAGTATTGCAGATCCAAGTTGATGATGATGAGAAACAGAGAGAGAGAGAGAGTCTTATCTCTCTTTAATCACCTTGGATCTGCAATACTCTCTTATAGCAAACACTTAAATATCTGTACATCGTATATTGCGAAGTTTTTAGCGTGGGAAAGGTAAACAAAAATATTATCATGAAACTTCTTGACGTAAAAGCAAAACCTCCAAAGCAAAAATTAGATTGGTGACAAAAATTCATCCCCAGATACGTACTGTTCAAAACGCATACCCAAATAGGTTGAGATAGCCTATAAGCATATGAAGATTTCCTGCGAAATTTTAGATGATGCCTGCCGTAATGTTCATTCGCAAAGAAAGAAAAACCACTGGAAACATGATGGGATTTTTAGAAGAAATCTAACAATCCTTCATTTACGACCCTGTGCATGAAGATAGTTCGATGTAGAATAGGTTACGGGAAAAAGGAGTTTTGCCAGGAGATCTTGCTTTTAACGATTAAGCTTTAAGGAATGATGAAACAGAAACACAAAATGCCGATAATGTCACTATTGCTAATGCCATTATTATTGATAATATATCTGATGAATCAGAAATATAGAAATACGAAGAAGAAAAATTGCTTTAAATAGAGGGAGGGTGGGACGGTAACACCCAAACTACTGTGAAACGCCTAAAAATTTGTTCAGGGCTCCCCCCCCCCTATAGGGGGCGGACACCACTGGTGTAAGAAGGGTCCATCCGGATTTAAAAAAAAAGGGCCCAGGACCCTCAAGAATTAATTTTGAGGGAGAGAAAACAGCGAATTTACAAAAAAAATCAAATGTAGAGGGAAGGGGGGTGTCTTTAGTAAATATGTTTGTAGAGGGGGGACACAATTTGTATGGGCTTCCCTGATTTACATAACTATTTTGAAGCCCACAACTGCAGTGACAATTTAGATGCAGTAGAAAACGTACTAATATGTTGTAAATTGAATCTTTCAGAAAAAAGTTATAGATTTTATTTTTCAGCGTAAATGAACGAGCAATATATTTCAATACTATAAATGATTTTTTGTTTCATAATATGCAATCAGATAAGTCATTCTTATTGTTTATCTAATACCTAATTTATCGCTTATTGCGAATATTGGTTGTAACGAATATTTATCCGGACCTTTGCGATTTCGCTATATGCGAGCTCTAATATATATATTTCTGACCATAATCATATTTATCACTACTTTCTTTCAAAATTAATCTAAGATATTTGTTGTATGACTGTGTATCTCACGTCATTTAATAATGCCGTAACTTGTGGGTTTATATTTCAACACTTTAAACATAAATATTCAAAGTTTCATGTCTACAACTTTCAGGGTTTTTAACAATACAATTATCATGTTTGCTTTTAATTGCCTAATAAATAGCGTTCAGTGTCTACACATAGGTATGAAACACAATCAAGTTTGTACCACATCTGTTGATCTGATCGAAATTATACCAATTAAATAATACTTCAACTGCACTAAAATAACTTATATTTTCTCGATCAGTTTATCCATTTTTATGAGTGCACAGAAAGCGAAGTGTGTCTAAACAACTCAACCAAGTACCGCACTTGATAAGAGCAATAATTTTATCAGAAAAGTTTAGAAATCCATTAATGTGAATACAATAATACCGATAGAAAAATGGCAAAAGCATTTTCAAGCAATTCATTTCTTGTTTCTTTAGAATTTCGTAATTAACAAACAGAAGTCCTATTAGTCCTAAGTCGTTTGACTCCGTTCCCACTCCTTGGGAAAAAGTAAAAATTTTGTAATCTTAACATACTGTATATGAATGCAAAACGCTGAACAACAGAACCCTCAACAAATATCCCGGATTCTCGTGCTTTCTCCCCAAATTATTTATCAGTACAGACGCACAGAGTGTACAAATTCTTTATTTATTCACGTCCATATAATTAGACGTCGCAATTTTTAGTTATGTTCTACCTCGAAATTATATCAATGGAATATAAAACTAATGCCAGTTACTTTATCCACTTGGGCTTCTTCAACTTTGTTTTAAACTTGAACACATGCACACAAAAGCACAGCATGGTCACGCAGATAGACATGTTTTGTTGACATAATTGACAAAAACCAAATGAATTATTAAAAATATCAATGACTGATTTCTATTTTTGAATAATCTAATGTGGCCAACATCTGACTTTCGCCATAAATTCATAAATTTTGATAATATGGGAAAATAATTAAACGAATAATAGCTTTCTATTAACTATTCCTCTGAAAATCGATAGATTTTTTATTGCTACTGATTGATAAAAGCATATCGAATTCCATGAAAATGGCTAGATTATTTCAAGTGATATGGCTCTCTCAAAAAAAAAAAAAAAATTCTAATTTCTCGAGAATGGCTGGAAAATAAGTTCCTATTTCATTTACATATTATTCACACATTTGATAATATTGAACATTTTTAACTCGTTTATGATTTTTTTTATTCCAATTTAGAAATAAAAAACTTGCAATATCTGGAATACGACGCATGTTAGTGTTTTGCAAATGATATCAATTGTTTTAAAATAACAGATAAAATGACTACTTTGGTAAAAATTTTAACATACTTATTTTTTATACATATATTTTTTATTTTCGAAAAAGAAATGTTCGAAAATTTGACGTCTTTCCATGTTTAAAACCCCTAGAAAACCAATCGATCTAGCATACATTGGTAATAATCGTACCAAATTCCATTCGATGCGCTTAATGTGTTTGAGTGCTATTTTGCTTCCTACGTAAATTTTCAATATTTCGAGAACGGGGCGGAGAAACTAATAACAATAATATCCAAATTTTTCATATACAAAGTACATACTTCAAAGCGTCCACTTATTTGATAATAGAGACTGTATTCATTTGTTTATGATTTTTTTTCCCTCAAATAAAAAAAAATATTGAATAACTCGAGTACGGCGCCTTTTAACATTCTATAAATGAGAGATTCACATAAACAGAGAGAGAGAGAGAGAGAGAGAGAGAGAGAGACACAGACATCATTGAAAATGGTTTATGTGTATTCAGAAATGATCAAAACGTGCAATCTTTAAAATGGGATTTTTGATCTCCCTCAAACAATGAACTTTCTTCACATACGCTGCGTATTGTAATAGAGAAAATAAGAGGTCATTCGGCGTGATCATCCAGTTGTTAAAGAATCATCAACGATGGTTTAACTGACGGAGTTTAACGACCGGCCTTTGTTGTACAAGTTGCTACATGAAATATAAATACAAATTAACTGGCGTGTAACTCAACTCGACTTTCTCATATTAGAATTCATTTTTAGTAGTTCCCCCCTCCTTCCAAATTTTATCAAAACATTTTTGAAAAATCAGAATTGTGGATCCAAATGATTACAATTATAACATGTTACCATTCCCTTTAAAAAACTTGAAAAAAATCTACCATACGATTGATACCATACTTAGCAATGTACCCCCCCGGAATAGGGGGGTAACTTGTCTCCCGAGAGAGCTAATGTCGTCACAAACAAAACAAATTGCCATCTTTCACAACAATGATTGAAAATATGAAGTCTCACGATCATTGAGCCATAAATAAACCCTTTTATGCGCGATTGTGTCAAATTTTGTTAATGTTTTCATTCGAATTTTAAAAAATTCTATCTAGTTCTAGATTTTTCGATAACAAAGCCGGATGCAAAGTTTCGTGAAAATCCATTAATATATGTGGCCACCATCGTGTACGCCAGACATCATACAGATAGACAGACGGACATCACTCCAAAAATAGTCAAAACGTGTTTAGGAGGTCCTAAAACATATATTGGCATCAAACTTTCGAATTTGAAAATTGCGAAAACAATACTTTATACTATATTCTATAGCATGAGAAAGTAAATCAATCAAAGTGCTGTCAAAATCGGCTGAAAATAAAACGCTGAGCTCACACAGCAGCGCGATTCTTTTATTTATCAGTTCTACATTTTTACACTAACGAATGGTTTCATTTTCAACCAGTTTTACGTGATCAGCTAACTGTTCCGGTCTTGCGTGATACAACTATTTATTGACAGACGCCTGCTCACCTTTGCTGGCGCGGTTGCTCAATGTCTCTATATCTAAAAGAAGAAGGCTGTTTATTATTGTTCTTCGAAACCGGTTGGCACCGTTGCTAATTTCTTTCATATTGTGCCTTAACGAAAATTTTACTTTTGAGCTATAATAGACAGGTTTTAAATACTTCAATTGCCTGGCATGTTGTAAAGTCCATCCTCCAATAGGTGTAATGGCTGACAGTATGATCATACGTTTGACAATTTATAGTATGAGTGTATTCTTATTCAGTAGTTCTGTGCCTGTGTCAAATAGGGCGATATAAAAAAGAACTATTTCTATACCTGACGAATGGAAAGCAATGAAAACCTTCTACATATATGATATCATAAATGCATGTAATGGAAACACCTCCTTGACTAAAATTCTTCTATTTACACTCACCTTACGGCAGTTGGCTTCGTGAACTTTCAGCCTCTTTGTCTCTACTTGCTCTCCACACAAACTACAAGAGCCCAGGACTTTCGGGGTGTTGTTGTTCCCCTTGTCCTCCACAGTCCTCGACCAGTCGGCTCGCTGCCTCTGCAGCCCGTTGCCGCCCTTGGGGGGCACAGGCTTGTACACCCTGACGGGTAGCCGGGTCTGGCCGGGTTGGTTGGTCATGTCGATCGGGGAACGGGGCCGGACGGATGCGTCCAGTCGGGAGACTCGCCGTCGGAGCTGCCTCTTCCTCAGTTGGCCGGAGAGAGAGTGAAATCTGTCCGAGATGGAAAGTCCACAACAGGAGTCGTTCGACCTGGATCTCTGATCGATCAGTTTTCGACCTTGAATGAAAAATATATCGGAGATCATGCTCCTGATCAGATTACACAATCGCTTCATGTGTCGTCAAATTTGTTCGTCTGTGTCCGAGATGATTAGTTTTTTGAGGGGATATTTTTTTTATAAATGGAGGTTATAATACATGCGTGCAGTGTGGACATTTTTTTATCATGTAATGTGATAAATTTAGAATTGTTGAAAATAAATCGAATGAGACATTTTCTCCCACATGTTTCGCAGTTGTTCATCTGAAATGACTGTTCAGTCAGCCAATAACATACGATATGTAAAGGGAAATGGTTGGACAAAAAAATTCCCATTTGCGTGTACGGCGGATTTTAATATATTTTAGCGGTCTGAATGCAAATTTATCTAGGTGGAATGTTTTACTTGATTACAATTTCACAAGATTATAATTCCAATAATACTTTCCAATAAAATTTCTCTTAACAACTGGAATTCCATATAATTTCCCAAAAATGTCCCAAACAATAAATATGCATCAACTTTATTGGTTATATTTATCCTACAAAAGTATAAAAAGTACTTTTTTTCTTCTTCTAAAACTTTTTTAATTCGAAAATTTAAAAGCAAAGCCCGTTTTAAAGCCTAACCTTATTTAGAACACTTTCAAAAAGATGTATGTGTGTGGGGCATAATATAACAAATCTACTAACCACTATAAAAATATATGTGTCAGTACATTATGCAAAAAACTGATTCATTGGGTAAAAAACTAAAACCAGATAGTTTTCTTTTTGTAATTTACTTTATTTATTACTCAAATTATTAAAAATTCACAACATCCATTGCATTATATATTACAAGGAAGAGCATCATTTCCGAAACCTGCGATGATTTTGACAAAAGAAAACCAACCCATCATATGTTGAGATCCATGAAATTGTAAAGTAAAACCTCCCATCCACCCGCCTGCAGCGCTTGCGTTCCTCCTAGACTCGGACGAATGCGAGTCACGCACCTCTCCTCTCCCAATCAATATTATTAATCCTTATACGACTCCCTGCCGAAACATAATTACTAAACCACCCCTTACAAAAACGTAATTAATTTAAAAAACCCTAAATCCTCCTGACTACGCTTACCTTTCCAACAAACTCACTATATTTCGAATCACAAACATTAATTAATCCCCCCCCCTCAAAATGACTTGGTTTATCGAATAAATTAAAAATAATTTTCCAAAATATTGAATTTTCATCCATTTGGAGTCTTTTCCATTAATTTAGCATTTTAGATATTGGTGACATTTTCACAAAGGCAATTGGCGAAAATTTAAAAAAAAAAAAAATGTTAGAGTAACGAACTCGACAACAAAGAAGAAAAAAAATGTCGAAAAAGTTGTAGAGGATTATCCAATTAATCGATATTAGGAGCGCACGAAAACGGGTATATGGAAGGCAACAAATATCTGCCAAATGGTATCAATAGGGACTATAACATGGTGACACCTGCAATGCTTGTCAAATTACGCCGTCATATTTTTTCTCGAATTTAAATGTGCATTGCTGTGGACGGAGGTATTTTAAACAAGTTTTATATTAGATATCTCTGCATGTCAGTGTTATTTATTGTAGCATTCCTGTATATAACGATTCGCCAATAGCCCTATTGTGTTAAATAAATGTCTTCTGTAACAGTTTTACAGTTGATTTAGACTCATATGCTCCACAACTTTGTATTTGGCTTCTTTTCCTTCTGCCTCGTTTTTTGTAACAGAGTTCGATATCCTAATTTTTCCAATTCTCCGCTGGAGGCGCTGCAGTCACATGTATTGGATCGTACAGGTTCAGACTTTATTATACATGGACATAACGTGTGCCGGTACATTCATGGAACTCTCTTTACAAAATCATTGGGCTGCCTAAGAACCCTGCGTATTATGAAGATAAGCCATTAGAGTAATAAAAAAATTAATTTAATCTCAAAACAATCAATAATAAAGACGATAATTTTTCACGGTAAAAATACACTCTTGGTTAAATTAAAGTATAACGCGTGTCTAGTTGAAACGTGTCTAGTCTATGGATGTCTAGTTGAGGATACATTGCTTTTGCTTTGTGATATTGCACTCAATACTGTTTTAAGTCTAATATTTTTAAGTGATCATTTCTCCAAATTTTTGACGATAAAAATAAAGTACGTTTTAAGAACATTGAAAAAATGTTAAGCATTAAGCACCTATGAGAAACTATAATAACTAATCTTAAAAGCCCTCAAAAATGAAAAAATATATTAAAAAAAATTTACAGCATTTTAAGATAAAAAATTTAATATATTTAGGAAAACTACAGTTTTTAATTTAAAGAAATATTTCAAGGTTTACTTACCACTCAAACAGCAAATGCTAACCTAATTCTACCCTTTCGTTCCCAAACCTTCCACGTTCCATAAACATCCTAGATATGTCGACGGGACGTATCTTTCGCTTAGCCGAGCATCGATTGCATTTCTAATCGATGGCTTCACTGTTTACAGTTTGATGCGAAGCAGAATTTCACATGAAATATATTGCCACAAATGCGACGTAGAAATACAAATTTCACGGCCATCGCAAAATCGATATCGCGTCTTTCCAATAAGTCTCGTAAAGTGATATTTACTTGGAACTGCAATTTGCGTTGAAATTCAAAACAGTGTACGGAGCCAAGGAATATTGATTTGACATTTTCTGGTAATCGAAGCATTTGTCTTCCAAATCTTCTGTCTAAAATCATACATACAGAAATCATACCCATCTAAAAACCCATCATTGTCATAGGTAATATTAGGTTCCTGTTGTAAATACCAGCATATATGAACCGATTTCAAGCTCTCTACAGCATGCATTAACCACTAGCGGCAACAACAGCAATAAAACTATTTATCACGTTTAAAAATATCTATGGATGCAGACAAATACAGTCATACTACGCAACCAATTTCAAATTTTATAAAGATTATACTTAAATTGAACGGTTGGGCATCGACTAGTCTAACCACTCAGCCGGCTTACAAGTGGATTTAAACAATAGACGGAATGAGAAATTCGACTTGTGTCTCACACTTCAGACATTTAGTATTTATTTTAGGGATGGCCATTTGATATAAAAGCATGTGACATCCAAACAAATCAATATATATTATAGTATACCTCCAGTGTTCTTTTCCTGGTCCTTGGCGCCCTTCTCTTGTTTGGGTTGCTGTCGTATGGGGCTGACTTTCGAATTCGGTTTCTGTTTCAGTCCAGATACAGTAGGTATCACAGGATGGGTAATATTTGGCGTGGGGTTTAGCAAAGTCGTAGTACCCGGTCTCTCCAGGGGTCTGGAACGAAATGCATTGCGTTTAGAATCGAAAACTTAATAATAACTGTAAAGAGCTCTGTCTGAGCAGGGATTCGAACGGCCAGTTCCTCGCTAGTCAATCTATGATCTAAACCAATAAGCCCGTGAGACAAAAGCTATAAACCCTAATTGCAATGTCGCCCAGAGTAGAATCTTGCAGGCTGTATGCAGTTAATGATTTAGGTCTGAACAGAATCGAAATTGCAGTTATTTAGAACCCTTACAATTTTTAACAGCAGTTTCAATTGCCACAGTGTTAAGCCGAACAGGGTGCTAGGCAAAAAGTAAATGGATAAGGCAATCGTATATTTCAGAACCTATAGTTTGAGCAGCAAAGTACAGAAGAATGTAAAATCTGCTTTAAGCAAAGAAAAATAATCGTATCAGTTACTCAAAGAATAGAACAGTCGTCTAGCCAGCCAAAGATCGATGGTTCGATTCCCCACTCAGAGAGTAGTTCTTTGCATAAATTGTACACATAAATTAAGTACTGTAGAGAGCACTATAAAAAAATCTGATGTGGGCAACACATGACTTTCCTTATATAATGTAATGAATTTACTACTTTTACAGTAAAAAAATAGATTTTTCTTATAGTAGATACTTATATTCTTTCCAAAATATCGAATTTTCGACAATTAGTCGTCATTTTCATTGATTTAGCGTCATTTTTATCCGTTTGGCGAGATTTCCGTTAATTTGACAACATTTCAAAAAGTCGCCAAGTTGGCGACATTCCGCCGACTTCGTCGCCAAAATCTCGCCAAGCGTTATGGACGAAAAATTAAGTTATTCTTACAGCAGATAAATGACTATATTGGCGTTCAAATACAAAAGTATTACTCAAAGTATCTTATTCATGAATGGAACGAGCTAGATCCACGAGAATGATGTCACCCAATTTATCGCATGGTATTACATATGAAAAGTGAACATGTTTCTCAATAGGAAATATTTTTTTTATTTTATATGACATTTTGATAATTTTTTTGAAAAATGTGCAATATCTCGAGAACGGTTCATGTTAGAGTTATAAAATTTATGTCAATCGTTTTCTAATGAAAATTACATAAGAAATGTCTATTTGCGTAACTTTATTAACGGTTTTGATTTTTTGACGATTTTTTCAAAATTTCACTCGAAAATTTAGGAGGGTTCTGAACATTCGATTGCGTATAAAAGCAATAGGCTTCCAGTGTTTATTTTGATTTTTGTACCAAATTTCGTTCGAATCGGTCCATTCGTTCATCAGTTATCGTCTCCACTCACACACACACACACACACACACACACACACACACACACACACATACTTTCACACACACACACAGACATCACTTCAAAAATGTTTGATTCGTGATCAGGGATGCTTGAAACGTGTTCTCTTGTCAAAAACTCGAATTCGAATTCTCGACCCCGTCACAATACTTTCCTTATACATTATGTATATAAGGAAAGTAAAAATTACTGTACAGAGTAATGCATAGGTAAAGTATATTAGAATGAGGTCGTACATTAAAGCTCAACATCATTTATTTGACGACGAATTTACGTTTTCGGCATTCTAAACCACGAATTCACGGTTTTCAGCGTGACCTCCTTTTCTATATAATATGTGTTTGTTCATCTTTGCATTATCTGTATCCACTTAAATTTGTAAACTATTCGACTGAACTTTCCAAAATTTGGGTTGTTAAGTTACTTATATGTTACCCTGATACGGATCAGATTTTGATATTATTTATAAAACAGAACTATATATTTTTTTTTTTCAATATTGTCCGTAAAACTAGGCAAATTCTGAAATAAAAGACTAAATCTACTTAAATGTATTGTTTAAATCAGGGCTGCATGAACCCCTGGCGCCAGGTAGCGGTAGCCGTTGCACCTAAAACATTTGTAGTAACGATTGAAAAATTGGCAGATCGGTAAAAGAAAATCGTCAATCACTCTTGAACTGAATGACAAGAAATCTTTACTTTCCTTATATGTATAATGTATAAGGAAAGTATTGTGACGGGGTCGAAAATTTGAATTCGAGTTTTCGACGGGAGAGCACGTTTCAAGTATCCCTGATCACGAATCAAACATTTTTAAGGTGATGTCTCTCTCTGTGTGTGTGTGTGTGTGTGTATGTGTGTACAAATAGAGCGATTCGAATGAAATGTGGTAAAAAAATCACAATCCTTGAATACTGGAAGCCTATTGTTTTTAAACGTAATCAAATGTTCAAAACCCTCCTAAATTTTCAAGTGAAATTTTAAAAAAAAATTATCAAAAAATCAAAACCTTTAATAAAGTTACGCAAATAGTCATGTCTTATGTAATGTTTCCTTAGAAAATGATTGACATTAGAACGCTTTAGAACGCTAGCATGAACCGTTCTCGAGATATTGAACATTTTTTAAATAAATTTATCAAAAAATCCCATAAATTAAAAAATATATATATATTAACTGTTGAGAAACATGTTCACTTTTCATATGTAATATCATGTGATAAATTGGGTGACATCATTCTCGCGGATCTAGCTCATTCCATTCATGAGAAAAGATACTTTAAGTAATACTTTTGTATTTGAACTCCAATAGTTATTTATCTGCTATAAGAATAACTTATATCTCCGTCCATAACGCTTGACGAGATTTTGGCGCCGAATTTGGCGAAATGTCGCCAACTTGACGACTTTTTTAATGTTGCCAAATTAACGAAAATCTCGCCAAATGGATAAAAATGACACTAAATCAATGAAAATGACGACTAATTGACGAAAATTCAATATCTTGGAAAGAATATAAATATCTACTATAAGAAAAACCTATTTTTTTTTTTTTTTTTGTAAAAGTAGTAAATTCATTGCATTATATAAGGAGAGTCATGTGTTGCCCACATCAGACTTTTTAAAGAAAGAATGCTAGAATTCCCAATCCTTTAGAAAAAAAAAAAGAATGCTAAATTATTTCGTTTCTCTTATTTAAATTTAAAACAATCAATGTTTCAAAATGTTATGTATTAATTTGAAAGAAAAATAAAATTTATTATTTAAGTGCTAGTGTTAACCTCTATGCATTATACCATTATAGCTATTTATCATAAGCGCTTTCGCCAAAATACAAAATAACGTAAATTGAAAGCTGGCTCCTAGATTGAGGGGATATTTATTCTTCCCCGGTTTAATTGCTTTTTTAAACATAATTTTGACGGGAAAAACGAATAAGATCAAACCCATTAGAATGAACAGTTCTCAGGATATTTAAATTTATTATTTTCCAAATTTGAGGAGCTTCTAACATTTCAAAATGCTTTAAGTTCCCACTTGAGAAAGATGTATTAAGACAGCAAATTGAATATAATATCAAATACGTATTCTCTTTCCATTTTGGGATATTAACAAAATTTACTAGATCGCGAAAGAGAAAATGCATTTGAATCTGTAAGAAAAGTTGAGTGCTGCCCACATCATATTTTTGCTTTCTCCATAATGCATGAGAATGTATTAAAATCATGTCGAAAATCGGAACTCGAGTTTTTGACGGATCTGCACTTTTCGAAAACTCTGAAACGCAAAAATACTACACTCTTTTGCAAAAAAAAAGCGAAGCACCATGAAGAAAGTGACTGTTTTTATTGAAATTAAATATGCGTACAGCTCATACACAGGTAGTGAAATTATTACAAAATCAAGGCTACAGAACCCATCAATGGTTAGCAATTGCACATTGAATTTTCAAATCAGTAATTGGTGAAACCCCCCTCTGCGGCAATGCATGTTTGCATACGTCTAGGTTAGGAATGATAAAGTTTCCTCATGTCATGCTGCGATACATTCTGCCAGGTATTCCTCAATTGTTGCTACAGATCTGCTACATTGCTCGAATCTGGCGGCCTAGCATATCCCATACATGGTCGATTGGCGAAAGGTCTCGTGACCTTGATGACCAAGAAACAATATCAACAGCACGGAGACAGTCCACAGATATGCGAGCCGTATGTGGCGTGGCATTATCTTGTTGGAAAATGGCCCCAGCATGACGTGCCATGAAGGGTAACGCAAACGACCGCAGGATTTCATCAATATATCGTTGAGCTGTTAAACTTGTACGCAGGATGACTAGAGGTGACATACTTTCGTAAGAAATAGGACCCCACAATATCACACTAGGAGTTATGGATGTGTGCCTGTTGTTATTGTTGAGATCCAGACCGTTCGACCTATCAGAAAGGTGTAAGGTAACCGTTAAGGCGGCCGGGAAGTGCCACCCAATTTAGACCCGAACCCAGTGGGGGAGGCATCCTCAGGGACCGCACCCTCCTTCCCCTACCACCAACCTCTCGGAAGGACGGATGTGTACCTATGTAAAACAGAGGCTGATTGGTACCACTGGCCCTGGCGCCTCCACACGCGTACCCGATGGTCATCTGCTAAAATACTAAAGCGTGATTCATCGCTGAACACTCTGCGATGCCAGTCTGCTGGCAGTCATGATACTCGGCTACGACATCACTCCAAACGACTCTGTCGATGTTAGGGAGTTATGGGCAGACGTCTTAAAGGCCGCCGTGAACGTAACCGCACCTCAGCCAAGCGCCATGAGATAGTGGAAGGTACCACTGGTGGTACGGAAGAGGGTGTAGAACGTTGGATGCCGGACAATGATGCCGTTGGGCCAGTTCGATCCTGTCACACAATCATCCGATCTTGCCTCGCATTCGTGCACCTTGGTCTTCCAAAGCCTTCATTCTCCCCGATAAGTTCTTTGCAGCAACCATTGCTGTCAGTATCTTTGCACAGCGGTATCTTTTCGGTGCAGGTGGCGGCCTATTGCTCAGCCAGCTTCACGCATCCCGACTATACGACAACGTCCGAACTCGTCTAATTGCTTATATAGTCTTCGGTAACATCGTAACGGCATTATTGGTTGTGTCTCCACGGAACTGCAATGTCGATGACGAGCAAAGATAAATCGTCCACTTTTTTAACCTGTTTTATAGGATGCTAGTTGCGCAGTAGAAATTTTTCGCTATGGCCGAAGTTAACACTCATTAGCTTTGCAAATTTAATCATTTACATACTTGGTATAAAGGAATTCGCATGCAAAATTTCGAAATGATCGGATTATTTTTTAGGGGTGCTTGGTTTTTTTTTTTTCTTTCTTTTTTTTTTTCTTTTTTTTTTTTTCAAAAGAAAGTACTTTTAATGTGACGTCTGCGTGTGTGTCTGTGCAATGTATGTATCTACTCTAGCTTAACTATTTAAAGAAATTTGCCAAAATTTGATGTTTAAGTCATTTGTGGGTTTCCCTGGTACTGATTAGATTTTAATACGATTTTTTTTTTACGAAATGGCCCTCAAAAATCGTCAAAATTTAAATTGAAAAATTACATATGCTCAAATGTATCAATAAAATGTTTACTTTATACGTCATTTTTGACGACAAAAAGAATAAGACCAACTCCATAATTTTAGATAATTTTAGGTCTAACCGTTCTTCAGATATTTTAATTTATTCGCATTTTTTCAATGTTACTTTAGAGAATATGTCCAGTCGCCCAATAAAAACGAAAATTGAATTAAAACGACAAATTCAGTGTCATTTCAAATAATTACCCCTGTTAAATTGTGCAATTAAACTGAATTTAATGAATTATGAAAAAAGAAAGAAAAATGTATTTGCGCCTGTCGGAAAAGTCATGTGCTGATTGTGCCCCATCAGATATTCCTAACTGTAATGCAATGTGAAATGCATATTCATTTTATGTGTTTTTAGTCCCATAAAATTCAATTGAATATGTATAAAGAAGGCGAAAAAATCCATTTCGAATATATAGAGACAGTGGTGTGCTGTCCATATGAGATTAGTTTCAAAATTGATAAATGTTAGTTCTGTTTATATGGCAACTCATTTAAGAACTATTGTTGGAATGATGAAACGGGAAAAATCGAATCGTCATCCCGATGTACATGTTTATATCCATTGTTTGTTTCAAAACTACGTAATGATGATAATACATTTCGAATTCACCTGTTCTTTTGTCAGCATAAGAAAAACTTGAGTCAATGCTGTTCATTTTGAGGAGGGCGAATAATCTCATTTTTCTAAAAAAAAAAAATCGTTTTTGGAATTTCCTTAATATTTAGATTCCCTGAAAACTTTTCTCTTCAAATCCGCAAACAGTTTCTGAATCCGTTCATTGTGAATATAAGACAACTGATACGGGCAGCACATCATTTTCCCCACAGAACCAAATTCGTTTCATCTTTATTTCTTTCATAATTCATGAAAGAGTTCAATGGCACGAAATAACACGAATAATTATGCAGAAGTATGCTGAATTTGCAGCTTTAATTCAGTTTTCGTTTTCATTTAGCGACTGGACGTGTTTGCATTGAAAAAATACGAAGAAATTACAACTTTTCAATAGCTGTAAGACTTACAAGGTTGGTCTTATTCTTTTCGGCATCAAAAGTTACGTAAGAAACAAGAATTTATAATTGATACACTTGAGCATATTCCGTATTTTATTTTAGATTTTAACGATTTTTGCGGGCCACTTCACAAAAGCAAGCAGGTTATTTTTTTCCTAATCGTACCAACATCTAATCAGCCCTAGGACCATCCACAAATGACTTTCTACAAAATTTTGTGAAAATTGTTCAATTTGTTCGAGCTAGAAGGGATATATGCATTATACAAACGCACACACACAGACGTCAGGCAAAAAAAAAACGTAGGGTTTTTTTTTTCATGTAATAAGGTACTAGAGTACTCATAGGTCCGTCAAAAACCCGAGTTGCGATTTTCGAAACGATTTCAATACTTTTCCCATGCATTACCACACATTGTAGAAAATAAAAAAGGGTCCAATGAAATCTAAATGGTTTTGAGTGTATAACGTATGGATGGTTTATCATCTGTAGACATCTTCAAATGATTTAAAGTATCAAAGTTCTAACAACTATATTTCAAAAACGGAAAACCCGGTCTGAAGTTAAATTATGTATCCTTATAATTGTATTTTAAGAGGTGACAAATTTACCTGCTTGCTATTTATATCTACCACTACTTGTTTCGGAGATATAAGCATGACAAACTTTAAAAACTGAAAATTTTTAATCCTCTTCAAACTGACAAGACAATTAATTGCTCAAAAACTATAAGAGTTTTGTAAAAGCAACTCCTTAATCTAGAAATTATATTTCTTACTGAACATATCACTTATTTTATATAATTCTTAGTACTTTTTAAAGTTTACTTATATTTTATAATTTCTAATTTCTTTTATAATTTCTAATTTCTTTTATAATTCCTAGTATCTTTTATAATTCCTAGTATCTTTTATAATTTCAAGTATCTTTTATAATTTCTAGTAGATTTTATAATTTCTAGTATCTTTTTATAGTTTACGTACCTTTTATAGTTTCGAAGTTATTTCGAGTGAAAGCAGTCGAAGTGAAGCAAAATCTTGCTCGGACAAAAATGTTTTAGATTTTCCCTCTATTAAAATAAAAAAAGTAGCTGACACCGCCGCCGCTGTTTGACAAACTTCTCGTTTCTCAAGATTCTTTGCTTCGTACCGCACAAACTATTGCATATAAAAATAGGAAATTTGATACACTTGTATAAAATCTCTGGGAAATACGCTGAAATAAACCGTTCTTTGATATATATTGCAGTTTAAGAAATATTTAATGTCAAAGCCAAAATATTTGAGCTGCGAGTTCGCGTCCTGGATAGACTAACAATATCAAAACCACGAATTTTTGCAGGCAAGTGCCTACATGGGTGAATTTTTGCAGGTCGGAGCCTATTTTTCAATTTCAAAGTAGTTTTAGAGATATTTTACTTTTTATGCACCTCTGAAGTGAATTTTTTTTTTTTTTTCGTATAGGCACGTCTAGCCATTTCTCTGTCTCGTACCGCAAAAACTATAATATACAAAAATATGAAATTTTATACATTTATAGAGAAATAATAGCGATGAAATAAACCTTTTATCGATTTAAACTTTAGTTTGGCATGAAATAGCTGGCGAAGCGAGCGCATGATCAAGGAATTCAGTTTCTGTATTCCCTGGGCTAAGAAAAATCCCTGCGTTTATCTACTGCGGAAAATAGGTAGGGATAGAAAAATAAATTTTTGGAAGTAGAATTTTTTTTAGGAGAAATAGATATGAAGCGAGCTCTACGAGCGCAGCGAATTGGAGGCAAAGCCCCCCGAAGGAGGTTGACGAAACATATAGCGAGCAGGGGACAGAGCCCCCTAGTTTCGGAAAAAATATATATACTCAACATATTAAAATATTGAAACTATTTTTATATAATCATAAATGGTACCCTATTTCCGAAAACCAAATAAAAATTGTTTATGTTTCTATCTATTAGATTCGAATATATGAGCGAAGGTATAATTTACAATTTTCGTAACGCTCCGATTTCCGCCAGAGATACCCCACCCATAGATGTTATTCACATCAAAATCACAAGCATTGTTATAAAGTACAATAGCCCTTACTGTATGTGAATTCGGTGTTTCTCTTTCGATTTACTAAACTGATTTTTTTCAGTTTTTACGTTTTTCTAAAACTTATTGCAAAGAAAGTATATTTTGCATTCACTTGAAAATTTCCGAACCCTTTCATCAGATATCTTGTTGTGCAATAAACCTCAAAAATATGCTTTAACTGCCATCATTTTCATCGATTTGGGTGAAATGTTAGATGGAAAGGGGGAGAATATTAAAGATCTTTTGATGAATTTTTCTTTTTCTTCAGGCAACTAAATTATTGTTGGTGCTGCAATTTAGTTAGTTTATTGCACACATCATCTTTAAACGAAGAGTTTGGTACCAAAAATGTAATATTTGGTAAATGCACTCTGTTGCAAAAAATATATGCACCCCCAAAAAATTGAGCTACAGCCGTGAAACTCGGCATGTGTGTATCGTTTACGGAGAGATATTGAAATAATTAGAATTTGGGAGCAAGGAAAAACGTTTTATTAAGCCCTATAACATCATTGGCGCTAACAGTTACATAACTCTTAAACGACATTTGCATGCAGAGTTTCGCGGCCGTAGCTCAATTTTTTTTATGGGTGCATATTATTACTATTATTTTTTTTTCAACAGAGTGTATATTAAAAATTAAAGCTGCCAGCATTGCTAGAAAAAATATCAATTTTCGTAAGATATTTTTAATATATACAAGGTAGGATAAAAAAGTTCGGAGACTGTGTTGACATCTCCAACCCTGATTGGAGGAGAGTGGAACTATGTCACCGTGGCGTAGAGGCACATGTGACGCGAGATGTGAAAAGGAAGAAGCAGGTCCGCAGTGCAGGCTTTTTCCAAACAATGAGTGTCAGTGAACTGTAGTCGTTCGCGTTCGTCGAAAATGAAATGACGTTTGAAGAACAACGTACTAATATCAAATTCTGCCAGCGTTTGGGGAAATCACCGACAGAAATATTACACTTGCTGAAGCTGGTTCACGCCATTTCCATTTTGACGAACGCGAACGACTACAGTTCGCTGACACTCATTGTCTGGAGAAACCCTGCACTGCGGACCTGCTTATTCTTCCTTTTCACATCTCACGTCACATGTGCCTCTACGCCACGGTAAAATAGTTCCCCTCTCCTCCAATCAGGGTTGGAGATATCAGCACAGTCTCCGAACTTTTTGATCCTACCTTGTATATATATTTTTAATTGCATCCGTGTTCCATTTCTCCCGTGTTTATCCATCCTCATACCAAATTATAAAGGGATAGAAGCAGTATTAAAGAAAACAAAATATTTGGATTTTCGCAACATTTGGACCACCATTAGAAAAGTGATTGAGGAGAGTAAAAACAGAAAAATTTCTTTTACAGAATCTCAGCATATGAATGATCGACTCATACACCAGAAAATCATGTTTTAGTATAAAAACATCATCCGACCAGCAATATCGAAAAAGCAAGCACATTTGTAACATTAAGAAACGATATTCTTTTGTGACCAGAGTACATTGACGAGGTCTATATTAGGATCGTAAAAATAGAGAAAAATCGCGTTACATAACGAGTAGTTTCATGACGTATAAACCTTGCGTGTAAAGTGCAGACAGATAAATAAAATTACTAAATTTCGAACAGAATAGTAAATTCTTTTCTTGCTCCTTCGTTCCCACCATAAAGTGGTGTTGTGAGAAAATTGGTTTAATTCTAAATTTAGGTTTGAAATCGCATATGATGAAAATAGTAGCGACCTCATATTATTAAGGAAGATACTCCCGTAGCAGATAACAGTGTCCAGGGACCGGTTTCGCGCTTATTATGAGCTCATCCGCATGGAATAATCATTAACTGCAATGGCAGCAAGCAAACTTGCTATTTACAGCAATTTTGCGAACTTCAGTGGGAACTGACAATTTCATAGCCGACATAACATTCATTCACAATTTAACTCAGGCTACACCAAGTTGCAAAGAACAAGTTTAAAATCACGTAGCCAGCTACGTGGAAGGACTGTAATTGTCAGTTACTACTGAAGTTCGCAAAATTTCGGCAAATAGCAATTTTTCTTGCTTTACCATTGCAGTTAACAATTATGCCATGCTAATGAGCGTGAAACCGGTCCATAGATACTGTTATCTGCCATAGTGGCTCCTTCTCTATTTTATGGAACGCTCCTTTCTGACGAATTCTTGTGTTTCTGACCTCGTTTTATTGTTTATTTTTACTCAAGGTTCCTAGGAAAGGCTTTAAGCAAACCAATAACTTTGCAAGAGAATGTCCATGAGTGTACATGTTAGATCTATCTAGTAAAGTAACCATACCCGTTCGAATAAAGGTAATTGCAGCGCCCCTAGCGGAGAATTTAAACAGTTAGGATAACAAGCGACAAAGCGAGATAGACGAAAAAAGTCAATGACAAAGTTGTAGAGCATTATTGAGTTAAAATCGACACCAGGAACAAAAAAAACACGAATACGAGAAGCAATATTACCTGTCAAAAAGTTATAACACACGGTGACACCTGCAATGCTAGTCAAAATACGTGGTTATATTCATTCTAGAATTCAAATGTGACATATCTCTGGTGAAGGACATTTTAAAAAAGGCTTTACACTGCATTTCTAAGTGCTGTTTATTGTACCATTCCTGAATTGAACAACTTCTCCGCCAATAATCCTATTGTGTCAAATAAATGCCCTCTGTAACAGTTTGAGTATCGATTCCTACTCATAAATAGGCCTTTCCTTACAAAGTTATTGGTATGCTCAAAGACTTTCATAACCCTGTATATCAATTTATGATAAGAAAGTCTTACATGTATGCGATATTTTATGCAAAATGTACGATTATTCTTTACCGCACAGTTTTGGTCTTTTACCTTAAATACAAATCATCTGTAAATCCCATCAAATGGCTGGTATACGAACTTACCAAGTAATATTAAATAAAATTCGCTGTTTTTTTCTTCGGCTATCACCACAAAACAACTTCGGTATGAAAGATCCCTGGGTGTACAGTACACGTTAGATCTAAATATAGTAAAGTGACCATTCCCGATCGAATAAAAGTGAGTGCATTGTCCCTAGCGGCGAATTGAAGAAGATGCGCACACAAACTCTGCAACAAAGCGAGATAAGAGAAAAATCTTGCAAATTTGGAGAGCATTGTCTGATTAATAGCAATCGACGCTAAATCGAATACAAAAATCGTTTATTTAGCACAATATGGTTATAACAGCGAATTACTGTCATATTCGAGACTGGTAAAATTAATAGCACTTGCATTCGCAGGTATCTCACACCTTTTATCTCACTGATGAGCGCAACGTCACTGCGGATATTCGTGAATCGTTGACCATCATGTCACAGTACTTTATCGGAGCTATGCATTAAATAACCAATGAAACGCAACAAGTATTTATTTCCCTCTATAGATGCGTTTCTGGTGTCTATTCCTATTAATTAAACATTGCTGTATAACTGTGTTATTGACATTTTCCTTCTATTTCGCGTTTTGTCAATAATCCGCCCATTGAACATGGGCACTTTACTATAGATGAACCTAACAGATCTATAGTACTCAAGAATTTTTTCTCCAACCCTGCATATTGCATAATGATTCGCAATTGGTGATAAAAAATGGACATTGATAGTTATTTTACAAATAACTTATAATATTTTTTAAATCTAACACATAAATATTAACGTTAATGAAATAGCAAGTTGCTGTGTTTCAGAACGCTGTGGTTTCGATTATTTATCTACGAAATCCGTTGCTAAACATTTTTTCATAGCGTCATCTAAGTCAAAATGCACTGATAAATCTTATTTTGCTCAGATACAGCTGTAAAGATGATGTAGCAAATATACTACCATAAGTATGACATGATTGAATTGATATTCAGTTATGAAAACTCGTTTTAGTTATCTGTTGTGTTTCAAGTAGCAGCTACTGAGGGCTTCCATACAACACGGTAATCGGGGCAAATGGCTGAAACCCCAAATGTTTAGAGGGTTCCCGGATGCTCCCGACCTATCCAAATTTGCATATAAGGGATATAATCACGACTGTTATACTATTCACTAAAGAATGTATTCTCAAATAATCTTAACCCAGTCACTCCCAAACTGCTTAACCTTCTAATACCAACTGTTTTTCTTTTCTTTTGTTTCACTTAGTATCATTTCAGACCCACATTAAGACCTACTATCCACTGTGGCAACTTCAATACTGTGTGTTATTTCTACAGTGTCAACACAAAACGAATTTACACCTTATATGTAAGGAATAAAACACACTTTTTTCAACATTTTACAATAAAACAGAAGCGCAGATGTTCGGCAAAATGTATTCAGTCTATCGATGATTGAATCAAATTAGAAGTGCTAAATCGGTAACTGGCCGATATGAAGTTTTACATTCCAATCTTCTGGATCTAAAGACAAGCACTCTACTGACTGAACTACCCAATCTGAGATACAACAAATTGCTTCTGTGAAGAGCAGAAATTAGCTTAAGAACATAATGCATGAACATGATTTTTTTATGAAGAGCATAAAAATAGGAATTCTGCGAGGACATCATAGGATCACAAAAAGTTTCTCACTCACGTATCAATTTCGAAAGTTTCGGAAGTTCCTCTCCAAATGTCCAAATCGTATTCGTCGTCCAGATTTTCTCTCCACCCCTGAGGGTCTGTAGGCGTCGGATCTCTCAGGTGGATAGGCTGCTGGTCATTGATGGTCTTCCATCGGTCCAGGCACTTCGGGATGTGGAACTTGAGCGAGTGATGTGCGTAAAGGCGGCCGCAGACGTAGCAAGGGATGAAGTTGCGCGGATTTTTCTGACTCGACATACTTCATCTTAGCTCTTTTTGTGTGCCTGCAGAGGGATTTAGGAATTAAACAAAATCAAGTTATATTTAAGTATAACCGTCAATGACTTTTTACATGTTATCGCGAAAGTGGCGGCATTTCCCCAAAGTTGTCAAGTTGGCGGCATTATGGCAAATATTTGCCTAGTTTATCTCCAAGGTTCCCAAATTTGTCATCAAATGTGACAGACACATATATTGTTATGTAATATATTTTAAGCACGCTATCTGACACAGTGCTTAAAGTTATGTAAATGACTCCTACGTCCCATCCGCCCGCCTCCTGCATTTGCGCTCCTAATATCTCCAGACACATGCGGGCCACGCACCTTTCACAATCAAATTTATAAATTAATATATAATAGCCCCCTAACAAAACGTAATTATTATACCACCTCCTAACAAAATGTAATTAATTTAAGACATCTTATGTCCCCTAAAAAATGTATATGTTCCATGAACTCCTGACTATACTTTAAATCAAAAAATTTAAATTCGTAATTCAGGGATTATAAAATAATTGGAACTTATTTTTTCGGGATAATGCATTTTTGTAATTTTGGTGACATTTTTGTCAGTTTATCGCGAAATTTCTCACAAAAAGTCCGCATGTTGTTGCCATATTTATTCTCAGTCGCAATAAAATACTTATTATTTAAGTCTCTAAAATACTTAAAATGCCTTGCCTGTTATAAGTATATCTTATTGTTTATAAATTAAATAGGTGAAATTACAAACATAATAAACTTTGAGTAATTAAAAAATGGTTAAATGTCATGCTTGCAATTAACTCGAATTAGTCATATTGAAACATTAAAAAAATTAAATCTGCTTACCTCTGTATCTTCGTACTACTTAGAACTTTAATTTTATTTGAAGGTTATTAAGTGATGGAGTAACTTTAAAGGCATACTTGTTTAAAAGCATTTTTATTGTACAAAACAAATATATTGAATTGAAAGGTTCAGTCAGTTTTCTCTACAAGTAAATATATATATAACCGCAAGAAAAATAATTATGCGTAAGAACGTGCGAAATATGTTTATTTTAATAAAATGTTATCCTTGTGAACATGGAGTTAGAGAGAACTCTAACTTCATGATTTCCTTCTAACTCCATTCTTCTGGACGTCAATAGGGTATTCAAAACGTACCTGTCTCATAAACAATGGAACCCCCTATATTTAGATTCAAGAATATTAAATAAATAATTCCTACAAAACGTAAAAGATTGTCAGAAGTTTAATTTCTTTTTTTAAAGATTTTGAATTACCGCCAACTTGGCGGCATTTCTCAAACGTCACCGAACTGACGCTGTTTTACAAAAATTTTTGCCAAGTTTACCAGATTTGTTGCACAGACAGAGAATATTGAATTTTTTTTTATGTATATTAATGAGTTACTATAAAAAGTACAAAATATTTATGTATCACATTTTAGAAAACGTAGCGATATTATGGTAAACATTATTAATTGTTATAACCGTGGAATTAGAGAAAAAGACATAAAACTCCTATGGATGAAACGCTTGAAAATGCACATTGCTTTGAGAATTATATCTCGATGTCTGTAGTGCTAGTAAAGAGCACTTTGTTTTCATCTGACACAACAGGAAGACGTAGTATTTAGTATATGTATTTTTGATTATTTTTAAATTAAGGTTCCCTAGATAGAAGTACAATTAATCAGGTTTTTTTTCAAAGTTGTAGGAGAGGATACGAATATAGATGTCCTAAGGTAACTTCCTTTTTAGGACACGCCCGGTAAGAGCGCGAAGAAGAAAAAGGCCGTGTGTATTTACAAACATTAATTTATTTACACTATATAAAATATTTACAACAAAATTGATTCAAAATATTCAAAATGGAAAGTATACCCCTTTAAGATAACAAATAAACAATTACAAACGTATATATAGTCTCATAGACTAAAATGTGAAAGATGGTAATTAAAAATTAAATTTAAAAATATGAAATATTTAAATATCCCTAACCCGGAGAGAGAAGTAAAAAGTACAAATCAGGCACAGGCCCTTAAATGTGGAACTCACCGAACAATCGCCGAATAAACGACATCTCTCTGAACAGCATTTTTCAGAGGACCTTGTTATGAACACTTCTTTACTCACTCCAAACTCCGTTCCTTCTCCTCTCTCCTCTTTTAAATTCTGAAAAACTCTCTCTCTCCAAGATTTTAAAACACGCCCCTGAGGCGCATACAAACATCCCATTGGATTCAGGGTCTTAACCCCTTGACCCCAAAGCACCGCCATTGGCTTTAGGCCTTCAAAAAACAAAAAGCCCCTTCTCAAGCCCCTGCGAAACTGATATTCCTTCGGCCACTAATTCAAAGTCGCCGAGGACCCCATGACCCTATTCTATTTCGAGTGCAGATGGCCGAACGAAAAGGCTGACCCCCAAAATAAATAAGAAGACTCTAGATCGCATTCCCGAAAATATTGGCTCATGGGTTTACCATGCGACAATAGAGATCGAAAAATTGAAAGGCAAAATTCTTTTGAATATGCAGGATTATTCCTTATTGTTTCAAATAATCTAATTATTTCTAATTTATGTTGCTAATAAATTATTTCTACAAAATTGACAGTTTATATAAATATTTTAAGCCTTTCACAGTAGAAATACATACAATACAGAGGCACTTATCTTATCTCAGCGCCACCTGAATTACTCTCTGGAACGATATTGGTGTTTTCTTAATATGAAGTTTTAACTCCTTTCCTTTACCTCCATGGTTAAAACAGATTTAAAAATCCATTATGCAACTTCACTATTTCCCCAACTATATTACTCTTACCATGGAGTTAGAGGGAAGGAGATAAAACACACTATGGATGAAAAGTTAGAAAATACATTAATGATTTGAGAACTATATATAGGTGTCGCTAGTGTTTGTAAAGTCCCATCTGTTCGCATTTGATACAACAGAAAGACGTAGTGTTTAGTATATGAACTTTTGATTATTTTAAAATTAAAAATTTCTTAATTATGAGTAGAATTATTAATAAATTTTGTTTCTAGTTGTCGAACAGGGTACAGACGATAAAGATACAAAATTAATTTGAAAGATGATATAAATTTGAATACATAGAGATATTCTATTTTGCTTGAGACCTAATTTGCATTAGACTGATATTTTTTTCCTGAAAAAAAAGCAGTTTAAATAAATAATATTTAATTCAATATAATTCTTTCGCTATAGAAATACATGCAAAGAGAGGTGTGTGACTTATCTTACCCTAGCGTCACCTGAACAATTGTGTTGAAAGATTTTGAGCATTTTCCCAACATGAAGTTTTAACTTCTTTGCTTTACATACTTCCATGGTTCATACCCATTTCTTAATTTACTTCATATCTTCGAACTCCTAAAATGGCATCAGGGTTTGGATATACTCGACGGCGTTTTAATTGGGAAAAACGTACTAACATCCCTCCCCCTTGATTTAAACCGAGTAATTTTCCTAGGTGCATATTAATGGAAATAGAATCAGTGTTTACACATCACTGAGTATTATTTACAGAACGGTAATTTTTAGTACGAATATGATCAGTAAGGAAAAGGAAAAAATGAAGAGATAAATTCTCTCCGTAAAATAAACAAGAAAAAAAAATAGTAATGTGTACACAAAAAAATAGTGATCAGCACTGTTACTCGTTATAGATTGATGTGAAACATCATATTTTTCGCATATCTCGAATGTAAAAAGTTAATGTGTTGTGCGTGACGTTGGTACAAAAGGGAAAGATTTCAAAAGTTTTAATCTTTTTCTTACACTTTTCTAACAAAATTATTTTATAAGACAGTTTAAAGGGCAAATGAAAGAAGATACAATACACATTGTGTTCTAGAATGAGGTCAGATGATACTTTTACTCATATCACGTCAACAACCCAAATAAACGATAATGAGCTTATAATCCACTCTGTGAAAAGCACGTAACTCCTGAGATTATTACCATTACCCAATCGACAAATATTTTGTGTAGTTTCCAGAACTCGCCAAACGCATTTCCGGAACTCGCGATATTTTACCAAATTCGTCTCAAGGGTACCAATTTTGTCGCCAAGGTCAAATGACCCAGACCTTCAAATTACAGCTGTAGCTTTATGTTACGTATTCGTAGCAATACGATGTCACTTCCGTTATATACTTCCACATCTAAGTCACATATTTTTTTTATTTTATTAATTTTTTTTTTTTTTTTTTCAAAATTTACTCTGTTCCGTTCCCTAAGAAGTTTCACATCACGAAATGTTTATTTTATGGTGATAATTTATTTATTCTGCTTTTTCCCATACTGGCCATTTTCGTACAAAACAATTTCCACTCTGTAGAAAACTATATATATACGTATAACTTTATTAGATAAGTGTTTCTTTTTTGTGTAATGTTTAATGGCAAAACAAATGAAACCGCTCTCTCGTTATGCTAAATTCAATTTCATAAATTTTGGCAAGTTGACGCCAATTATAGGAAGGCATTCGCCAAACAAAGGGTGAAATTTGTGGTAGACTGTATATTCAATTTAGTTTGAAAAAAAAATTGTTTTTATGTATTGTTTAACAGGATTCATCAAACATTGATGGATATAAATAAAGCAGGCAAGGTCAATAATCGGCAGTGGCTCCAGTCCGATGGAGCCGAAATGGTTTTACTAAGAACGTGACAAACTAAGAACTTGGTCCGAAATTCAATTATACATATCCTTCCGGCCGTCTCTTGTAACAGTTCTAAACCCTTTGGGTGAGTCGGGCAGCCTGGGTAATAAATAAATTATATATCCTTGTAGGGCTTCCAAAAAGATACAAATCATTCGTAATTTATGCATAGCTAACACTTTTAGCTTTCGCTCCAGTTTCAGGTGAATAATCTGACTATAGACTTCGCGTCAGAACATTAAATTATATATTCTTGCAGGAATTGCAAAAGGCTATAATTTATTGCTTACTGTTCATAGCTGGCACTTTTAGTATTCGAGATATAAGCATTATGAACTTGAAATACGGAAAATGTTCAATCTTTTTCAACTTGACAAGACGATTGCTCGAAAACTATACCAGCTTTGTAGAAACAAATTATAGATCTAGAAACTGGATTTCCAACTGAACAATTTTGTTATTTGCAAAGTGAAAAAAAAAAAAAAACTGGCTGGGACAAAAATTCTTTGGGTTTTTTTTAATTGAAAATATTAAAATTGAATTATTTTTATATATTCATAATCGGTACCATTTTTCCAACAAAACAAGTAGAAATTGCTTACATTTTTACCAAAGTGAAGAAAAAACTCGAAACATAAAAGAAAAGCATCAAAAAACATAAAAAAAATAAATAATTTTAGTTTGTGGAAATGCCATGTACTAACATCAGGTATTTAAATCAGTTTTCAGTAATCAAATATTTTATTACATTTGCTAGTGATGGGGTGTAAAGATTCAGCTGCCGATACAAGACTTTACGATACATTGATATTTCGTATCGATACACTTGTATACCATAAGTACTGTGTTGTATCGATACAAAACTTCCAATATGTATCATTACAACCTCAATTTGTATCAACTTTTTTTTATGTGAATAACATCTATGCTTGGGATTTCTGTGGCAGAGATCAGTGCATTACGACAAATGTACACACTTTAGATGCTTATACCTATAACCTATATAGAAACTAATAGATAAAATTGTAAATAATCTTCCTTGTTTTATCGAAAATAGGGTCCAGATTATGAATCTATAAAAATAATTTCGATATTTTAATATTTTGAACATTTTTTTTTCTAAAAAATTTAAAAAGTAGCTGTCCCGGGGAGTGTTTTTTTTTTCTTTCCCCTAACTTTTAAGCGAAATATATAGGAACTATAAAAGGTAAATATAAATAGTAAAAGACAAAAATGCATACTAGAAAAATTCAGTATTAAAATCTATATTATTATAAAAAGCTCTTATAATTTTCGAGTAATCGTCCTGTCAAGTTGAAAAACATTGAAATTTTTCCATTTTCCAAGTTTGTAATGCCTTTATCTAACCTAAAAGAGCTAGCTTTAAACAATTAAGAAAAAATTAGCAACTCTTTGAGAACCAAGTGTATATCATTAGATTTTAGATCGAGCTCTAGTTTTTCGAAGACAACTTGAAAAAATATCTGTCCGAGCGAGTTTTTGCTTTCATTTTTCATATTTTCACTTGAAATATCTTCGAAACTATAAGATAAATATAAATAGTAAGCGACAAAAATAGGTATGAGGAAATTTAGTTTCTAAATATATATTTATTTTTAAAAAGAGCTCTTACAGTTCTCTTATAGTCCGTTAAAGATGCAGTACGAAAATGACGTAACGACTTAACGTAATGACGTGAAAATTTGATAGATGAAACTGCCTGTCGAGTTTCAGCTCTCTACGCACTACGGGGAGACCGTCAAAGACGTTGAACGAAAATGCAAAACGAGGTACCGTGAAGTTAACAAGAATCGGTGCAGATAATTACATCTAATCATACTCACACTACTCTGACGAATACCAAAATCCAAATCCTTTGTATCTTCTCAGAAGAATCTCTGTGAAGAACCCAAAAAGGTGCACATCAAGGCAACAGCGGTGCCTAGCCAAGGGATGATGCTCCATGCAAGCCGAGACCAACCACGTTGAACACTTTTCGAACGATTGCGTCGCGTGTGTCCGTCTCTGTTGTCTGATCACCGGAAAAAATAATAAAAGTAAAAATAAAAATAAAAAAAAACGATTTCACGAACGATCTAAAGTATTTAGTTGCTATGCATCGGTCGTTGGCACAACAAAACTTCTTGACCCAAAGAGGGATGATAAACAAATATACTCAGATGAGTCGAAAGGGAATTGGACATGAAGGGTCTTTACAGGAAATCTTCAAGGCAGGAGCATATACTTTTATTGAGGTTAATGGCTTTCCAAAGTTCTAGAATCAAACTGTTACATGAGAACTAACAGTTGTTTACCCACAGAAAAAAATTGATGTGGGTAACGCGTGGCTTTTCCTACATATTGCGATTGATTTATTTTAAGTCTATTTGAATCAATATCTCAAAAATTGATATCTGAAGCGAAGTCATTCATTAGTATAACATAGTCATAGAATTTGCGGATATGGGATGCTCCCAAAGATTGGAATCACGCTCTCATTGGCACGACCAACATCGGTGAACGTGGATTTTGTGCTTATTGAAGCTCTTCAGCACCGAATAACAATTAACTGCACTGGCAACAACCAAGTTTTTGCTGCTAGTGCTACAAAGAGTCAATAAGCGCAAAATCTAGGTCCACCTACGCTAGTCGCTGAACTGGGTGTAACAATAATGAACATTTCATTTAAGAAATGTTTAAGAGCAAGGGGTGGAGAGTTGAAGACCCAGACCGTCCGAGGACATGAGCAGCTGTTTGGACAGTCCAGACCACTCGGCTGGCCCTAAGGTTTACAGCAGGAATTTGAGTGGCCGGGAAGGTAAGGTGGAGGGTTGTTGTTGAGACCCAGACCGTCCGACCTACCAGAAAGGTGTAAGGTAACTGTTTGGACGGCCGGGAAGTGCCACCCAATTTAGACCGGAACCCAGTGGGGGAGGCATCCACAGGGACCGTACCCTCCTTCCCCTACCTCCAACCTCTCGGAAGGACTTACGGACCCACATGTTTAACGTGATCGTCCAAATCCAACGCGCAAATCACCGGGCTACCGCGCCCGAAATGTGCCAACAGCACGCGGTGTTCCCAGGTGGTCACCCACCCAAGTACTAACCGCGCCCGATGTTGCCTGACGTCGGTGATCTAACGAGGTGGTAAGGTGGAGGGTGTACCTTTTGCCTGAAATAACGCTTTGTTACTTTGATAATAAACATAACCAGGTGGTCGACTTCAAATGCACTTCAGCCTAATGAGTTATTGATTTTGCCCATCGAAAACACTTGGATGGTGAGCCTAGCGAAAGGGGGTCAGAAATCCTTAATATTAAAAAAAAAAAATCTCCTAAATTCATTAACAATTTACTTTCTTTATGCTAGCAGGTTAGTCAAGAAGATACATTTATACAGTTAAAACGATGTGTATGTTTATTATATTAATTTCCATGCATAACGAAATTCCAACTATCATTTTCCTGTATTTACGTATTTAAACGACGCAGTACGTAAAACAATTAAATAAACCGCATATAAATGACAAGCTTCTCTTTAATTTTGTTTTCCTTCTTATACTACATCAGTTACCCAGCCAAAGAAAAAACAAATGATTTTACAGGTAAAATTCTGTAACTCAAGAATCCCCCTCCCTCCTATCTCTATTCGATAGATATCAATACATCTGTAGGACAATCAAAGTGATAATAAAATCTATATTTTAATGCAGTTGCATTCTAGAAAGTTACTAAGCAGCCTATTGTTTTTAAAAATAGAAGTTTCTAAAATAGCAAATTAAAAACATTTTACAATGATTTAAAATCTATTTCATTCTTAATACTACCAATAAAAATATCTCTTATGAGTATACATGGGGTTACCACTCAGAATAAAATATTACTTTTGAATCAAAATTATATTTTAAAGAACATGTCGCTTACCTACAATTCCATTTACAAATGGCCCCCAAATCAACAACCTAAATGTATAATCAAAGTATGACTGCAAAGACAAACGCAACTTAGATTACTTATCAACCAATTAATATATATAATCAATTAATGCAATTATGTATAAATTTCATAAATACTTGTTGTTGTTGAGACCCAGACCGTCCGACCTACCAGAAAGGTGTAACGTAACTGATTGGACGGCCGGGAAGTGCCACCCAATTTAGACCGGAACCCAGTGGGGGAGGCATCCACAGGGACCGTACCCTCATTCCCCTACCACCAACCTCTCGGAAGGACATACGGACCCACATGTTTAACGTGATCGTACTCCGCGTGAACACGGCGGCAGTTTTGGCAGCGGCTGGAATCGAACCCGGGCCTACCGAGTGCAATTCCAGCGCGCTAACCAATGGGCTACCGCGCCTCATAAATACTTGAAACGTTCTAATAATTCATTTATACAACAGCTAGTTATCTGAAATTTAGGGTGTTCTTAAGAACTAAATAAAAAAAAATGAAAAATTAAGGGCTTTAAAATTCAGTTATAGAAAAAAAAATCAACTTATACAGATGTTTCAGAACCACACAAAATCATATTACTCATCTATTCTAACTGGAATTTAACATTTTTAGATTGATCCTGGACTAGTGAAATATTTTAATTTTCTAAATAATTCTTTCTAATTAGTATAGGCATTTCGAAAAAAACCAATTGATATAAGTAAAAACAAAGTTTATAACAAATATATCTTTATTAAAAAGTATGCAAATCAAAACAATGGAATATAATAAAATAATGAAAACACAAAACACAACAATATAGAAGAAAGACTAGATTAAAGACTAGTAATGCACATAAAGTATATTTATAAAAGAGATACAAATACTTTTACTTTTAGATCACCAATGAAGTCAACTTCCAAAAAATATCTAAGAAAAATATTTGTAGAAAACTTCAAACACATACAATCTAATACTTCAAACTACCAAGAACAGTATAAATAACTTGGCACTGATTCATATATACCACTTCATGAGAATAAAAGGCATGCCAGACATACCAGAGCATAACAATAAATTCACAAAAGCTTTACATGCACACAAAATTTAAATTTTATAAGCATTACTTGAAATTTCCATCATTTACAGAACATAGAATAATTATGATTTTTATGCACAAAAAGTGAACATAGCATGATAAAATACTTTGACAAAGTGAAAAAATAATTTTTATGAGTGAGTACCGTATTCATAAAATAATCTGTGGAATTTAGAAATTGTAAAATTGATTGACTTACATAGCCCAAACTGCTAGAGGTAAAAACTTGAAACTTTGCATACACATCGGACTTGACCTATAATAGGAAAAATTTTAAATCTTGGAATTTTTTTTGAAAAATTTATAAATCTCCGAACTTTTCATTCCAACATTTTTCTAGCTAAAACCAGTTTCTCTTCTGGAAATATATTCATTTTTAGTTATGGCAGACGATATTTTATTTTATAATTCAAGTTTTATTCAGTTTTTAAACCACAGTAACAAAATTGCACTTGAAATGTCAAAATCGTCTGCTAGCTATTTTGATCAAACTGTTAAAAATATTTTTGCTAATGATTGATTATTAGAATAAATGTCTAGTAAAAAATTTTTGCTCATTTTAGAGGTCATTAAAATTAAATAACCATTAACTGCACTGACAGCAAAGAAACTTGCAATGTGTTGCCATTTTGAAAATTTCTGTGGTAATCCAAGAAGTCAGTCTTTTCATTTTCATGGTACAAACTGAAAAATTTTTACAACCCATTAAGATGAAAATAATTTATTTAACAAGACACTTAATACTACTATAACGTTATTAATTTGCAAATAATTTAGGTATATATACACATATATAGTGTCGAAAGTCCAAACCGTCCTACTCGTCCTGGGACATGAGCAGCAATTTGGACAGCCGGGACACATGTATATATATTCCTACACTTCATGATTTATAATTATGTAAAAATTTATGTAATTTAATATAATAGCAAGTTATATGAAAATATACGTGAAGCAGATTTAAATATGAAGTACACTACCAATATAATACTTCAACATTTTACATTTTGTAGCCACTTTTGGAATTTTAGGGCACACTTATCGAGAATCCCTGCTCTAATTATAACATTTTCTTACAAAATTGGAAGCAATTCCCAATTAGAAGTAACAATTGTCATAGTATATATTAAACTTTATCTTATAGCTATCTAGTGAAACAGAAAAATTAATATTTACATGTTTAGTATATTTGAATATTTTCTGTGAAAAGCAAAACATGATTGCTTTAAACAAGCATTTACCAAACCAGTATAGTATTTCGATAAACTCATTTAATTTTCACCTGCCAGAACCACAACTGTGATGTTCTCATCTAACAGGAAAAGAACTAGGGGAGACATTCTAATAACTACATCAGTAAACTTTTAGAAGGAAGACAACTAGTATAAGTAGAAGCAATCAATATAGCTAGGCAAAAAATGTTAAAATATTCTTTTCCTTGTCAAATAAGAATATAAGACTCAACTAAGTCTTCACAACTTCTTTAGAAGAACATAAATTATTACTTCTTGTAATTTGTCATGTTTATCTTTCGTTCAGTTAGAATTTTGAAATATTCATCAGTTAAAAGTTATATATTAGTATATAATTTGATTCAACTCTTGTAAAATATTCTCAATCCCCAAATGCAAATTATTCACAAGGACACACACTCCATCAGATATCATTAACTTCTGTAGAAACTTTCCGATGCCATGTCTTCTGATTTACTGAAGCGAAGAGAATTCTTAACACCAACTCAAGTCTGATTGTATGCAAGAGTTTCATCGACATAGTAAAACTTGATTCAAATAAAATTTTGTACATAGCTTGAACTAATCATGTTTTTATGTCATGACAAAGCCCGAATTTTAAATTTAGATCTAAGTACTGAGATATCTAAGGTGAAAGGTCAGCTAATGTTAAGTCTACAAAGAAAAATTAATTTCAATTTGCATGCTAAACATAATTTTCTATTTATTTGGTACAACTAGTATAATTGCACAAGTTACTAGGCTGTCTTGTACATTATTTAATATTTTTTACTTACTTCATATTTTGAAATTTTTAATACTTTTTTCATGAAATAAACGTCTGTTATTAAACATGTAGCTAGATATCTTGCTGCATTTCAGTTGCAGGTCGCGAGGGACAGCAGAGTAAAAATTAAAATACATATTTATTAATATGCATTCAGTAAAAATTATCTTTAATTGCTATTAATTTGGAAAAACAAAATTATAGTTTGGCATTTCCTTACTTTATAAATGTTCAAGTTGAATTTATTTTTTATATCTAATTTATATGAGGGTATTTGGAATGCATATGTTGCACAGCTGCACAAAGAACTCACACTTTCTATGCTCATATAAAAAAAACTAGTTACACACACAATTTGAGACTAATAGCAAATTGCACAAATTTGAGCTATAAAATATTTTTTTTTCAGACAAAATTGTGCTCACATAATAATACATAATGGAAATAAGCACCTTATTTAGATACTAAATTGTTTCACATGCAACAAATAAAACAATGGAATGTTTACAACACAACTTTGTTTACAATATTACTATCCTTCTAAAACAATAGTACACAATAAATTAAGCATAGATTCCAGAAAATAAATCTTAAACATGGGTTTAATGATTATTTGAAACTTCTTAAATTAAATATCATGAAAACTAATTTTTATTTTAAAAATATATAGTGTAAAGACAAATCTTGTAAATTATTAATTAGCTCTTAAAATAATCGAATGACAAAAAACTGAATACGATTTTTAAAGTAAAAACTGTATTGCAAAGCTTAATATAAATTGGAAATTCTTTAAAACATAAAGCTGCAATAACATTTAACATAATTAATCTAAATGCAAATAGTTTTAACAAAGTGTATGAAGGCATTTAATTTAAATATTTGCTCAAATGCAGTTATTTCCAAAAAATGCATGAAAAAATTTGACAATATACAATAAAATTAATTATTTACAATAAAATTAATTCATTATTTTGCTACTCATCTGATAAAATTCAGAGTGGTAAAATAACACATAACTCTAAATATAAAATCCATAATAAATATACCCAACTACTAATTCTCAACTGAAAACTCACTGTTGATTGATGCTGGTCCACAGTGAATTTTTATTAGTAAAAATTTCCATGAAAAGGTGTTATTAAATCAAAGTACAAATTTAATTAACATATGACTATTCTAAAAAATTTAACAGTAGTTAATAATTGTTTGTATTAACAAATTCTTTGTGTTTCTACTGAAGAATAGTAAACTGCTGAAAAACTTAAATGAATGATTGAATTATCTTTATACTTGAATTGAAAAATCACACCAAATTCAGCATTAGTAAGCTTTGAGTAATTATTAAAATTGAATATAATGTGCTCATATAAAAAATAAGTTATTTTGTCGACCTTATACAAAACCAACATGTATTCAAACTTTATTGGCATGTCAAATATTAAAAAATAATAATTACTCATAATGTTGCTCACACTATTATAGTAATTTTAATTTTGAGGAATTATAGTCGAGAAATAAAAATAACTAATTGCACTCACACACACATATTCAATTTAAACATTTATATATTTGATGTTTATTTTGAACTTGTATTTAATCATCAAAAGGCCATATACAAAATAAGTATTTGCTAGCCAATTTCCAGAATTATAAGTCAAATATACTTTTTCAAAACCACTGCATAATGAAGATTGCATAATTTGCATTTCAAATAATTTTAGTTACAAAAATTAAAAGTATTTTAAATGGGCAAAATCGTTTGAGATTGCACATTACTTCATCTATGTTTCATCAACAAATTATTAACACCATGATTAAATTTAATAACAACATCAGTTACAAATAAATTTAAAAGCTTAAGTCATTCTCTTAATTAAATTAATTAGATTAAAATTACTTTAAATGAACAAAATCCTTGAAGATTGCACCTTACTTCTTCTGTATTTTTAAAAAGAAAGAAAAGACAACAAAATATTAAAACCAAAATTAATAACAACAATCACAAATAAATTTAAAATCTTAAATCATCCTCTTGCAAAAAATATGCAAGGTACTATACAATATAAAACAAAACATTTAATTTGTAAAAAACAAGCTTACTAGATTTTTAATGTGAAAAATTTGAATGCACAATTTTAACTTTGTCATATTTAATGTTCAATGTTTAAAGCATTCTTTTTGTTTTTAATGACAGAGACAATAGATAGAATCATAAATATTGCAAGCAAGAACTATGAAATACGACATTTATAATCTATCAACTTGTCTGCAGCAAAATATCACATACTAAAAGTTTTACTAGAATAGACAATTTGAAAATATTTAACTTTAAATTAAAAACAATGAAAGATTGGCAAGAACATAAGCAATTGCATGTAAGGTTTAATGAAATGTGATGGCAAATTTACAGATGTCCTTTATTACTACATATAAATGGAAAATAGACTTTTGAGACAAATTTGTCACTAAAAGAATAAAAAGTATCACAAAAGGAATGCTATAGTACTATTTCTCAAGCTTTGCTCATAAAATAAGATTAATTTCATTGTATTTTTTCATTTCTTTCAATGTATCCCATACAAGTGCACTAGTGTTCAATAATTCTTGATTATAGCAGACTGTCTAAACAAGTTGACACATTAATAACAAATAACTTTTATAAAAGGCAAATTCTTAACATAGAACTACAAATAAAGTTGATATACAAATGAACAACAGATTATTGTGGCAAGTCTACTAAATATGAAATGACTGATATAAAAACTAGAAAAAAAATCTGATGCAGACAACAAATGGCTTTCTTTAAACACCATGATTCTTTACTAATTAATAATTATAGTTTATATAGAAAATATTATTCTCTAATTTATACTCATGTTAAAGATATATTCTACAAAATTAAAATTTAAACCTTGATGTGACTTTGTTGTTCAGATAAAATCCTTCATTTACACACAGAGACAAAATTTAGACAAAGATACCATTGAAGGTTCATTAATATCAAGTGAAATAAGTGAAATTTGGTGAATTAATTAGCATTAAAACAGAAATACATAAGAAAGTAGGACTTTTCCTATGAAAAAAACATACTAAATATATGAGAGAAGGTAAATAGATTTATTATATGATATTACATATGGAATGCTAACATATATTAAATATTTTTATTATGCTTTTTGCAATATGTTAGGAAAGGTTCATGCCACCTTTCTAAAATGAGTGCCACTGATTTCTTAATATATTGCACATAAAATGATTGTTTATTTAGCATACTTAACAATACTACATTATTTTTAAGAATTTTTTTTAATTATCACACAAAAATTATGAGTCTTTCAAATGTTTAATCATGTTCATAAAATAACAGGTTTCCTGTATTCAGATTGTAATAATCGTGTTCACAAACTCACTCCCATACATCACCGTAAAATTATTCAGTTTGACTTTAGAAATGCTTAAAATGTGTACATGCATTGAAAACTTAAATTTGAATTTTAATGCATATCACAGTAATTTACACTATGAATATAAGGAAAGTAATATAAGCAGTCCATTCATAAATAGTATTTTATGTTTGTGAATATCAAAACTGCATGCCCTAAATAGATGCTTGTAATATTAACCCATTAATGGCTGAAAGTAAAAATCATAAATAGAAATATCTGTTATTTTACCAGAGGCTGATTTGGTGATACATAAACACGACATTAAAATTCAAGAAAAATTTTAATATTTTATACATAATTCTAACCTTAAATCTGTGCAAATTCTCATAAGATATTTTTTCTATTTTGGAATGAGCAAGCACTATGAATAATTTTGAGTTTAACAAAATTGAATTTAACATAATCCATTTTATTACCATTATACAGCAAATGCTATAAATATTATAATGGTAAATAATATAATTTAAAATTAATTTTCATTCACAAGTAATTAATTCTTTAATATTTCTTTAAGAGTTTATTTACCTAAGTTGACATGGCTCAGTAATTATATTCATTTAAACATGGGGTAAAGGGAAGTAATGGGAAAATGCCAACATCATTTCAGAGAATAATTCAAGTGGCATTGGGGTAAAATAAGTCCTACCATATTGTATGTATTTGCATAACAAAAGACTAGCATTGAATTAAATAAAATTTATTTAAACTCTTAATCTTGAAGATTTAAATTATCAGTGCAATGCAAATTATAACTTACAATAAAGAATATTAAAGAATATTCCCATGTACTCATTTTTTTTATATTACACCCTATTCTGAAATCAGGAACAAAGCACTTCATATGTCTACTCATAATTAGGGAACTTTAGTTAGAAAATAATTAAAAACACATATACAAACACTACGCCTTTCTATTGTGTCGAATGACAACAGATGGGATGCTCAGATATTTTGGCTAATAATTTAGCCAAACTATCAAAAATACTAACCAGTTCCTGCTTTTTGCAAGATAATTAAAAATAGAAAGTCAAAGTAATTAGTTGCCTTGTTCATAACAGGCAAACATAAACACTCATATACTCCAAAACACACATTTACATATAAATATAAGTGCATTAATACACACATACACAAGAAAATTAATTAAAATTTGTTGAGAAGTATATATGAGGTTTTAAAATATTTATTTCTATCAATATTTTATATGCAATAATTCCTGAGAAACAATATTTTCTCTATGCTATATAAGAAGGGAGAAAAGTAAATGCAATTTTAAGACAAATAATTCACCTAATCAACATTCTAAATATACAGATAATAATTACAAATGAAAATAAAGCGAAGATTATGCTACACACATTTTATTAGATGTTATACAAATGCAACTTTAGCCATTGATGAGAAACTGAACAGCTACCCTCCTAAACTAGAAATCCATTGTGCTGTTCATGTGTTTAAAAGACAAATTTAACAATCATTTAAAGAAATAATTTAGCAGAAGAAAATTAAATACAGTATATAATAGAAAAATTATTTAATTTTTTTTTTTTAAGAAAGTGCAATCAACCCTTGATATAACATTCAATATTTTGCTACTACTTCACTAGATTTACATATAAAATGAAGATTTTCTGTAGGAAATGTATAAGATCTGTATTAAAAGAAAAAGAAAACAACTTTTTTGCACTAAAAATTTACACTTAAATAATGTTTACAAACAAGTGTCTTACATTTTGGGCCTTTAGAGGCATTTTTTTTTTCGAAATATTTTGTACACAAGTCAAGATAATCCTCCTTCACACCATTAAAAAAAAGTAGCTTTCTAAGTCGAGAATAAGCATTTTAAATAAGCATTTTAAATCGATATATATATGTATATATACACACACACACATACTAATGTAATAATATACTAATATGATCGGAAATGTTTTATAATGTAAATACAAGAGTAGTTTTCACTGTTCTATGTAACTTTACAATTTTAAGGTTAGCAGTAGACTAAATTTAATAACTGAGTTTAATAACTGTATAGATATAACTGTCAATTACTATATAACTACCAAATAACCAAAAATAAATAGATGTCATATCAAGAGCTGATTGTAACTCCAAAAATACTTGATGCATTCTCAGATATGCCTATACCAATTTCAGAAACACTGTACAATGAAAAGTGGATAGATTACAAACCTGGAAATAAGGATGAAAAGGTGGCGATTTGATATCACTTTGAGATTCATAAAATACTTTGAAAAAGTAATAAAATTCTTACTAAAAGTATTTCACAATACCTATACATTATAGTATGTTCTTTACCCCAATAATATTTTACTGAAACAAATTTGTTGAGTATATGATGGAATGGTATACAACACACTTAAAGTTAGCTTTTATAATAAATAAAATATACTTTCGTAATAAATAATTCAACATCCACTGCATGCATACTGAAATATGTACATAATCTCATGCAAAATACACACATGACTATAGTGTAAAAAGAAGAAAAATATATAATATATTTATATACTCATATGCAGGGATATATCGCTACTGCATTAAAATGCAAAGAAAATGCAATGGATTTTGAGTATAGAAACTTTTCTAATAATTAATCATACTTTGATTATTTTGGGCAATTTCAACAGTACATTTTTATACTCAAACCAGTCTCTATTAAGTGTTTATAAAGTTAATTAGTGCCCCCATTGCAATGACAAAGTATATGAAGAGACAAAATATATTTACACCAATACTTTGATCACCAGTGTTGAAATTGAATTTGTAACTCTGGAGAAATAAATGTGCAAAGTATTAACATAATGTGCAAAGTAAGTAACATGACACACATTTTTAGAAGCCAGATTAGCAAAATATGCTGCTCCTACAAACTTATTTTCAAATGAAAATATAGCTAAATACCAATATGACTAGATTGGTAATATAATTTTTTGGCTTTGAGTTGTTTAAATAGAAGATCCTTTCTCATATTCGTATTAATTTTAATGTTATGATAGGACAGATGATACTTCTATAGAAATCTAGGATAGCAAATTAAACAGAAGGAAACAAAAATTTATTGAGTAGCCTATAAAATCTTTAAAATTAAGGCTAAATATAACACAAAATATTTTTAATCTTAAAAGCATGTAAAAGACAAAAACAAAGTGTGCTTAGGGAGAAATATTGAATTACTTCATTTAGTTTTTCACTCCTTGCATTTCTCTTTCAGTTTTTTCTTACATTTGTGCTGTTAGCTTTGGCGTATGAACACAGCCTCTATCTGACTTAAAGGAGGAGACCAATATGACATTGCTGAAACATGTGTCATCAACTTTTATTGTTTCTATGAGTGCATTACTAAGGAAGTTTTTCATATCATTGTTACAAATGCATCAATTATCATCTGATAAGCAGTGTTGGCTTAGACTTTTAAAGGCCTCACACAGGAAATAGGTCCCCAGGGTCCCCTTAAGGAGTGTTGAAGACTCAGACCGTCTGACTCATCCTAAGACTTGAGCAGCCATTTGGACGGCCGGGAAAAGTCCCTTAAGGAGTGTTGTTGTTGTTGAGACCCAGATCGTTCGACCTACCAGAAAGGTGTAAGGTAACAGTTTGAACGGCCAGGAAGTGCCATCCAATTTAGACCGGAACCCAGTGGGAGAGGCATCCACAGGGACCGTACCCTTCCTTCCTCTACCACCAACCTCTCAGTTGGACTTACGGACCTACATGTTTAATGTGATCGTACTCCGCATAAACATGGTGGCAGTTTTGGCAGTGGCGGGAATTGAACCTGGGCCGAGTGCAATTCCCATGTGCTAACCACTGGGTTACAACGCTCTCCTTAAGGAGTGTAAAACAGTCTTGTAGTTTGGAGCATTTTATTTTTTATTTGATTTTACAATACGAGAAGGTGCATAAACTGTACCAAATCTTTAGACAAGACAACTACAATTATGTGCATCTATAAGTGCACTGGGTCCCCCGGTGGGAAATGACCACATTCCACCTGGACCAGGCTAACACTGCTGGTAGGATAATTATAACTAGTGATGTGTATATCGATAGTTGTTTTAAAATCTTAATACATCACCTTACAATATACTGATGCTATACAATAAATGCACTGAGATACAATATTTACTGTACATGGATACACAGTTTACCTTAATAGTGCACAATGCTCAAGATGTTAAAATGATTTCTGTAGTCTCCAGCTGATTTTAAGATATTGCATTATTCAAAGTATCTGTTTACTAATTTTGAAAATTATAGTTTTTGCAAATTACTTTCAACAAAATAATTTCTTGAAAACTTCAGATAAAAATTCTATATAAATTACAGGGGCTGCGGCAGGTAAAATTCAGACCTTTAGATGTATGTGTCTATGCAATTTTTTTCTGTATTCACTGTAGATGAAATGCTATGGAATTAAAATTTCACAGAATCCACTGTCTGAATAGTTTATCTGTCAGTGAGCATTTAATCGTAATTTCAGTCAAAATATGTGAGGTAGTACTTTTTACCAATTGCACATTATTTTATATATGCAATTTATTTCATTATCATTTCATTTGCATATTATTTTTAGGCAATTTTAAATGACAAAGGTTATATTTATAATACTGCATCTAAATCCGATAAACAGCAATGATTGATCAAAACCTTGATGACCTTATTATGATATAATACAGTATTGTTATAATGAGAAGTGATATTGATACATAACTGAGCAATGTGTATCAATTTGCAGTATCGATACATCACACAGAGTTGTCCATCACAATTAGATAGTAAAGTAGTAAAACTGTCCCATGTGCTAGTACTTAACTGATGTGCAGTAATTTAATTACAGTAATTTAACTGATGTGTAGTAATAATTATGAAGGGAGTTAACTACAATAACTGTTCTGCAGCACCAAAATGGCATCTTTGGGATGCAGGATTTTGACATACAAAATAAACATAACCACTACAAGTACTAATACTAATTTTAAAAATTCAATACATTTCCTAAGTAGCAGAACCAAGATAGATGTTAATTATGAAAATACATATGACACATAAAAAAACAAAATGTGTTTGTTGCACATGTTGTTTCTAACCTCAGAACAAACAATGGGAAAAAGCCATTCCTTAAAAAAGTTGAACTAAAAATATAAAATAAATTTTTAAATATATCTTGAATATATATAAAAGTTTTGACAGAATTTACAAAAGAAAACATTAATGTAATCAATATTTTCATTTATAAAAAAACAATATTTTTCTCAAAGATTATATTATACAACCACTTAGATTTTTGTTGGTTTTAGAGAAAATATATATTAGTTATCTGCGATAGATTTAGACATAAAGCAGATAAGTTAAAATTCAATAAAAGTTACTCATTAAATACAAAATAAGAGAAATCAGAATGAATATATCTATAGCTGTTACATAGATATCACCAAACTAATCTATATAGAACATTCTATACAGTGAGTATAGCAGTAGCCTATTATAAACATTATTGTATCAAACATGTACAACTTAAGCTGCAACAAACACATCTATGGGTCAGAGGCTTAGGTGGTATGAGATCAAGATCTTCATCGTCAGGTGTTAAATCGAGATTATATCCATCTTTTATTAATTGTTCAGTAATTTCTTTAGCAGCAGATTTAGATATAGGGTGATATTCCAAGTCATCCTCGCTAGAAAAAAGATAAATAAATAATATTCAGAAAATATTATATTTACTCTACCTTAAAAATATCAACAATACTTAATTAAACTTTTCTGATTTGTGTAAAATCATTTAACCTAGTACTCTTTTCATTATATACATATATATACAGGGTGTCCAGTGCTATTGGTGCCCAATAGCTATTTCCTCAACCGTTAGTCACAGAGATACACTTCCAATTGCAAAAATGTTTTGAATTTTAAAATTTATTATCTTAGAAACAGTTTAAATCAATAAATGCATTTCTGAAGGAAATATGAAATATACATTTTTATACAGTCCCCCGGTCCTACCAATTATATTTAGGAAAATGATCCTCATACAATTTTATACAAAATTAAAAAAAAATCATTCTTTTACAACTAAAATTGACCGACTTATAGCTGTTTAAAGTTGGAGCACTTTTTTGCTCAGAAATGGTCAATACAGTCCCTGATTGGTTGGTTGCCTGGAGAAATGATCAATCCGGTCCCTGATTGGTTCGTTGCCTGAAACAGGACATTTTTACGTGTGGAAAAGCGACCTAAGTCATAAAGTTTAATGCTTCATAACTCTGTGAATTTTGGTCGTAAAAGGATGATTTTTTTTTTATTTGGCATGAAATTGTATGACGATGATTTTCCTAAATATAATTGGTAGGACCAGGGGACCATATAAAAATTTATATTTCGTATTTCTTTCAGAAATGCATTTATTAATTTAAACTGTTTCTAAGATAATAGATTTTAAAATTTAAAACATTTTTGAAATTGAAAGTATATTTCTGTGACTAACGGTTGAGGAAATAGCCATTGGGCATTGATAGCACTGGACATACAGGATGTCCAGTGCTATCGGTCCCAATGGCTATTTCCTCAACCGTTAGTCGCAGAGATATACTTCCAATGGAATATTACAACAATGGAATTTCTTTTATTTTGTATGAAATTGTATGAGGATGATTTTCCTACATATAACTGGTTGGACCAGGGAAAAGTACAAAAATTTATATTTCGTATTTCTTTCAGAAATGCAACTAATGATTTAAACTGTTTCTAAGATAATATATTTTAAAATTTAAAACATTTTTACAATTGGTAGTATATCTCTGTGACTAACGGTTGAGGAAATAGCCATTGGGTTCCGATAGCACTGGATACCCTGTATATACAGGTGATCACCAATTAGACAAATCGTAATTCGAGATATGTTTCGAACAGTCCCAAACCCTAGTGGAATCGTAAAAAAGATGTAATTATTGACTCAATAATTTTAATCATTTCAGTTTGTATTACTTGCAATTTACTTGTTTCTTTTGTATTAATAATAACTCTGTTAAAAATATTTAATACCTATTTTGCTTCATGTTATTTGTCCCTTTTAATAAAAATATTTTTGTTGCTTTTCTCATGACACAATCACATAATTTAACAGCACACTAGCGTGATGTGGTACACCCTTTTAGAATTGCTGCATTAGACTGTTAGAATCACTGCATTAGACTGTTAACATCTGCTATTTGTTTTTTGAGTTCTGTTGTTATTTGGGTTTGAAATTTCAAAATAGCCCCACAGTGGAGCAAAAAAAAAAGTTTAGACAAGACTTATATTTCTGTCCATGAACATAGTTTAGTACTTAAGTTTATCAACACCGCATTTGTCAATAGACATTCATCTTGATCCGACACAATTTTCTGGAAAGAGAATATTTCACATCATTTACTGATACATAGTAATTAAAAGTTAATACATTTTAAGTTTTTTAAAATAGAGTTCAAAGTTTATATTTCGAATGTGATGCTGAGCCTTTTTTTATTTAATTTTACTTTAAGGCAAATAGTAATCCACCTTTACAACTTGAGAGTATATTGTTCAAAGACTATGTCTGAAAAGCCTTAAAGAGTATTTGTATAGTTATATTTTCTTTCTGAAAAATAAGGCCAAAGTTGAATTATTTTTCAAACAAAATGAAGTTTGAATTTGAATAAGTCAAAAAGAACTGAATGAAAAAATTTTAAATTTGCACTACAAATATTAATGTACATGATGAATATGTACTTTGAAACCTTTCATGTGTTATTGCTTCATTAAAGAATGACACATATTGAAAAGCAACACATAACTGGGTATACATTATTTAAAATAATAATAATTATAAAATAATTTTGAACATGCACATATTTACTGATATTAAATTTAATTAAATATATATTTTCAATATGCTTTCAAATTCTAACGTGTTAAAGTTGAATAATGCATATCTTTTAAGTATTGCATTTTGAGCATGTGTTAACAAAACAAACACCAATAAAATATTTCAAAGCGCATACTTACCACATGCTTGAGCATTTATGGTGATTATTTCAATTATTTTTAATTCAGTTTTATTAGACTTATTCATGGCTAATCATAGCTTTAAACAAATTTTTAAACATCAACTTTGAGCATATGTTTTTCATAGATAATAAATTATAAATAATTTTTAAGGCTTTCCAGACAGTATTTTTGATGCACAATATTATGCTCAAATAGCATTGGTCGATTCCCATTAGAAGTTAAAAATAAAAAATAGCTCAACCTCAATTCTGAAACGTGAATTTTGATCTTTGTTTTCAAAAAAATTTATGAAATTTTTATTACTGCATATCAACAGAGAGTGTTGAAACCCAGACCGTCCGACCTACCAGGAAGGTGTAAGGTAACTGTTTGGACGGTCGGGAAGTGCCACCCAATTTAGACCGGAACCCAGTGGGGGAGGCATCCACAGGGACCGTACCCTCCTTCCCCTACCACCAACCTCTCGGAAGGACTCTTGGACCCACATGTTTAACGTGATCGTACTCCGCATGAACACGGCGGCAGTTTTGGCAGTGGCTGGAATCGAACCCGGGCCTACCGAGTGCAACTCCAGCGCGCTAACCAATGGGCTACCGCGCCCTATCAACAGAGAGTGTTGTTGTTGAGACCCAGACCGTCCGAACTACCAGAATGGTGTAAGGTAACTGTATGGACGGCCGGGAACTGCCATCCAATTTAGACCGGAACCCAGTGGGGGAGGCATCCACAGGGACCGTACCCTCCTTCCCCTACCACCAACCTCTCGGAAGGACTTACGGACCCACATATTTAACGTGATCGTACTCCGCATGAACACGGCGGCATTTGTGGTAGCGTGCAAATCTAGCGCGCAAACCACGGGGATACCGCACCCGAGATGGCCAACAGCACGCGGTGTTCCGAGGTGGTCACCCACCAAGTACTAACCGCGCCCGATGCTGCTTGACTTCGGTGATCTAACGAGAACCGGTGTTATCAGCACGGTACGGCCGTTGGCCCTCAACAGAGAGTGTTGAAGACCCAGACCGTCCGACTCGTCCAGAGGACTAAGAGCAGCTATTTGGACGGCCGGACAACAGAGAGTGTGAAAATGTTCTCTTTCCAGAAAACTTTGTCCCATCAAAGTGCATAGCTATAAGCCATATCTATGGTCAAAAACATATATTTATTCTTATCTCTTTTTTTTTTGCTCTACCATGGCAACCATCTTGACTTTTAAAAACATAACAACTGACATTTTCAGAGTAAGGACAATTTCAGATGTTGTATTTCATAGTCTTGCTAGCAGAAGTATCTGCATTGTGATTGGTTTAATATACAAATTCTTTGGCCATTTACCATCACATGTCGGAATTGATGGTAATGAGTCAGCTGATATTTTCAAAAAAAAGGGTACTCTAGTTTATCTTGCACAAAAACCTGTTCCACTGGAGTCATACAAAAAACAAGTTTATAGCAAAATTATGGAGAATTTAACCTAGAAATAAAATAAACCTAGAAATTAAATCAAGAGGCAAAGCTTGGGAGAAAATTCAAGATAACAACCTCACAAGGGGCCAGTGACCAATTTTAGATTGAAAACAGGTCATGATTGCCAGGTCAAACACCTTAATAAGATAGGAATTTTCCCATGAATATGTGCCCTATTTATAGTGTTGATATTATGAACTCAAGTCACCTTTCAGTGTGCCTGGGTTTAGATAAAGATTTCCAGCAGCAAGATGATGTTTGCAGCAAGAATTTAAGGAGGAGAATTGGGAAGCTAGAACTTATATTAACTGTCTCTAAGGTCACAACCCCTTCTTCGATATCTTCTTATTGGGCTTTGTGTTTGTCTAATTTGTAATATTCTAATTTTATGTTTAGTTAGTTTATTTCATTGTTTTCTACCTTGGTATCATTGTGAGATACCAGTTATGTAATGGATTAATTTCCAATAAAGCCATGTGTAACAACAAATTCTCTGAGAGTATTTGAAAATATTTTTTAAAATTTTTATTGCTAGAAAATTCCTCAAAAATCTTGATATTCAAATATGGAAAAATTAGAAACAAAATATCAATAAGTCCTGAAATTCCAATGCAGCCAATAAAATATAATCTGAAAAATAATTCCATGCACACATGAAATTAATTTTTGAAACAAAGCAATTAAATATAAATTGCCTCTAATGTCTTATTGCATATGTGTGATACAGTTGACTACATTATTTAAACCATATTTAAAACATAATAACAATTATTATATTTCTAGTCTTAAAGTATAAAAAAAAAGCTTCTAAATGTAAAATAACTGCTTGAGCCTAGAAATTAAAAATTGAACAAGGGAATCTATTACATTGCAAGATAATTATAAAACTTAAAAAATAAAAACTTAAAATAATAATAAAACTTAAAAAATAATTAACAAAAAAAGTATGGAATTATTTAAAGAACAAACAGACTTTAAATTTTATACATTCATGATACTTTTAATAGAAATAAAATTTTACCTGTCACTTTCCCATGATACAAGAGGGTGAGAATCTGTCTTTGTCACGATAGGTGCTTGACCTCGTGGCACTTTCAACCTAGTAAAAGCACTAAGATTAATTTCATGCAACATTGTATATTCCATGAAAATATCACTTATTACATTTATGATATTAAAGATACAAATTAACAATTCATAATAATTGTGATTTACAGAATAAAATGGTAAAGAATTTTGTCCAAAGCAGTTCTAGAATCCATGTCCTTTTGATCTCAAGATATAGGCTCCACCAACTGAGTCATTCATCTAAAAGAACACCATATTCTCATTCTCAAAATTTTAAGATCAAAGCCAGTATGTGGTCTTAACAAAATTTATTTCCTCTTCTACTATACTAAGCTATAACAGCCTTTTAAGTCAAGAAATTTCAACAAACTATCAATAGATTTTTTTTTTAAAGGAACATGTGTAAAGAATAGTTGTTGATTAGACAATGGGGTTCAGCTCAAACCCCCATGGCAACCAATAGGTTTATGCCGATGGAAAAAGGAGGCAGAAAGTGTTTTATCATTTCCATCGAAGTCACAAACAGGAGAGCAAGGTCAGCTGAACCACTCACAGCATGGGTGTGGAAAGATGGTCCGTCAAGTTTTGATCCCAGTCTCTGATGGATCTGGAAACTGGCCACAAAGACGCAATTCCTGTCCACCATCTGGAAGAGTCGATTCATGATCCATTCAGATATTAGCCTAGAGAATAATCTTGTGATTTGTATATACCCTTAGAAGAAGTGAGTCACAGCCTACAGAGCCAATGCTCATATTCTGAGGCACCCTCCCCCCTAGGGGAAAAGACAATGATTATATTGGAATAGAAGGGAATTTTTGACAAATAAAACAAAAATATGTATTATATTTAAATGTTCTCATTACTATACAGAACACCTTCAGCCATATCGTTAGAACACTTGCCAATAAATCCCCAGAAATAGAGAGTGCAACATAAGTGCACTCATTCTAGAATTATTATGCTCACACACATATACATCATCCAAATAAAGTTTGGTTTGAGTTCTGATATGCTCATAATGTGTGAATCTGTTAAAATTCAAATTCAAATTTTGGACCACGTCATAATACTTTCCTAATACATTATACTATGTGTGAAGCGTTAGTTTTACTAGGTCAATAAATTTTAATGCCATAAATAAAATCATTATCAGTTTACAACATATATCTTTAACAATTTTTACATTTGTTATAGGGGAAAGCATGATGCCTCAAAAACTGAATTCAAGTCACTGGCCATTAATTATAGTTTAAAGAAAATAATAAAAAATAACTTAATTGGCAACAAGCATCGCAGTCACCCATATTAACATACTAGCCTTAAGGATTTCATTCAAATGCCTGACAAGTGATGCATCGCTTAGAAGTTTGAGAGGTATGACTCACATTTTATATAATTTTAGTTTTATGTTAAAAAAATATAAATCACTCATTTAATGTACTGTTATTGATGTACAGGAAAGCTACCTGCCATTGCTCAAGATTATTTTTTTTAAAACAAATTTTATTAGAGTATACCTTATAATTAGGGTATGCCAATTGATGACTACTTACAATTACTATATGTGAAAGTTGCAATAAAAGAAATTGCTGATCAGGACAGGCGATGTATTCAAATTGAATATATCATTAATGTATTAAAAAATATATACATGTTCATTTAATGAAAGTACCGCAATCTTTTATGAAAAGGTAAAGTTAAAATGCTTCCACTTAAAATATGTCTCTTCACATACCATGAAATTTAACTACCCAAATTAATCTTTCCCTGTTTGTGAAAGTAAAAATTATAATGCAACTTACAATCCATGGCTTCAAATATTGGATGAAATGCCTTATATTGTCATTCGAAATTCCCCTTACAATATAAATTATAGGGAAGATTCTACTTAAAAGTTTCAATTCTCTCTATAGGAAAAGTAACTTTATTTTAAGGAAAACTTATAGGAAGTAACTTTATTATAGGAAAAGTAACTAAATTTAAATCTATAAATTTAAAGAATAAAACATACTAGTAACTATTTATAACACATTTATGAAAAATTGGAAGTTTGGTCTACATGCCAAAAGGAAACAATTGCAAGCAGACAAATAGTCTTATTATTAAAAAAATAAAAATATTCCCATAATGTTATTTTATCCCAAAATCACAATCAATCTAAATTCAGAAATATCTTTTTACTTTGCATTCAGATTTAATGCATTTAACTATACAATAAAACTATGTTATAGTTAAATATGCATTTAACTATACAATAAAACTATGTTATAGTTAAATATGCATTTAACTATACCATAACTTTCTATTTGTTTAAAGGCCACTATATTCAAATGGTTAAAACTCCAACATCAATTCATAGAAACAACCCCAAAAAAAATTCCATATTACTACTATTGCACATATGCATATATAAATGAATTCAATTATTATAGTCATTTAAATAATATTATATAAGAAAAAAATTTCTGTCTGTTTATCCCACTTGACAACAATCTGTTGACCTTAGCAACAAATTTGACGAAATGTTGCCAACTGTATGACTTTTAGAAAATGCAGCCAAGTGATGAAAAAGCAGACTCAACATCTGGTTATACATAAATAACTTGATTTCAATTACCGAAATGTACCCTAGAAAGGCTTAACATTTAGTTTAATTATAATGTTACATCATGTCATCAATAAAAAAAAAATGATAATCACTCATAATGTACTGACTTCATGAAAACAATATTGTACTATGGTTTTACATATAATTAAAACAAAATCTTTATAGTAAATACAAAAAATCATATATCACATTTCATACTGTATTGATTATTTTAATCCTTATCATTTGACAAGCTCATCAATTAGTATAAGATGAAAATGTAAAGTGAAATATGCATACCTACTACGAGGAATCAGTTTTTTGGGCAGTCCTTCTAATGTTTGTTCATGTTCTCGCATTTTTCTTGTCTTTTGTATTTGCTTTTCTGAAATATGGATTATTTGATTTTCTTTAATGTAAGAATTTTTTTAAACTTTTTTAATGTAAGACAATTAACACAGAAAACAAATAAACACAAGAAATTTATGAAGGACACTTTCATATGGTGTGCACACTTCCTGTTTGACGCAACTATTAAGACTTTTTTATTCTCTTTTACATACTTATTTCATGCAGTCAAATGAATTTTCAGAAAAAAAAATAAACGTAAATGCCATCTCTAAAACCAAAAATCCTTAGTGCACCCTTCCCCCTAGCACCTCTAGAATTCAATGCTGAATCCATATCAATCATCATGTAAGCTCTATCTATAACCAATCTTGAAAAATAGACAAGAAAAATCTTTGGTTAAAAAATTAATGACAATTTTGGGGCCAGAAATGGAAAAAGAACCAGACATAATACTTAGCAAATCTTCCATCTCATCCCTTCCAGAATTTGAAGCTAAATTCATATCAATCATTATCTCAATTAGGTCTATAACAGATTCCGAGAAATATATGTTCCAAGGAAAATGTAAATTTTTTAATTGAGAGTGATATCACCAAAACAAAAAGTAAATATCCATAATGAGTCCCTTTGCTCTATCTAGATTTTAATTCTGAAATTATATCAATCACTATATCACCAATTCTGAGAAATAGATGATTCAAGTAACCTTCTTTAAACCAGAAATTGAAAAGAAACAGGAAGTGAATATTCTTGGTGGACAACCCACAAAAATACAACCAACTTTTTATGTAATTTGCAGATGGAACATAATTAGTAATGCAAATGGACACAGTAACTATGATTTTAATTTTGGGGGTGAACTTGATTCACTTTGGTCTATCTGCTTTGTTCTTTGCTTAGACCAGAGGTACCCAACCTTTTCTGGACCACCGCCCCCTTTACAAGAAAAAAAAATTTCAACACCCCCTCTCCCATAATAGTTATACCAAATATTAAAATATCGTTGCACATTATCTATCTATTAAGAATCACAAAATAGAAATTAAAAAGACCATCAAAAGTAGAAAATTGTTTATTAAAAATTTAAAAATTAACACAAAAATAGTATTAAAAAAATTAATGAGATGGTTGAGGTTGGTGGAGTTTTATCAATTTGTTAATGTCGGGTTCCAATTTTGTCAACATCAGTCGTAAATCACCACGCTCGGTGATCTGCAGTCTGTTTCTTTTCTTAGAAAGTAAATTTGCTACTTCACTGAACCCACGCTCAACCAAATACGATGAAGGAAATTCAATTAAAAATTTCTGTACTATTTCTCACAATCCAGGGTAGAGTGCTGGTATTGATTTTTGAAGCCAGAACTCTTGGTATCCATTTCTGAATTTTACTTTTAGTTCTTCGTTAGTTGCGAGTTCTATGAGTTTCTCTTCTAAATTTGATGATTCTGCTCTATCTGCATTTGCAAAAGGATCTAAAACCCAGCTCGGTATATTCATGCCTAAAATATCCTGGAATCGCTCCTTAAAATCAGTATAAAGAACAACCAAGTGTTGGCAGTAAGTAAGTAAATCTTCCTGTTTTGCAGAGACTGCTGATAATGTGGGAAAGTGGCTATATTCACATCTACCTAAATTTCGTTTGAACAGAAGTTTCCCCACAAAAGCAGCTGTGACGTTTTAATTTACGGCTGTGACGTTTTAATTTACGGCTGTGACGTTTGACGTTTTAAGTTTGTTTTAATTAAATTCAACTCATCACCTTGCAATTGTAAATTTACTTCATTAAATATTTTAAACAGGTCTGTCAAATAAGCGATGCCATTTCTGGATGTAATCAGGTTTGCGCACAGTTTTTCATCTCCGTTTTCAAGGAAATCTAGTACTGAGTCAAATAGATAGTAAAAACGATTCAGATAAGTACCTTTTGAGAGCCAACGAACTTCTGTGTACAGCAGCAAGCGATAATAATCTTCATCGTTTTCACTAAAGTTGGTCAAACAGTCTGTTACTCAATGAATTGCTTCTAATCTTATTGACTGCTCTAATAAGGTAATCAAGCGACGTATGCAGGCGTTCATTCAGATTTTTTGCAACCAAATGCTGACGATGAATAACACAGAGTACAGCGAGTACATTTAGTACTGCTTGTTTCAAATGCGCTATGAAACCCTTATGACACCCCGTCATTGCTGAAGTCCCATCAGTAGCAGCTCATAAAATATTATGAGATAAAATATGATCGTGACCAATCAGAATGAGTCTTTGAAAACACACAAATATCCAATGAAATATCTTGAAATTTTAGGACTCTTTCACTATGGGCAGAGGCTTCTGTTACTTACCAACTTGCAAAGACTTGTCACCAACAATAATAAAACCAAATTAAGTATACATATACCTAATACTAATTTAATTTTTTTAATGCTTATTTATGCGATAACAATAAGATGAAAATTTTAAAGATAGGTAAAATATTTTTTCATGAAAACAGTATTTTCAAAGTATTTTATTCATGGCCGCCTCCTTGACTGCCTTAATGCCCCCCATCTGCCTCTGGGCTCGCTACCGCCCCCTTGGAAGACTCCAGCGCCCACTGGGGGGCGGTACCGCCCCCGTTGGGAACCTCTGGTTTAGACAATAACTCATCTTAAACACAATCAATTTTTTTCATTATAAATATATTTACACAAAATTTATTTTTCAAGTAGTATAAATGTATCTTACTAATAAATAGTAACTACAAAATTTCATATGCATTATTTAGTAACTAAAATTTATAACATAAGCATGATAAGAAAAATCTACAGTATAACAACATATTGAAATTGAGAAAAAGTTCATTTGCAAATACCATTATCAAACACTTTTAATAATAACAATTAGTATATGGCAGTATAAAAATAAAAACAATTATATATATAAGAATTAAAATATAAGAGGAAGGACAAATTGAAAGTAAATTTTACATTTCAATGTTAAAAATCTTAATGCACATTTTAAGACACTTGTTACTTAAAAATCAAACACAATTACATAATTGATGCTATACATGCATGTTATAGAAAACTGTACTGTGATAGTCTGTGCATTTGATTTGCTACTTTTATTTTATTTACAATACTTCCAAATTGTTTTTGTTTCTGAAGTCATTGTCATCAGTTTTTCTATAATTGCCCAAGACAGTCGAAATCGGTTATAAGAAACAGTCAAGTGGATGTCAAAAAAGTTTATATAGGCAAAACAATGGATACCTCCAAATATATTCTAAAAGTTCTACTTTGCAATCCATTTACAAACATAGTATAGCATTATTTACTACTATATAAGGTTATCTATTATTTTCAGCTGCTTAAGGCCACAACAATATTTTATAAACAGCAGTCAAATTTTAAGCAGAACTTAATAAAAAATTAAGCTTGTCTTTTTATTACAGATGCATAAATCTACAAATTCCTTCTCACTCTTAAGCTTCCTTGTCCTCTGAGTACATAAAACTTGCATTAAAAAGCTCTTATGAGTCAACCAATATTCAATTATTAAGTATTTTTCAGAGAACCTTTTGATAGAATAGTATATTGTTCAGTATAGCCAAAGTTTCTGTATACAAAAGTTGTTTACAAACAAAGTCCAAATCTATTCCTTAGTGGCCAAAAATATTATCTCAAAGTTTCTATCTTAACACCATCAGAAAGAATGATAAATTCTATTTTAAACAAACTTTGAATGGAATCCACATAATGAATAGACAAATTTTCATGAATTCTTTAAAAATTCATACTTTTTGTATGTTGAAGATATTCACTAACGTACATAATAATAAAAAAAGATGTATGTCTGTCTGTGTGTAGTCTATAGTAGGAAATCTAAACATCATACGGCAGTGAAATTTGGTACACAGCACAGACACTGCAAGACCGAGAAGTTGCACTTTGGCAAGATTTTTTTAATTTGAATTAGTTTTTTAGTTAATATTATGTTTCAGCATAATTTTGAGCGATTTTGGAACAAAACTGTTCCTCATTGGCCAAAAATATTATCTAAAAATCTGTAATTTTCCTTTTGGTGATGTTTTAAGCAAATGAACCTGCAAAATTTTCAATGCCCTATATTTTCTACCATAGAAGAGGAGCACAGTTTTCTTTTGTCCTCCATTTTGGCAGCTGCACATATGCATAAACAAAGGATTTATTTTCAAATATTTTATTTATTTATTTTTACTTTTCGCTTAATCACACATGATAAGAGACATTTTACTGGATAATTTAGGGATAGGGTTGTATTATACACTTTGTTGGGTTTTTTTTTTCATGTTTTCATGAAAGGTCAAAATTGCTTTTAGTATTTGCAGGGGTAAGGAAATTTTTTATTTAGGGTGAGTTCATATCACAACCGCTGCTCTGGTGAACAAGGATTGTATGCAATTTTCATTGTTATTTATATGAAAAAATTTTATTTTGTTATTTTCTTAAATCAGGAATAAATTGAATTCATTAACTTAACTTAGGTACATTTTCTAGTATATTATAAACAAAGGTTCATTATAATCCAGCTTCACTATATCCAGTTTACACTATATATAACTAGAATTCAACTTACAGTAACAATATGAAACATTGCAGAATATCATAAACATATTATTTTATATGAATTTTGTATTACAGATGAAGTTATATTATTTGCTATGAAACTACATACAATATTCTCACCTAAACGTTTCTGAAGTAGAGATGTTGGCATTAACCTTGGCGTAGTCTTCATTACATCTTTGTTTCCTAAATTTACACCATGATACACAACCTCAGGCTAAAATCAAATTAAAGCGACATCTGTTTTAAAACTGCATCAATTATAAGTTTCAACAGTAATATGTAAATAGATACAAAATAAATTAGTAAGCTTATTTTTTATGTGGACTATAGAATACTAAACAGTTATTTATACTAAAAGTTTTATAAGCAATAAAACTATAGCATATTTTTGTATACAATTCAAACAATTTATTTTTACAATTTATGAATTTAAAACATATCACATATTTGGAAAAGTAACAGTACTACTAAAACGTAACAAGTATTTTTGACAAGCACTACCACTTCTATTGTTCCTTAAAATTCTGTTAATGTCTAAATACAATTCCTTTATAGATGCCCCATGGTTTAATTTTTAGTCACATATAACCAAGAATGTTGTGATAGCTAAATTTTTTTTTTTTTTTACTTTTTAGTACATTTTACTAAAACAGTGTAACATAAAAAGATTTTTTATAATATTTTATTTTATACTTTTTAGTCTTTCACAATTTAATAATAAACTTTTCATCAGATATCAAATTATAAAAATATTTTATTGAATTTGTCATCTTGTCTATCTGGATGTCTGTTTCAATTTTTTTTTACAGCATTTCTAACATACTTCCCTAAGTCCCAAAAATCTGAAATTTAGTACACAGCTTAGTTCAGTGGAACATTTTAATCTATTAAAATTTGGCGGATCCCTGAAAAATAGAACCAAAATTTTTTTGTGAAATGACTCGTGAAAAATCTCCTTTGCTTTACATAATCCCATTGTTATAAGATAGTCAAAAGGAGTTCAATATGTGGCCTCACTTCTATATAAATAATACCACTGTTGTAAGATAATTGAAAGAGAGTTCAATATGTGGCTCCACTTGTATATATACATATAAAAGAGAAAAATTTTAAAGCTATCTTACAAAAATGGGATTTTTACGGAAAATTCTGGGCATGATTCCAGAGGTATGGGTCAGAATCTGGGGAAGGGTTCGAGTCAAATTTAATAAAATGTTGTATTTTCATTGCAAATATGTATGTGTCTAAAATTTTAAGAAAACCGGCTCGGTAGAAGTGGGTCAAAAACTGATTTCAAGATTTGACCCAAACAAAAAAAGAAACCAACCCAAATAAAATAGAGTAAAAAACTTACAGGTGATAAATCTTTCATTAAACCTGTGGACTCCTGATCCATATCAGACCTATACGAATCTGTATCCTTGTCTTTATTATTTTCAGTGCGGTGTTCATTCAGTGGAAGAGAACATGCACTACCATTCGCAGTCGGTTTAGAATCACTATCAATTCCACTGTCTTCCATTCTACCTATAAAAAGACAGAAATTCTAATAAGTTCATTTTATAGATTAGCTTGCTGCTCAACTAGCAGCTTGAAAACCATATCAAACAACCTAGAAAAACTATTTTATAACCTATATTCTGCAAACTCATATTTATAGTTATTTATAGTCATATTATTAGTCTCATATTTATAGTTTTTTTATAACTAATGGTATTTTTAAGAATTATAATTATTTATATATAACATAAAATTCAGTTCATTGGATGATAGCAGCTGTACAGTATGTATGAGGCTGGGCACAAACAGAATGCAAGAAAAACATTTTTGCTAAAATGTGATTGAAACAGTTTTTCCAGTATATTCCGATTATCTTGTCATGCTTGCATCATACAGTAAACAGCCAAAATGCTGTACAGCAAGTATATTCAAGCACTTTTTAGCTAAATACATTTTGCTCATCAGAGAAAGGTAAATCATTTGCTGGATGAATAAACAATTTACTATATGTAACTGCTAACTTTGTTATTAGTGGGAGATATGACACAGGATTTGGGGTCTCCAGCAATTTTTGAAGATTCAAAGGTTTCTGGGGAGAGTTATCACTTCTATACTCATGCTCATGGCTCTGCACTATAGTACTTATAATCCTTATGAAGGGAACTCATTAAATGTGCTCAAAACCAATTGATGATTGAATTTATGTTTATACTGCATCACTAATTCTTAATTTGATATTTTACATGTCTAGGTGCGAACTTTTAAAGACATGGAACAGTTTGGTTATAACTTGAATTAGAATCTTTGTAAATATCTACACTATTAAAATGCACCATGTATTTAAATATGTAAGTTCATATATTTCAGTATGACTATTTAAAATGTAAATTTCTGTGTAGAAAGTCATGGTTTGCCTTGGAGGGAAAAGACTTCAGATATGCATATAATATTCAGAAAATAGAAATAATAAATAATTTTTAATTATTTGACAAAAAAATTGACAGAAAGCCCCAAATTTCAATAGTATATAGAAGTCTTTCTAAAATAATGTGAATCATCAAAGCAGAAAGAATTACGAGCAATTAACCAACAAGATGTCTACAGAATGACACCATCATTACGCCTTTTGATTCTTTTTCATCCTTGAATTTATACAGACAATCAAACCAGATCAGCTACGACAGTCGGAATAAGAGAAAAGTTTCCAAAATTCTAAATATGTTAATTTACGACTTATGATTAAATATTAAATTTTAAAATATATTTTACTACTGTAGGAAAATCTGCCCCAAATCATGATTCTTTAAAAAATGTAACTTAGCAGTTTTTAATTAATCCACTCTACATTAAAACATATGTGATTATGTATCTATCCATGTCAAGTGTTTTTCTGAGCAAACTTATGCATTCAAAATCATGCTTGGTGTCTAATGAAAGCTTTTTTGTAGATTATCATTAATTATTCAAAAATTTATAAAAAAAAATTGATATTATCAATTATTGCAAAATCTACTGTAAATCGGATTAAAAATTATCTTGCTCAAAAATTTACTATATAGATTATGAATTAGTTGTTAAGTTAATCATCCAATGGCTGGTCAAAAGAAAATATTTTACTAGTTCTTTTCTTTTACTCGTGTTGGTGGCACCAGGCAAGAACCACGGCACATTGGTACATGCTTGAGTTATATATTTTCATGTTTTTCTATCAATCCAACTTCAGCAATTTTATTGCCTAATGACTTTCTGCATAGTAGGTGGGTACCATAAATGTACCAGGACACAACAACTTAAATGAGTATGTAATGAATAAATTGACAATGTGCTGCTACAGTATTTTTCCTACTACTATTGACTTACTTCTGAAGATATCTCTGAATTATTGCAAGTTAAGTGTTTCATTAAAAAAGTGACTGAGCTAATCAAAAAAGTTAAAAATTTGCTTGAAAGGAAATATTTTTTTTTGAATTTCTGCCTATAGAGAGCATTTTAAAAGAGCAAATTAATGAATTGACAGTTAAATTTTGTTTTGAATGCAGCAGCCTATGTGCTCACGTAACTCATGCAAACAGTATGGGAGAGAACAAGCTACTAATTTAACACAAGTCTTCTCTCACAGCTGAATAATGACTTGCCAATGCATAACACAAGATTCTCCTGCAATGCCTCCCATCCTGTCACCATCAATCTGTTGGTGACAGATCGATTAACTATTGCCAAAGCTTCAATATTACTTTTTCTTCAATTATGAAGTTGATTCTTAACAAAAATGAATTAATTCACAGACATTTTTATAAACGTTTTTATTATATCAGAATTGTACCTATGGGAATTACTCGTGTGTAGGGCTCCTGGGCTGGGGGCAAACTTGGGCCATGCAGGTTAGTACAGTAATATAGAATCAAGATATAGCCCTAAATTTAACTATACTCTTTGCATCTAAGTTATTACAATTGAGGTATATAACTAAGCCTCATTCAGCAAGCCAAATAAAGTTCCACAAACTGCTCTTTAGGTCCACATTATAGCTTTGCCATATGTCCCTTATGAAATGTGAATTCATATTTTGAAATGTAAATAAAAACTGAATAAAGTTTACAAATATTTCAATAGTTTCATGCATTATGTTTTAAATGCTTACTTAATGCAGATATTTCTTCAGTAAAGATAATTTTCTTTGAAGTTATATGATTTTCAAGCATAGATAAAATGATTAATTTCTGTTCAATCACAACTCATAAAAGAACAGTAATGTCAATGATGTGTTTGATTACCTACAAAGAAATATAAAACAATAAATAATGTTTGTAATGTAATATTAATAACTTAAAATATCAACAACTGATATCATAATCTTATTTACACATTATTTAAAAATATGGTTAAATCATGGAGGAATGTAATGATAGGTTGTTACACTAATGTGAAAATATTGTGATTTTGTTTAATTTTGTTCATGCACTTTAAGTGATACAGTTTTACACTTGCAGATTTTGTAATTTATTGCAATATCACATAAACTACTCTACAAATTAAAACTAAATTTGACTCAAAAAGAAAATGTTACATAATATAAAAATAACATCTTAAAAATTAAAACCTTGCCTGTAATGTGTGCAGTACATCTGCATAAATTTTGTAATACATTATCAATTTTGTATTTTTATCAATTTACAATCAATTATACATGATATGTATAATTGATTAATTGAATAATTGATAAAATAACTTGATATGAGTAATTAAAAAATTTAGATTTACAGTAATAATAATTCATCCTGCTCAAGCTATATATTCCAAACTATATAAACTATGTGCTCAAAATATATAAACCAAATTGTAGTTCATATAACGTAAAATTGTAGGGCAATCATGGGAATATTTACTGTACCTCACTTACATTCTTTTATAATAGCCTAACCATAAGCTTGAGCTGAACTGTCAAACTAGAAAACTGCGGGGCATGGTGTAAAGCTAAAGTAAACATTATTCCCGATTTTCAGGGACAATCCCCAAAACAAGACTTGTGTCCCAGCTTTCTTTTGTCCTAGATTCAGTAATTCTTACTAAAAGTTATAAAACAATGAATATGAGACTGAAAATATGATCTTGCTATTAAAATCCTGCTATTATGGCAACAGTATAGACATTGAGAATCCCAGAAGTCTCAATTCAAACATTCACATCCAGGCTCTGATTAGTGAAGAACTTTAGTGAAGCCTTTGGTAAGAAAATAACAGCAAACATTGCTATATTGAAAAAAGCCATTCTTCAAACAAATATACCATAGCTAATAAGTGCAATGTAAACATTTATGTAAAAATGAGTTTCCAAATGTACAATAAAAATTATTATTATTACTATTATTATGGCATTTATATAGCTTATCAAAGAACTCATTTTCTACCAGCAGCAGGGGACGGGCCTTCTAAAAAAAGGTTCAGTAGCCCTAGTAACCGCAAGAAAAAAATTGTCACCCTATGCAAAGCAGAAGAAGAGCCTTTGCACATAAACGGATTGAAAAATATGAATGCAAGGCCCTCCTATATGCAGATACAGAATAACAGTTTGGGTAGCCATAACTAAACCGTTATTAGAAACCTTTCTGATGCCATAGTTCTTATGACATCAAAAATTATATTCAGTGCTAATGTCATGTAGTGAATGAAGAAACATCATTAAGAGGTTAGTAATTTCTGGGTGGAGATATTGAAAATGTAATGATATAGTATATTTTTACTACACTGCTTTCTTTCATTCTTCAAATATTTTTTATCACTGGTAGACAGTATAATGCAATAGATTCTTGTTCATTCAAACTTAAAGAGCAGCTAGGAGATTATACATGACACCCTTGTCAAAGCTTTTTTCAGCATTTTTCAACTCTACTCTTTATAACACTATGCTATTGAAGTACAAAAGTACTTGTTACACAGATTATTATTGGATAAAAGTCTGTAAATAAATAATTCTTTTGCAATCATCAGAAAGTTTGTTTGAATTGTAAAATTTAAATTCAGTATATTATACTGTATTAAAGTATGAACCCCCCATTCACTTGAATGCAAATTTGTAAAAGAAAATGAAAGTGCTCATTTAGCACTATATTCCTTTATGTAAAAATAATCTTTAAAATGGGCTCCCAAGAGTCACCTGTTTCACTGGGAGCCCAAAGCTTAAGTTTCATTGGTTTCATAGTAAATCCGCAACTGCTTATGTGTGATCTAGTGCAATAACACTGCCTGCACAACCAGCATTGTGACTAATTACAGATAACCTAAACCATTAATCTTTACACAAATCTGTAAAATGTCAACAAATAATCTATTTAATGAAAACGAAAATAAGAACCTTTTATAATATGTAGCATAAAAAATAATAAAAACATAGACGGTGATCAGATACAATCTGGACAGCAACAAATTTTATCAATACAACTTCTTATTTATACCATCAAGACCAAATTTTAGATACAAATGTAATGAATCTGTTTGATTACTTTAACAAATAATAATGAATTCATTTTAATGAAATCGAGTAACATATTATCATTGCTAATCTTGGTAAGCATATGAACATGTGCCGGAACATGATGTTCGAAAGAATGTTTTGTTTGTTTTTTATATACATAGTAAAGAAATATCAGGAAGAAAATTTATCAGTGCATTGGAATAAAAACTAAATACATTATATATATATGCATACATCAAAACGATTTTTCTTATTTGCTCACCCCCATACTGATTTTAATCGAGGGCTTCCTGTTTATAATCCAGCTGAGCAGGCAAAAGGATGTTTTGTTGCCATTCTACTTAAAAAGAGTGAGCAATAAGGACATGGAGGTGTATTCAGTTAATGCTGCCCCTTTATTGCCAGCTTTTACCTCAATAGATGCATTATTTACCTTAATAAACGAATTAGCTACATATGTTACTAGAAGGGAAAGTCCCTTGATAAGACGAAGTTAAGTTGCAAAATATTACCACCCGTGCCATCCATAAAGCTTTTAAAGTTTTCCTCCCATCTACCCGCTGGCAGCACTTTCGCCCCTAATATACACAGACATATGCGACCAATGCACTCTTCCTATTTCTTATGCGACTCCTTATCAAAAAGTAGCATCCCCTAACGTAACAGAACTAATTTTCGCTCCCCTAGTTCCCTAACAAAACGCAGTTGTCCACGAACAGTGAAACTCACTCTTTTTGAATAAAAAATTAATAACTTTCTCATCAATGAATTTTCTAAGTTCTTGAATTTTTGACAATTTGACAACATTTTCGTTGATTTTCGCTGTCAATTTTGCAACATTTTTCAAATGTCGCCAATTTTCCCACTAAGGTTGCCCTACCAACGGCCGTACCGTGCTGAAAACACCGGTTCTCGTTAGATCACCGAAGTCAGACAGCATCGGGCGCGGTTAGTACTTGGGTGGGTGACCACCTGGAAACACCGCGTGCTGTTGGCACATTTTGGGCGCGGTATCCCGGTGGTTTGCGCGCTGGAATTGCACGCTGCCACCGTGTTCATGCGGAGTACGATCACGTTAAACTTGTGGATCCGTAAGTCCTTCCGAGAGGTTGGTGGTAGGGGAAGGAGGGTACGGTCCCTGTGGATGCCTCCCCCACTGGATTCTGGTCTAAATTGGGTGGCACTTTCCGGCCGTTCAAACAGTTACTTTACACCTTTCTATCACTTAGCAGATGAAAGCCGTGGCGTTTTATCATTATTCATGGTCCTTTACAAGATAGGACATGAAAGATTGCAATCCGAGAGAACTATTGCAAAGCCTTCCCTTGTCAGAGACAAATAGGGCGACCTTAGTTGTTGTTGTTGAGACCCAGACCGTCCGACCTACCAGAAAGGTGTTGATAACCCAGACCGTCCGACTCATCCTAAGGACTCGAGTAACCGTTTGGACGGCCGGTACCAGAAAGGTGTTGAAGACCCAGACCGACCGACTCGTCGACAAGGACATGAGCAGCCGTTTGGTCGGCCGAGCCCAGAAAGGTGTAAAGTAACTGTTTGGCCGTTCAAACTGTCAGTAACTGTTTGGCCGTTACGACCATGGCAGTTGTTTAGCTAATTAATAAGATATAAATTATATTAGTAATAAATTTATCTTTTACTACTTACCATTATTGTCCATTTTATTTCAAAATAATAATAATAATTGAAAAGGATAATATTTTCACACTAAAATGTTCATAATACATGTCAGTAGAGCACGTTTGCATGACAACTTCAGATTGTTATTGTGGCAGCCCCCTATCACTTAGCAGATGAAAGCCGTAGTGCTTTATCATTATTTAAGGTCATTTGCAAGATAGGACATGAAAGATTGCAATCCAAGAGAACTATTTCAAAGCCTTCCCTTGTAAGTGGGACAGACCCTGGAATAGACCCTGAAGTGGGATAGACCCTGAAGCGGGATGCATGTCCACATAGGATCACAGATCAAGGAATGAAGTTTGTTGGAGTTCTTGAGCTAGTAAGAATACAGGCTTTTACCTCCTGCTGGAAAAAGAAAGATTTTTGAGAATAATAATTAAGGAAAAGATGAGTACTCATCATCATAGATTCACAGCAATAGAAAAAAAGCTATTGCAGTGCCTATTTGAATCAAAACCTTTCAATAGATTTAAAAATATTTAGTACTTGATCAGTGGTTGCTTCTTAGAAGATGAACTGCGTCGCGATATCCGAATGAACAATTTTAAGATGATGGGAATAAATTACAAAGGGCAAATCAAAGACTACAAGTCGAGGTCCACTGCGTCCCCGTTTGATAAGCAAGAATGGGTTCTCGAGGTTTCTGGAGAAGGGCGTCTAGGGCCGCTTGGAAAATTCAAGAAGTCGTCAGGTTATCGATTATAACATTTGAGATTTTACTCAGATCTCGCATACATTTGAAAAACAGCCTTTGAATCATTTCAAAAAGGTCCTAAAATTGAGGATTTTGTAAATGACTTCGCGTTTAACATATCGAGGACCATTTAGAAAAGATAAATAGCCTCTGAATAATTTGAAATTTCAAGAGCTGAATTTTGGCCGCAATATCCCACACTTGGGAACCACACGACATAATGTGCATGACGTAAGATTTGTATTGTAGTAATTCATTAGACAGATATGGGCAGACGGCTATTTCTAGCTAAAAGGTGTTAAGGAATGGCAATTGCAATTTCGCTTTCCAACAGAGTTAGAAAATCTGAAAACTCAAACTTACTTATAACTAGATTTCTAGGGAGGAGGCGCGTTACTACGAAAACAGTACGACGGCGCACATCGGCAATTGGTGAGCCAGGCTTTTATATATACATATATATATATATATATATATATATATATATATATATATATATATATATATATATATATATATATAATATATAAATGACTATTGCCGAATGCAGCATAGGCACGTGACGTCACACAGACAATTTTACCTTTACGTTTCCAAAACAAAATATTCATTCTCTTAGAAGTATGGAAATTTTCATTATTTCTGTATTAAAACGGTTACTTTAGAAACTTGCAATCGTTTAACCTCTAATTTTAGTAGAATATACCTAAATATATCTTCTTTGATGGATATTTTAAATTAGCCTGAAAATAAAACATTCGCTTTCATTAAAATATATACACGAGTTTTTTTAAGAAAAATCGTTATGTATCATTCTCTTCTCGTTCATATATACATTGCAGAATTTGCTAGTAAATGTATACATCTTTAGAAAGTTAATTAATGACTACGGTAAAAATGAGTAGCAGTGTAGATTCACTTAAAATCGTTTAAAGTGCACTTTAATAAATAAAATCTTTAAATATATATTGTTATTCAAGTATTCTAAATAACTTATTTTTATCACAAAGATAAATTTCGATGTTTAATGGGTTTAGTTTCAATTTTTATTTGCCATCATCGTCAGTTTACCATTACACTCTATGGTGAAAAATGGCCCTTTTACCGTTACGTTTCTGCGCATGCTACTACGCAGTTTGTTTATTTACGCTCTTGCCCATGCTCTATTATTGGGCATCAAGAAACAAAATTATACAAAATATCTTCTTTCGTGAATGGAGGAAACTAGATCCTACAGAATGATGTTAGCATATTTTTTGCATAATATTGCACATGGAAAGTGAACCTATTTGATAATGCTTACTACACTTTTAGCTTTATGTCATTTTTTGATAAATTTAGTTTTTAAATATGCAATATATCGAGTTCCTGCAATAAATATTCCTGCTGGCGTTTTAAAACTTGTGCCTGTGCTATTCGTTTTCCAATAAAAAATTACGTAAGAAATGATTATTTATTTATCATTATTAAAGATCGTGATTTTTAATGATATTTCAAATATGCATTCAAAAATTGAGGAAGGGAGGGGGTGGGGGTTCAAACATACGATCGCGTTTAAAATCAATAGGGTTCTACTATTTACTAATTGTTATAATCGTGCAATTTTTTCCCTAAATGTCCCATTCGCTCGAGAGATATCGTTTCCACAGTCCCGCGGACGGACACACGTACATACGCTCATACATCCCCTCAATTTTTAATTCGAGTTCGTGGATGCTTGAAACATGCACTGCCGTCGAAAACTCGAAATCAAATGTTCCACCCCTTGATAGTACTTTCCCTATCTATTAACCTTCTAAATGATTCAATTAAGTTATGATTTTATAATAAAATTCTGCTGGATGTGCTTTCTTTTCGATTTTCGAGTCATAAAAGTGACTGAGTCAATTAGCAAGTGAATCTAACAAAAGACGGCCGCTATGGGTAAAAACTGGAAATTCGATAAATTTCAATTTAGTGCTTTTTAACCTTTTGCTTACGGGTGGGACAGCGTCCATCCCAAACGAAGAACCTCTCAAAAGACGGGTATTTGACATACCCTATCCCAAACAGTTCAATCCCCCTTTGCAGACATTAGCGTCCATGGACGCTAATTGTCCCAATCGAACTGTTTGGGATAGGGTATGTCAAATACCTGTCTTTTTGAAAAGTTCTTTGTTTGGAATGGATGCTGTTCCACCCGTAAGCAAAAGGTTAAGTGTATGATTTTATTCAATAAATAAAATTTATTTCATGTCAACAAATACTAAGTTGCAAAGGAGGTAAAGAACTAATTTGAGAATCCTCAGCTTTTTAAAAAATGCTTTATAGTAATCATTTCTTGTTTTATTATCATATAACTCGAATCACCTGAAGTGATAACGAGATCATGGGGTATGATTTTAGTCACATATCGAACACTCGACTCAGATAAGATAGATGCAACTCATCTTCGAATCATTATTTAATTTTTATTTTGGTTATCAAATTGTGCATTTTCCCTGATCTGCAATCGGAATGTCACGGCAATGTGAAATTTGTTTACAATTGAGTTTGCTTACTGGAGACCAGGATGGAGGGGGATTTCAGATGTGGCCAGTATATGACATTTACTACAGAAGACATTCTCTAAGGGGCTTTTTCTACTCAATTTTGTTTTCTCACTAGCCGTAAACCCGTTCTGCATATATAATATAAAGAAGCTTAATTCATAATTTGCGGTGATTTTTTAATATTTGAGTCTTTCTTTTTGAAATTTTATAATAATTCTCACAGAAAAGAAATAAACAAGTTCTTATGTGTTGAGATAATAAACAAACAGACAGAAGCAACTTACAATTTTATTTATACAGATAATAACAATTTTACAATTAAACAACAGCTTCTTTGTAAACTGCATTTCTGGTCGTCTTATTAGGGACAGAAATAAAGAGCAATAAATGTTTATTGTTTTATTTCGTTAATTTATAAAGTTTCCATAATTTTAAAGATAGGGACATAAAAACAATCGGGTCACGTTATTATATTTTGAATTGCATTTTTTGTAGAGAAGCTCCGAAAGCGATTAAGTCACGATTTTTTGGAGATTTAAATAACGATTGGGTCCCGTTTCTTTGGGGGGGGGGGGGGATTATATAACGATTGGGTCCCGTTTCCTTGGGGGGGGGGGGGTTATATAACGATTGGGTCCCGTTTCTTTAGGGGGGGGGAGGGGTTTATATAACGATTGAGTCATGTTTCTTTGAATGCTTTCATAACGATTGGGTCGCGCTCAAACAGGGGAACACTCAGAATGGGCATTGGGGACAGAACGACAATGGGATCCTAATATGATTACCCAATTTTCATAAAATTTGGAACATCCGTTCTCCCGTGATGATGAAACAGACAAACAAATTTTAACTTTTATGTATACAGATTTGTCATCAATTAAAAAATAGTATATTCATATTATGGCATACATAATAATATATGAACTCAGTGACGGTTAATGCAATGTAATCTAATGTAATATGATGTTATTATCGCATTCTATAGAGCATGGGCACGAGTGTAAGTAAACAGCCTGCGTAGTAGAATGCGCAGAAACGTAAGGGCAAAAGGGCATTATTTTTACCATAGCAGATAATGATAAACGGACGGTACGATGATGGCAAATAAAAAGTGAAACTTAATCCATTAAAAGTCGAAATTCATCTCTGTGCTAAAAATAAGTTATTTAGAAAACTTTAGTATCAATATATGTACTATAAAGATTCCATTTGCTAAGTGCACTTTAAGTGATTTTAAGTGAATGTACATTACTACTCATTTTTACCGTAGTCGCTAGCTAGTGTTATGGAAATGTGTACATTTACTAGAAAATTCTACAATGTATACGCGAGTGAGAGGGAAAAGGCACATAATGAATTTTCTTAAAAAAAAACCTCGTGTATATATTTTATTAAAAGTTAATATTTTATTTTCCGAAAATTAAAAATATCCATCAAAGAAGATAAATTTAAACATATCTTACTCAAATTAGAGGTTAAACGATTGTAAATTTCTAAAGTAGCTGTTTTTAAGTAGAAATAATGCAAATTTCCATACTTCAAATCATAAGTGTATTTTGTTTTGGAAACTTAGGAGCAGAATTCTAAGTGTGACGTCACGTGCTCATGTTCTATTGCTTTTCTGAGATAAATGACTAAGAACAGTGATAGAATTTCCTTTGTTTTCATTGAACAGCAGCTATTCGAGGAAAATGCGTTCAACCATTTGGTATCCATCATGTATTTTTTAAACAATCAAGTAAGAAAATATGAAAGATTTAGTCTTTCTATATTTTAATCGATTTTTCCGTTATAAATTTTGCTGTATGCATATTTTACTCATTGAACGCTCAATTTACCCCTAGTGGTAATTTCTTTACTTTTATCTAATTTACATTTCGATAAAATGGCTTTAATTTTGGTAATAATTGCCTATTTATGGTCTATTACGTCAGTTAGCGAAAATTAGTTCTATCACCAGGCCCGATCTTAATCCAATATTGATCTTTAAATTATATTATGGGAACGTGCAATGCAAGCTATTTGGTATATGTCTATATTTGATGCAAGCAGCTGCTGTATTATTATAGTGTGCATAATGGTGTTCAGTTAAAATACTGAATCAGAGTGTTATTGCCCCTGACCGTAAGTCCCTGTATCACTCAATCAAAAATTTGGAGTTAGGACACTTTGAAATGTCCAAACTCAGATGAGATAATGGCTCAGACAAGCATTCCTATCAAATTTGGTGAAGATTTCTTCAGCACACCCTAAAAAGAGAATAATTTATGATCTTCCTAGGCAAAAAGAAGAAGGTAGACAGTAAAAGAGATAAAGAAAATCAGATAAGCACTTAAAGGAAACAAATTTCAAAATGTGAATTGGGATGAAAGTACAAATTCTGTTGAGAATGTTGTGTGGAGGGAAAAAGAAACATGAAAATATTGCTTTCTCTCTGAAGATTATAGTAGTAGAAAAATCAGCGTTATTATTGTCAAAATGATAAAATGCCATTCATTAATTTTGATAATAATGTTGTTACATTCTAGTTTTAAATACATATGAAAAAAATCGATTTTATAAACATACTGTGTTCAGATATAGGATGATCTCAGATATAGGATAAAATTAGGAAATTTTTAGGAAAATTGAATTTCTTTTATCAAATAGAAATTTTCTATTTTGTATGGGAATGTTAGGTACATGAAGTCCTAGAACGTCAGCTTCTACAAGTTCGGTGAAAAAATTATTTTAATTCTAAATTAATGATTGAAATAAAAAATAAAAAAGTTGGTAAGTAAGCAAGTCCTCATTGACAGTTCCGTAGTTGAAAGTACTTAATCTATATAGATACCGATAGCAAAACTTTCATTTGTCTTTTAGTCTTGATGGTCCAAGTAGACGTTACTACTCGAAGTTTCTTACATTTTATTCCTCACATTTTTTCACAGCCTTTTCTTTATAATTAACTTGAAATTGTAGCAACTGGGTAGTTTTGCTGTATAGTACGTAATTTTATGTATTTCTGAAAACACTTCTGATATTTTCGTTCAACACTTTTTGCAAAATTAAAAATGTAGAATCTGAACGTTTTTATTCTCTTCAATGAATGCAAAGGGGAAAAAATGGTAATTTCTCTGATATTTAATGCTTTCAATGTTTTGATGCATCAAACGAATATTTTCTTTTTCTTTACCCCACCCCTTCATCCATCATACGCACTTTATTACAACACTCTTCTTCGAATCAAAGTGAAGCATACAACTTCAGAATGCTGTTGCCATTCCAAAAGAAGTAATATTTAAATTATTTAAACAATTAAAAATAAATTTACTACTCAGAGCTCTAATACTGAAGCTATCGTTGAGACTTTCGTCATCGTTTGATTTTAAATTTTTTATAGCTGTAAATATGTGGCTCATGGAGGTAAAAAAGAAGGAGTTAAAATTTCATGATAGGAAAACACTAAACTCGTTTGAAACATTCATGTGGCGCTTGGATAAGATAAACCCCATCGCCACAACACAGGAATTATAACAGTCATTGTTGTAAATGAATAATAAATGAGTCCAATGTTCGGCTTCTTTTTCAATATGTGATATCATATGCAACGTAAAGCTCCAGAATTCTCCATTGTTATAAATAAGTTTATAAGTCCAATACCTGGTTTCGTTTTCAGTTTCTGAGGTCACTCAACATAGAACTCCAGAATACTGCTTTTTATATATAAATAATCAAAAGAGGATAAACAGAGCATTCAGTACATCGTTTCATAATATAGGAAGTTAATACTCAAACGCTTTAACCAAAATAGCTCTGTGAACATCTCCATAAGAAATACGGCCCACTAAAACGAGGTCAAGGACACTTTCCGTAACATCAGCAGAATAATTTAAATTATTATAAACCTAACTGGGTCGAAAACAGAAATAATGTAGCAAAGCATCAGCAATTTCCAGACTATTATTCAATGCAGCCATAACCAGTATTGGCGCTTAATGTTCTCTCACCCCTGTTGCTTCCATCATAAAAATCTCAACATTTTATTGGATCAGCAGTGCAATGCACCTCAACAGAACGAGTGTAAGCTAAGTAATCATTTTAGAATTATTTTTTACTAGCAAGCATATTATAAAAGCACTGGACTGGTCATGATCGCTCGCTCTGTTATAACTTCTATCTAACTTTCCTAAAGTAACGCTTCTTAAAACCTACTAAAGAAACAGCTTCATACTAAGCAGAATATCTCCTTAGAAAAAATAACACGCCTGGCTCTCTCTATAAAAGCAGCATTTCATTCACAACATTTTCCTATTCATTTCATTCACCACAGTATTAAAATAATTTATTTTATTTTAAAAGCTTAAGACCATGGAGCTACAAGTAACTAAATTCTATGCTTAAAACTTCATTGAAAAAAATCGTCCTTCTCTCTAAAATCAATGAATATTTCATTCATATCAGCTATGCAGACTCCATGAGCTAAATAATTTTGCATTAAAGAAATACAGCAATTCTTATACAACTAATCCTACATATTTTGCTGTTTACATTTTACACAAGTGAAAAATAGGCTTCGTTGTAGAATAATCAAATTTGGATGATCATTTAAACTCAAATGTATTGTCATTGCGTTATTTCAGTATGTAGATGCACAGAATTTAAGCAAAAATAATGCGGTTTTAGGACGAATACAACACTCAATATGAATTAAAAATAACTTTAAAGATCACGATGTTGAGACAAGATGGATGCCATATTTTATTTTGAAGTGGGTCACGTGATCTTTTCATATCATGGATCACGTGATCGCTTCATGTAAGTGATGTAAATATTATTTTAATTTTTATTTTAAAAACTACTGAATATATTTTGCTGAAATTTTTTTTATATGTTTTATGGAATAATTTGAATATTACCTAAAATTTTCGAAGCCATTTGTGAATTTTAAATCCGCTTAAAAATGTTTGAAAAATTAGGTCCCATTGGGTTCAATGTATTTCATTTTTTCAACCCGGGTTCAATCCAAAACTAAATGGTTGATATTATTCATTTATATTCCCATAGGAGACCGTTTGAACAACATACTAAAATTTCATTTTGATAAAGTCATTTTTACGGCAGTTATCGTGCTAACGGACAGACAGACAGACAGACAGAATGAACAAAGTCATAAACACTTTTCAACTTTGTTGTAAAGTGTTAAAAAGTAAAATAAATAAGTACGAAAACCATTTAATTGACAGAATGATTACAATACTGCCTGTGCAGTACGGTTCAATTTCAGAAAGGAGACGAAGAGAAATGATTACAGGAGTTGTTTGAAGTTGCGGCCGCGAAGGCCATTGCACAGCCGACAGCGACGGAGTAACGATTGTCAGACGCGCTCAAAGATACCGGGTATGCTGGCGATCTCTGCCGCAGCGACGACGATCCGTGCCATGAGATCCTCTAGTGTTTCCACAGGTGTCTGATACACGAGTGATTTAAGGTGTCCCCAAAAGAAGAAGTCCAAGGATAGAGGTCCAGGGAGCGTGGAGGCCAAGCAACAGGTCCGGAGGGTCCAATCCACCTCCCGGGATATGTAGCAGAGGTGGTTACGTACCACAATGAAAAAATGTAATGGTGCACCATCATGCATGAACCATATGTTCTGCTCCACTGTGGCCGATACACACTGTAGCAAATCCGGGAGGACATGCTGCGGAAAACAAGGTACGTTCCGCCATTGGGGCTTTCCGGCAGAAGGTACGGTCCCAACAGATTATCTCCGAGGATCCCTGTCCAGATGTTAACACTGAACTTGTGTTGAACTTTCGAGACGACAATGGTGTGGGGACGACGTCTATCTCTGAATTTGTCGCCACTTCAAGGCAACACCCTATATATATATATATATATATATATATATATATATATATATATATATATATATATATATATATATATATATATATACCCGTTCTTCGTACGGATTATATAATATAAAGAAACTTAAAATTCACAATCATGTGCAAATTCCTATAGTATACTAAATAGCATTGTTAATCAAAATATTCTGTTAAAATATTTAATTTAATGCTAATTGAAGTTTAAGAATCTCTGTTCTCTCTATACAAAATTATCTTCACGGCCAGATCGGTAGAATAAAACATCCTGCCCCTTTTGTAAGCAAATTTACAAAAAATATGAAATTGAATCAATATATGCAAAATAAAAGCGTTAAAATTGTACAGGACCCGTACTACTTACATACGCGAATATTAGAAGATATAAACTGTATTAGTAGATTACGCGTATAAATTGAAAATATCAATAACATGTATAAATTGAAAATATCAATAAACCCATAATCCTTAAACCTGACGGCAATAATTGATTCCAATATATGCCAAAATGAAAGTGCTGAAATTATATGGGAAGATATAATCGTACTAATTATAATGTCGTAGATTAGAAGATATGCCCGTGTGTTAGTAGAAGACTACCCATATTACAATATGATTCTCAAAAATCTTTGCCAAAATAAAACAGATGACGTAATATATTGAAAATAATCGATAATCATCGTAATCTTTATACCAGAAGGCCGTAATTGATTCCAATATATGCCAATATATATCAAAATATATGCCAATATACCTGTACTACTTATATTCTCGTAGATTAGAAGATATACCCTTGCATTTGTAGAAGATTACTCGTATAACGTACAATATATGAATTTCAACAATGATTGCCGTAATAAAACAATGCATAATAACTTCAAAATACCAATAATCTCTGAATCAATAATCCCCGAAAATAGCAATAATCTCTGAATGAATAATCCCCGAAAATATTAATAATAATAATAATAATGTTTAAACCCTGAAGACCGTAATTGATACTATCCAGTCAAAAATGCAATGTCAATGAAATTAATTTTATATGCATATCTTTATTATTCAAATCGGAAAAAATTTAATGAAAATCGTCTGCCACATAAACACATTGGATTTAAATCTGTTGCTAAGCGACATGATATCATTTGCTTCAAATAAATTGGTGGGAAAAATATCGACTGCATAATGCTATCTCTATGGAAGGTTGGCGATATTTTCGTCAATTTTACGAAATTTTAAAAAATCGCCAAATTTATCACCAAGTAGGACTGTAGAACTGACAGTCCCACTTGGTGACAAATTGACGAAACATTATCACAATGCTATCCCCTAACAAAACACAATTAATTTCATTTATTTACAGCAATATTATGAATTTTAAGATATTTTCATAGATTTACAAGCATTTCTATCAATTTGGTGACATTTTAAAAATTCGCTAAATGTATCACAAAGTAGAACGGTTGGATGACAAACAAATGCTACCTAAAAATCATTTCAGTACTATCTTTTAAAAAAACGAAATCTCATTGATTTAGTGTCGTTTTTATCAATTTGGGGACATTTCCGTGAATTTGGCAAAGTTTAGGAAAAGTTGTCAAGTTAGCGATATCCCGCCAAATTCGTAGATCTAAATTTGCAGATCTGAAGAATAAAACATCCCGTTACCGTTTGTGTATACTAAATAAAAATATTAAAATTGTATTAGAAGATATACCCATTCTACTCTTATTCTGTTTCAACAATCGACTAAATGAATTTATTGGCTAAACACAATATATGAGTTTATTAGCTAAACACATTATATAAGTTTGAAAACTATTTGCCAAAATAAATTAAAGTGATGTCGGAGTCCGTAATTAATATAATTTAAAGGAAAATCAAACCGTTCATTTATAAAACATATTTTTATATCCATTTATTTATTATTCAAATTGAAAAAATAATAATAAAAATTAACAAACACATTTAATTTAATTGCGTTGCTGAGCAACATGATATAAGATAGAATCTTTCTCTAGAAGTGCTGATAATTAATTAACCATTTTGATTTCTTAATACTTTTCATTGTTGACCAAAAGCTTGTGAGAAATTAACCATGGTGATAGATTTTCCATTTAAATTCATGTTTCAAACATTTATGTGTTCAAACATTTCATGTTTTCAAAAAGTGACTAATTAAAGTAAAAAACTCCCACCAAACTCAAAGATAGAGTTTTAATTCACTGTCACGTTTTAAACCAGCGATTTTCAACCTCTTTTGTTTAGAGGAACCAGGGAGTTAGAGAGTAGAACTCCTATGAAAAGTTTCGCTTTTCAATAATATATCAACAACCCCTGGTCTTAGAAACTCGAAACATGAACAACATTTTAGGTGGGGCTATTTCAAGACTACCCACAAAATTTCATCAAATTCGATTCAGCCGTTCTCTCGTGATGATGGAGCGAACAGGCAGACTGACAGACAGACAGACAGATTTTCAATTTCATTTATATAGATCATTTAATGTAAATTTTTGATACATTTATTTAAAAAATGTGCAATATCTCGAACATGCTAGGGTTACATGCTCATGCTAGATATATAAAATAAGCGCCATTCCTTTTCTAATGATAAATTAAATAAGAAATTATTATTTATTTCAGATCATTTAATGAACAAACCATTATTTAAAAATATGATGTTCAAATTCGTTTCACTTTCCCATAAAGAAAATATAATTCCATTAAAATTTTCGGCCTATTCGAATTCAGGGATGCTTAAAACGATGATAATTTTCAAAGCAATGATAACAGTATTGTCAATAATAGAAATCCATGGTTTGAAATTCGTTATGCATGTTAAGTTTTTTTTAAATATCATGTATTACCGGCTGTTTCAACAAAATTTCGGATTGGAAAATTTTCAGGAATAAATGTTTATTTTATGGGAAATTGAAACGAATTTGAACCCAGAGACAGTCATGTGTTGCCTAGATCATATTTTTAAATAATTGTTTTCTCATCAAATGTTTATATTTTCCGTTTCATATACCAAAAATGTTTGCATATAAGCTATTTTTAAAAATCTCTGCGATGCACATCGTTATGAAATGTATCCAGCGGCCTTATCACCTTTATCAAGTGTGATAACAATTTATTGGTAATGACGTATTTGATTTCATCTGAATATATAAAAGGCTATGAATAACCAAATTTAAGGTAATTCGTTGTATTGGCATGAGGATTAAATCACATTGAGCCAATAAATTCACATAAAAGTGAAGCAACAAGACTGGGTTTAGTGTTGTGACAGCTTAGTTAGTACCCTATTCTGAGAAGGTAAGTTTATTGCAGTTTATTTATTTATTTTTTTAATTTAGTTCTTCTGAATGTTTTACTAACAATATTTTGATTTAAATTATGTTTTCACATTTTATAAATACATGACGCAGTCAAATCGTTTGGAAAAGCGACATCAATGGATATGACGCGTTAATAGTAGATATCTACCTAAATTTACATCAGGATATTTAAACCTTGATTATTTTGTTTATATATTCTTTTATAATATTTTGTTATTATATTTATTATTCTTTTATTATATTCTTTTCTTATTTTGTTCTTTTATTATATTTTATTATTCTTGATACTTTTATTTATTTATTTATTTATTTTAGTTTCTTTATTTAGAAAGGCATTCACTGTTTTCTATTTGTAATTTACCTACCATAAAAAGAAACTAGGCATTTAGCGCGGATTATAATGCAAGTGGACGTAAACTGAGACACATAGCACTTAATGAAAGTTCTGAATATCAAAAACCATTTCGAATTTAAGCATAAAACTGGCACATATTTTATTCTTCTGTTAACATCGAAATGGCGATAGACAAAACAATATTTTATTTCCTATCGCTAGATCTTGAATTATTTTCACCGTTTTCAAAACTTTAAGCTATAATCAATTAATAGAATATTTTTAATAGTTTGCTTTAAAGAATTAACGACTTCCAATAAACGATTTTGGTATTTGAAACACAACTCGGTTACTATAGTTACCACAATGAATTAAAGAACTATAAATAAATTATTTGATAAAATATAATAAAAAATATAATAAAAAAATTCACCTGCTGTAACTGTAAATTAAAATATTTCATGAATGGCTAATCGTGTAACAATAAAGTTAATTATAAAAATTTGAGATTATTTATTTATTTATTTTTACTTTCCTTATATACATAATGTATAAGGAAAATATTGTGACGAGGTCGAAAATTCGAATTCGAGTTTTCGACGGGAGAGCACGTTTCAAGCATCCCTGATCACGAATCGAACATTTTTGAGGTGGTGTGTGTTGTTGTTGTTACCCAGACCGTCCGACCTACCAGAAAGGTGTAAGGTAACTGTTTGGACGGCCGGGAAGTGCCACCCAATTTAGACCGGAACCCAGTGGGGGAGACATCCACAGGGACCTACCCTCCTTCCCCTACCACCAACCTCTCGGAAGAACTTATGGACCCACATGTTTAGCGTGATCGTACTCCGCGTGAACACGGCGAGGTGGTGTGTGTGTGTGTCAGTGAGTCTGTGGAGACGATATCTCACGAACGAATGGAGCGATTCGAATGAAATTTGATACAAAAATCACAATCCGTGAATACTGGAAGCCTATTGTTTTAAAATATAATCGAATGTTCAGAATCCCCCTAAGTTTTCGAGTGACATTTTGAAAAATCATCCAAAAATCAAAACCATTAATAAATTTATGCAAATAGACATTTCTTATGTAATTTTTCCTTAAAAAGCAATTGTCATAAACTTTAGAACGCTAGCATGAACCGTTTTCAAGATATTGCACATTTCTCAAATAAATTTATCAAAAAATCCCATAAATTAAAAAAAAAATATTAACTGTTGAGAAACATGTTCACTTTTCATATGTAATATCATGCGATAAATTGGGTGACATCATTCTCGTGGATCTAGTTCGTTCCATTCATGAGAAAAGGTACTTTGAGTAATACTTTTGTATTTGAAAACCAATAGTCATTTATCTGCTATAAGAATAACTTATTTTTCCGTCCATAACGCTTGGCGTGATTTTGGCGACTTTTTGAAATGTTGCCAAATTAACGAAAATATCGCCAAATATATAAAAATAACGCTACATCTATGAAAATGACGACTAATTGTCGAAAATTCAATATCGTGGGAAGAATATAAGTATCTACTATAAGAAAAACCTATTTTTTTTTTGCTGTAGAAGTAGTAAATTCATTGCATTATATAAGGAAAGTCATGTGTTGCCCACATCAGATTTTTATTTTAGACACGATGGCATAAAAAGGAATTTTGTATGTCTAACCGTTCTCGACATATAGCTGAAAGAATGTTGAAACGAAAAATTCCCTGATTTAAAAAATTTTTGAACAAAGTTAAGATTTCAAGTGATTCATTACTTATAGGTCTTATAGGTCAAGACCACACATATGCAAAATTTTAAGTTTCTTGGTTGTGTAATCGCTTAATCAGCCAGTTTTTTCTCAGCTGTATACAACATTATTTTTCCCCTCTTAAAATGACTATATATTATAATTGTTCTGGTAATTGTTGTTCTCTGAGGAAAATATTCCCATGAAAATCTTAAAATTAATAATAATTCTTATTCTAATCAGACGAATTACAAAACATTCTATTTGGTTATGCAATGTACCGACAAAAGATTAAGAACAATACGATCGTTTCTCTTGAATTATTCGTAGTTACACTCCACATCTTAAATATGTATGCAAATCACGTAGATTGCAGAATTTTCTACTTATGTGCAGTTTCTAACGCAATTTATCGCTATACATAATTGCCCAACATGTTTTAATCTATACAGAACCTCCCCCCCCCCTCCCTCATAACTTTGAGGAAGTTGAATCATTGTACAATTATATTCATGACTACGGTACAGAACCCAAAGGAGCCGAATTTTCTCTTTACTCCTAAGTTGTGAGAATTTTTTTTTTTTCGAAAAGTCTTTTTAGACCCTCCAAATTCCTCTGGTCACTCGGAAGGCCGAATCTTTGCATATGTATAGTATCGACCATTGGACAAAACCTAATAGCATTACATTGCCTAGAATAAACTTCTAGGAAATTATTTCTAGGCACTGTACTAACGTATAGTCAGATTTTCAATCCTCTTCATCGGGGGAGAAGATTGTGTTTTATTTTTCTTGTCTTTCCTGACCCTCAAGCAACCCTTCTGTGGTTTTAAAGGCCGAATCTTTGTACATTTATAGTATCGACCACTAGATCGAACCTAATAGACCCGGATTTTCAATTTTTCTCCTGGAATTAACAAAATGGGGTGGAGGGGTCGAATATTTCAGAAGCCTCTAAAAGTCCCCCACCCCCTTCCCCACACCGAGTACATAAGAAGCTAAAATTCGACCACGGGACAAAACTTAACGGGGTCAGTTTTTAGTTGATGCAACTATTTTCGACATTGAGCACCCCCCCCCCCCCCCTACATTGTTAAGAAGAAATAAAACTTATTTAAGAAAAAGTGGTAGGTTCCCTGTCTTTAATAGGCCCACTCGTTCACACACATAAATTTCATAACGTTCATTTGTTCTCCAGCTATCGTATCTGCAATTCATACAAGCATGCACACAATCAGAAATCGACACATTTTCGAAAATGTGTTCAGGATTTAAAACGTTCTTTTCCGCCAAAATCTCGAATTAAAAAATTTGGGAGCGGGGGACAACAGTTTCTTTTACGATGGTATTAAGCAGTAAATTTATATGAAACGTATTTATTATTTCATTTTCAACTAATCAAATTACTTTGAGAAATTAACAATTTGATATTGATTGAAAGCTGTTACTTTGAAAATTATTTACTTCCTCATAGTGAGGAGTATTTGATTTTTATTCATGTTTTCATCAAAATATTTATAATTTTTATATATTTTTATTTTTAAAACGTGATTATTAGTCATACAGTTATTATTCAAGATTATTATTCATACAGTTTTCTTTTAAATGGGATTTTTTTTTCTTTTACTTTCTTTACACACAGTTTAATATATAGAGTGGAAATATTGTGACGGGGTTAAAAATTCACAATTTTGTTCTCGATGAATCTGAATCTTCCAAGAATCCTCGAATAAGAATCGAATGTTTTTGAGGTGATGTCTGTGTGTATCTCTATGAATCCGATATCTAAAAAATGAATGAATAAATTGGAAAGAAATTTAGTTTGATTGCCACAGCCTGTTCGCGTTTAAAATCAATCAATTGCGTAATAAAACTCAATGGATTTTAAACGCAATCGAATACACGGAACAAAATTTTCGAATGAGTATTTGAAAAAATTATAAAAAGTTAGGATAGTCAATAATGTAAAATGAAATTTCATTTTATATATTAGATATGATTAGAAAATGAATAAGATGCCGGTACGACCCGTTCTCGAGATATACACTTTTTTCAAATAAATTAATAAATAAAAATTCATAAAATCTAAATGTATTAAGATTTGTTAAATAAGTTAACTTTACATATAAATGTTTTGAAATTACTGTTAGCATCCTTCCTGGGAATTTAGTGCATTCCATTCACCAAGAAAATAAATGTTTCGTAAAAGTTTTGCTCTTTGACTACGAGAAATTTGCCTAAATCATTTATTTGAAGTAATATAAATTAAATCTCAATGACGTATTGATGTTCATTTTACTGTTAAGTTACTGAAAGCGCGAAATTTCAATCTATTTTGTGTTAATCCATTACCGATAACACTGATTTGGATTTAGAAAGTGAATATAAATGACAGGAAAAATGTTTTCTGTGTTTATCAGATTTACATAGTGTAGGGAAAGTCTAGTGCTGAACATTTTTTTATTTATTTACACTTGTCATTCATTTTGAGTATTACTTCTTGATAAGTTTTCAGATTGAATTGAAGTTCTTAATTATTCACGAGAGATATAATTCAAGTACAGGATTTAAGTTATTCACAGTGTTAGTATAAATACATGATCATCACCGAAAGATCGTTTCTTTTATTTAATAAGAAATACATTTAAAAGTTATTGAAGCATATTTTACTTTCAATTTCCGCACATTTTAACAGTAATGTTATTTTTTCAAACATTTCCTTCCTCTGCTCCCATGAAAAAGTTGTCTTACGATATAAACTAAGAGTAACTTTTAAAATATACTATCTTAAATTTACTCTTTCAAAATACCATTTTCTTACCCATTGTTCCCTTTTATGGGATTTGCATGTATTTTCGCATAATACATGTAAGATCTCTGTACATGTTTGTACTTTATATATGAGTTTCCAATCTAAAGTCACCTAATCGCTTTTTGAGCTTCTCTGAAATAAGCAATTCAAAATTCGTGTTGTTTGTGCTTCTATCTCTAAAATTACGAAAGCTTTATAAATGGACGAAATAAAACATAAGACTTTTGATCTACAGACAATCTTAAAAGAATGAAAATTTTACTTTATTTTAAGTATTTGATCGTCTGTCATATATTATTGTTATATTACGTATTTGCATGTATATTTTTCAGTACAGAAAAATTTGAATTATTTGTGTTTTACTGAAGGGTGATATTAAGTTATTTATTACTACCAAAAGCTTCGTTCTGAATATTCTATGCTTAAAATAGTGAGGGGTTTTTTTTCTTACCGATAGCTTCGTTTGGAATATTCTGTGCACAAAATAGTTATTAGACAATACGCGTTCCTTTTCGTGAGCATGATTATTGAATTTCAAAAAGAAACACTCCAAATATTAAAAAATCACCGCAAATTGTGAATTAGGTCTCTATGTACTCCTTATGAAGTTAGGTTTCTATGTACTCCTTAGGTTTCTATGTACTCCTTATCTACAATCACAGAGAAGTAAATAAAAAAACAGACTTTCAATTTATAAAGAACTCTTGTCTCAGTAGGAAATTTAATCACCGATCTCCATCTGGCCAGTTGACGTTCTATCCATTGAGCTATTGCAGTAATAAACTTTTTTTCCCCTCTGGTTGAAGTGAATATTACACTATATATCAATTTTGAATGGCAACACAACTTTCTAACAGAACACGTACTCGTGTTTCTTCCAACCATCCATTTCACGCCTCCAATTTATTTAAACACCTGTGCGTTAAATAGCAGCTTGAGATGACTCGTAATTCCATGCCTGCAGGACCACCGTGAGTGTTAATCACCCCTTCTGGAACTGAAACTGCCGAAAGACTGAAAGAACTGAACTGCAAAAACAAAACGCTACCTGCACTGATAAAGCAAGGGCTAAGGAGTGTAGTAGTTTATCTGTGTGAACACCTGTTGACATTGCCTATTTTTTTTTATATATTCCTCGTGTTTATTCTTTGCAGAATTTCGTGCAGAAGTCTGGGAGCTGTCACGTGAACCGAGAGTCATGTATCAGAGTACGGACAAACTCGTTGCAAACGAGCAAGGGGTGAGTGAAGTGTTTTTCATAATTTTCTTTTCCCGTGACACATTGTTACACGCACGCGCGCACCCCTAATTTTAGATACGTAATGCATGTATGTCTTAGAGATAGGTGACTGAATTCTCTACGTCATCGCAAACCGAGAGCACGACTATTACGCCTAAGGCTCCTATATATTTAGGAGTCCTAGTATTTAGTATCCCTAAGTACGCCATGTCAGCTGCAACCCTCCATAGCAGTCTTCACCGGCTATTGCTTTAGCGTAGAGTGGCTAAAGTGCGTCACCTTATTTTGTGACAACACATTTGTATACGGAGTACCCTCTTAAGTCCTTCTGCATCCCTTTTACTTTAGGCAGGGCACACATTGAGGATTCACGAATGTGTCGTTAGAGGCGCTGCAAACTTTACCAATTCTTTGATCCCTGTCAATTTTGATATCCTAATATTCCATACCTTTCTACTAGTCCCCACACGATTCTGTTCCCCCACATCGCAGGGTTTCGTGGTACGGTAGTTCCGTGCCTGATACTTAGAACGCTTAAAACGGAAATACCGTAAACTTGAACATCTAATTTATAAAAGGGGAAACTTTAATACATATTTCTAATTTTAATATCTTCTAAATCACGCGACGCATTTTTATGTTTATTACTTTCCCTGCAATACATGGTAATGTATAGGGAAAGTATTGGAATCATATCGAAACTCGAGCTTTTGACGGATCTACACGTTTCGAGACCTCTAGAATACGAAAAAACTATTTTTAGCGTGACACCTGTGTTTGTGGCTGTCTGTTTGTGTAATGTATGTATCCACTCTAACAAAAAAAACTACTGCATCGAATTGTATAAAATTTGGTAGGTAAGTCACTTGTGTGAGATCCTGGTGCTGCTTAGTTTTTGATAGGGTTCGTAAAAACAGAACCCGCCTTTTTTGGAGGAATGGTCCGTAAAAATTTCATGTATTCACTCTAGCTAGAAGACTAATCGACCAAATTTCACAAAATTTGGTAGATAAGTTACTTGTAGGATACTCTGGTGCTGATTAGATTGATTTTGGTACAATTCGGAAAGGAACAACATATCTTTCTTCACGAAATGGCCCGTAAAAATCGCCAAAATCTAAAAAAAAAAAAAAGACTACGTGTGCTCAAATGTATCGATTAAATTCTTGTTTCATGCGCAATTTTTGACAAGGACAATTTTTGGTGCTGCCATCTATTGTTGTAATTTAATTCGTACCAACTATTTTTATTTTTTAATGAACATTTTTAAAGGTCTATTCCTTCTAATACGCTATTAAGTACAACAACAGATCATATTTAATAATGCCACAATCACGGAAACGTAATTGAACTTGGACTTGAAGGCAAAGGAACTTGAAGACAAAACTGCAGTCCTCAGTGATGTACATTTAGATGCCCTTATCAAATTTATAGAATGAGAAATTACCTTTCCGTGATTGTGGCATTATTATATATTATCTGTTGTTATATTTAATACTGTATTAGCAGGAATAGATAATCTATCATTGGAAATTTATATAATATTTTTATTGTATATACTAGTATATATATATCTGTGTGTGTGTGTGTGTGTGTGTGTGTGTGTGTGTGTGTGTGTGTGTGTGTGTGCACGATTGCGTGCGTGTGTGCAGGTTTCTGAAATTTAAAGATTTGCTGTTAATTTACCAGTTTTTAATTTACATAATATTTTTTATTTTAAATATATTTCTGTGAAATAACAATATATTTGGCATCGAAGTGAAGTAGCAAGAATTTGTATATGTGTTTGGCTGAAAGTTAAAAATAAAAACTACTCTTCGTATTACCTTTATTGAAATGAATAAAATATTGAACATATTTCCATTTTAAATTTTTGATATGTGAACAATATTTTTGTTACCAGGTGTCCAAGGACGGTTATCAAAGCGTCGAAGGAAATGCCGGCACTTCAAGTAAAGAATCAAATGGTACGTAATAAAATTAACTTGTTTATTAAAGTTCATTCTTTAGCAAAAAAGGATGTTTCTACGACTTCTGAAGTAGAGTTCGTATGCTTTTCTGGAGTAATATCTCTTCACATAATTTTGAACATAAGAAATAATCTATCCTGTAGATAACGAATGTCTTACTTTAGTAATTTTAAATTAAATTTCCTTAGCTGTCATGGCGAATAATTTTGTTTGAAATGATGGAGATTTGGAAAAAAATTAAATTCTTTACATTCAAGTATCGAGTGTTTGCAAAATGAAACTGAAAAAGAACTTCGAGTTTGTTTCATGGTGTGGTATACCTTATCTTGCTGCATTAGGTGTTAAGTATGCATGATTTTAGCCAAAGATTCCACGATAAATTTAATGTTAGTTGGGTTTCGAAATATTGCAATCTAGCATGCGCAGAATACAGGCGAGATAAGAAATAAAAAAGGAAAAAACGTGACCATTCATCGCAGATGCAGACAATTTTCCGTACCGGATGTCGCCAAACTAAGTAGATTTAATTTATCAGTTTCCTAATTTTGCGAATTTGAAACATGTTATGCTATTTTTTTTTTAAATTTGGTATTATATTATAATTATGAGTATTGTGCTGAAAAATGACATAAGTTTCATCAAAACCTGCTGAGAAAGCATTGAATAGTTTGAATTTTATTTCTTAGGTAAAGAAACGTTTTCCTCCATTTTAAATTAATCATAGTATTGATATATAAAAAACGAAACACGGGGGGAAAATTTTGGTTATTAACAAACCATTTGAGATTTAAGTGGTTTTATCTGTATCTGTAATATTTACGTAGCTTACTTCTGAACCGGATAATTCGTTCTAATAATTAATGAATATCCCATAAGATTTTGATTATTTTTCTTTTCCCTCTTAGTTGCGGATGTGCCCCAGACATTTTTGTCTCAAGTCAAGAGGGCGAAGGAGGAAAACATAGGATGCTGTGGATTCTGCATGGCTTTCTTTGCCCTGCTCCTGGGATCAAGTAAGAAACACTCTTCACTTCTCCATTTATCCCTATTTATCCCCTTTTCCACCGTTATATTTATCACCTATTTATCTGTAATTAAATGAAATAGGAGAATTAAGAAGCAATTTGAAAAAAAATGTTAAAACAGAATACTGTTTATAATGTTAATACTTTTTTCTGCCCTTTTTGTTATCTAGATTAACTTCTGAGCAAGATATTTGTCTTTAGGTTATCTTTATAACATACAGTGTTTCTAGGAAAAACTTTAAACACACCAATAACTAATCCATGAGTGTACACTTTAGGTGTATCTGTTGTAAAGTGACATTGCCAGATTGAAAAAAGAAACTTGATCTCTTAGCAGAGAAGGATAGCAAACTCGACATCAAAGCGAGATACACGATAAAAACCAGTTACGATTCTGTAAAGCATTGCTTAATGAGTATAGGAATGAACGAAAGGCGTATATAAAAAGCAATAAATACCTATAAAAAAATCAACACGGTGACACCTGAAATGCTTGTCAAAGTACGTGGTCGTGTTCTTTCCGGAATTCAAATGTGCACAGTTTGTAACTGAGGACATTTTAAATAGATTCTACATTACATTTCTGTTCATGTAAGTGTTGTGTATTGCACAATTCCCGATTAGAACAACGATGTGTGAATAACCATATTGCATCAAATAAATGTCTTTTGTAACAATTTTAGTGTCTATTCCTACTAATTCTACAATGTTCTGCAACTATGTAATTGGTTTTTGTTGTCTATCTTACTTTGTTACAGAGTACATTATCCTAACTTTATAAATTCTCAGCTAGGAGCGCTGCAATATCTTTTATTCGATCGGGCATGTTCTCTTCACTTTAGAATCTAGAATGAAGTGAACATGAAAACATTGATTTAGAGTCTAGATCGGGGGTCGGCAACTGGCGGACCTCGGTCCAGGTCCGAACCGCGGAAGGTCAAAAACTGGACCGCCAAAAATTTTTTGACAGTATAAAATATATTAATCAAATTATTTAAAAAATATTTTTCTATATTAGAGAAAAATCTTTTAGAATCAAACTTATAGAATCTATAAGTTTGAGCGCCACCCTTATTATTTTCATTTAATGAAATAATTTTTATTTAATCAGAGAAGGCGTAACTCGAACGAAAGCTTAACTCCACTTTATGAAACTTATTTTTCGGGCGAGTCTACTCGGCGCCGGTTACCTTGGGCATGGAAGAGCCGGTGCGGTCCTTTGTTGTGCACCAGCATACACTTGACATCACTTCGTCAGCAGTTGTTGCGATCTCGTACGAAGCGTTTAGTTATTATCGAGGCTTATAACGTTTCTTCTTCATCGATATGGATCCTGAAAAGCGTAAAGTTGATAGCGAAAATAGGAAGTTTTTGGCTGATTGGACTGAACAATATTGTTTTACGCTACCCGATAGGCCTGGAGTTGTTCCAGTTCGCCTCATATGCAACAGAACTATCGCTCTTGTTAAAAGTGTCAATTGAAAGCGACACTACGAAACAACTCATCAGCAGTTCCATAAGAATTTTCCTCTGGGTAATGAAGTTCGTCAAGAAAAACTCCATATCTAGCTTCTTACAAAAAAAAAAAGCATGGTCTTACTAGTTCGATCTATGAGCGAGCGAGAAAAATCTGCAGAAGCAGCGTTGCGTGTGTGTTGGACGCTTAATAAACACCAGAAGCCATTTTCAGACTCTGAGATAGTAAAAAAATGTATGTTGGAAGTGGCCGCGGCACTTTTTGAAGAGAAAAAGGATGTTGTTGCCGCAATTCAAGGTATTCCATTGTCGGCAAGAAGCAATACAAGAAGAACCGAAATTTTAGCTGCTGACAATAAAAGTAGTTTGCTCGAACTTCTGCAGAAGGCACCTTGCTACGCCATAGCACTTGATGAATCATGCGACATTGTTGATGAGGAGCAAATGTCCATTTTCGTGCGATTTTTGGATATTGGAAGTAAATCATTTAGGGAAGAATTGCTAGCAATATTGCCGTTTAAAGGCAAGACTCGCGGAGAAGATTTATTCAAGACTTTTGATGACTTCATGACAAAATCAAACATTAGTTATGATAAAATGGTGTCTCTTTCAACTGACGGGGCCCCAGCGATGATCGGCAAAGAAAAGGGACTAATAATGAGAATCAGGGATAAGAATGTTGGGCTACTATCTTATCAGTGCATAATTCAGCAGGCAGCCCTTTGTGGAAAACTTAGTGTCACTCTGAAAGAAGTAATGGACAGCTTGATCAGGTTGATTAATTTTATGAGGTCTCATTCTGCTCTTCAGCACAGACAGTTCAAAGAGATTCTATCTGAGTGTGATTCGGCGCATTCTGACTTATTGCAATACAACAATGTTCGTTGGCTAAATAAAGGTCAAGTGATTGAAAGTTTTTGGGAAATAAAAGAAGAAATAACCTCCTTCTTAGAAAACTTGGATACACAAAAAGCAAGAAACCATTTGGAGTTCCTAGAAAACGAACGCAATATGCTAACTGTGGCTTTCCTGAAAGACATCCTTAAACTTTAAATGCGCTCAATACCGAGCTACAAGGAAATGGAAAATTAATATGTGATCTGATACAAAGTATGTCTTCTTGGCGTCACAAGCTGGATATCTTTGAAAAAGACATTGCAAGTCAAGAATTTATTAACTTTACAACAATTTTTGAATATAAAAATAATCCTGAATTAGACATTGCAGCATTTTCAAATTTCATGTCAGAACTTAAGAAGGAATTTGCAACAAGATTCCAAGACTTTTCAGAAATAGAGAAATTGTCGCGATTCTTAAAATCGCCTTTTGAAGTTTCTCCAGCGGCAGAATGAACAGATGTGGCTGCGAAGTTGTTCCGACTTTCAAAGCCTTTACTCCAATTAGCCATTTACCTGGCTACTCTGTTTGGCTCCACATATGTCTGTGAAACTTCATTTTCAAAAATGAATTTTTTGAAGAACGCATATCGCTCAAGATTAACGGCCGCCCACCTTGAAGACATTCTTCGCATAAGCTGCTCCCCGCGTGAACCTAACTTTTAAAACTGGCTCAAGACCGCAAATGTCTTTTATTATCTCCCATTGATTTTTGAATACAAATATGCCTATCTGCTGTATTGCATATTATTTTGTGAGTGAAAATTAAAATAAAAAACTAGTAAGGAATATGGGTTTTTTTTTCTGGACCTCGATAAAAATTTTAAAAAGTATCCGGATCCCACCTAACATTACTTGCCGACCCCTGGTCTAGATCAATGTTTTTCAAACTGCGATCTGCTGAACCCTCGGGGTTCGCCGACAGTGTTCCAGGGGTTCCGTAATGGGTTAGTTTTGTGTGAATTTTCTTAAATATTGATAAATACGCGTAAAATTTGAATGCATAATTTGGGCCACAATGGACATCCTCTCATTTTGGGGTTTCGTCATCAAATTAAATTTCAAAAGAGTTCCGCGACCAAAGAACTTTGAAAAAACACTGCTATAAATAGACTTAAAGTATACACTCATAGATCTTTACTTACAAAGTTATTGTGGTGCTTAAGAACTCCTAAGAACACTATAGCTTCTAAGTTAAAAACTGTACCCTTACAATATAGATCAATTTTTAACAAAGAAATTTCAATTTGATTCACCTTTACAATCTTTATTAATTTCTAAGATTAATTTGCTCTGTGAGTCACCTTTCCAGCTTAGATTAACGTCTAAGCAAGATTTTTTTTTTCTTAATGAAGTGAATGACTAATGAATGAATGGTTAATTAATGAAATTATTCTTAGAACTTTTACTCATTAGAAGTGATTTTACTTTAAACTGTTAATTAATACATGCAATTTTCATTTTCAGTTGTTTGGACCATTGTCTTGATAGTCATTGTTACAGTTCCCATCGTAATGATCGTCATTGGTAAGTAAGATTCAATTTATTTGTATGAAGCAGTGCGTTCAAAAATAAATTCATTAGAAACAATTTCAGTGCCATTCTAAGCAGTTTGACATTGTTATTTTGTTTCCCTCATATAACAGTAATCTTGGTAGTAACAAGAGTAAATGGTACTTCTATTTATGTTTTTAATAAGGCACTATAACCAACTATTATGAATTCCCTTACGAATTATTTTTCCAGTGTTAACAACGTCACCAAGTAATCAGCTTTGCTTTTATTATCTTAGAACTAGCAATACTTTTACATAAAACCAGCAGTTAAGCCTGCAAAATCAAGAGGTATATAAAATTACCAGTTATGATGAGCCTCAATTTAAGCAAATATCGGGAATTAAACGCTAATAACATTTTAGAAATATAATTTCACTGTATAAAATCGATTGGTAAAGATTAAATAAATTGATTTCTTAAAAAAAAAAAAAAAAAATTCTGCTCTCATTTTATCGTAATCCTATAAAATAATATAATTGATACAATTTTCTTCAAATCCTAACCTTTCTTAGTTTAAAACTCTTTCGTGGTTGTCATTCCAACCAAAGAAATATTTTAATTATGTAAACATTTAAAATAAAATACACTAACTAGTTTAAAGGCGAAGGAATATCATCCTAAAGTTCAAAGTTTTTGACTCGTAATGATGCCAATTCCAATTTCAGAAAGATGATATATATTTATTTCTGGAAGTTACTATATCTTCATATAAAAACAATAAATAGCTCAAAATTCACAATGAAATACAAAATGATCTAAACGTTGCCCACATAAAATTTTAAACCATGTAATATACCGAGAAGTTAAAAACATAGACGTTTTTTTCAATTAGATGGCGCTAATTCTCAAAAATATATTGGGAAAATATCGTCTATTGTTTCTAATACGCTCTAATTCTTCATTACAGACCTTTTTTTGATCAATAAAAGAAAGGGTATTTTCCCAGAGTGAAGGAATTATTTTAAGGCAATATTAGCATATATGCTAGCCACTCTAATAAGAATGTCATTAGAGTGGAATTTTAAGAGAAATACGCATGCCCCAAATTCCCTAACAATTTAACAATTATCAGGAAAAAAACGTTTTCCGAAAGACAGGATTTTTTGCAGACAAACTGAGAACATGCAGGAATTTTAACTTAGGATAAACTGTCTGGAATAGAGAATGCATTGCTGAAACTCTTCAATAAATTCTTCCGAAACTTTTTAATAAATTTTTCAGAAACTTTTTAATAAATTCTTCAGAAACTCTTCAACAAATTCTTCCGAAAATCTTCAATAAATTCTTTAGAAACTCTTCAACAAATTTTTCAGAAACTCTTCATTATATTCTTCAGAAACTCTTCAACAAATTCTTCCGAAACTCTTCAGAAACTTTTCAATAAATTCTTCAGAAACTTTTCAATAAATTCTTCAGAAACTTTTCAATAAATCCTTCAGAAACGTTTCAATAAATTTTTCTAAAACTCTTGAATAAATTCTTCAGAAACTCCTCAATAAATCCTTCAGAAACTTTCAATAAATTCTTCAGAAACTCTTCAATAATAGGCTCGTGAAAAGAGCTATACTTAGAATGGTGGATTAAGATGGCATGCTTACTTACATTATATACATAGTTCCCTCCAATAGGTTTGGCAAATGCAATTTAGGTGCACATTCAAATGAAACACCCTGTAGACTGCAATTGCAACGTTAAAACCTACAGTTAAAGGCAGCAATGAATCGGAAGCATGCGACCAATCACAATTTTATTGTCACGCTTTATTGCATTTGCAATCTTCGGCGCGTTTCACTTGAAAGTAAAACCTGCTTTCGCTAGTTCGAAATTAACTCATCCAACACTTCAAAGCTAATGAAGTGGTTAGCTAGTCATCATAAGAGATGAAAAAGAATAAAATTATATCGACATTTTATAGCCGTCACCGCCGTTCCAAAATGTTAGCTTTTAACTCATCCTCTCAAATGTTGTATATCCGTAGGTGCGGAATACTTTAACAATTGTCCAGTCGAGAAGATGATCCCTATTAGCGTCATCGTGGCAGGTTGTGTGGCTATGCTGAGCAACGTCATTAATTTCGTGGACAGATTCAGGAGGTTTTCGGACTCCAGCATGCCCAGGAGACACACTGTCATTGGATGGATCAATCTTGTGCTTAACCTCTTTTTAGCGGCATGGTTCGTGGCCAGTAAGTATTACTTCATTATGATATATTTTAAGATGAAGTTGAAGAGACTTCATTCAGCCCGCATATATCAACTGGTAAAGTACTTATCAGATAAGTACCTTACAAAGTTCTAATTAAAGCAATATTTCACACTGGCGCTTGACGGTTGCTCTAAGTCCTTGGACGAGCCGGATGGTCTGGGCTTTCGACACTGGCGCTTGAATCTCGCAGTTGACTTTAAAGACACAATGATGAAAATTGTGAACAAATGAATAAGTCAAAAAGTGCCTCGGATTTTAAGATTAATTGAAACTATTCAAAGTAGAAGGGGAGGGTGCTCATTCTGATGAATCGTTTTTTTTTTTATATTTGTCACATAATTTAAACATATGGTACATATCTTCTGTTTCAGAACATCGATCTCCGGCTGACCAGACGACGCTTTACCTTTAACCTTTGAACTGCTGGGACGATTATATTTCCTCTGTAGTTGAAATGAACCCTATAGTCTCCTTCGTATTTCAGTTCGAAATTGAAACTTCAAATTTGTACAACTTTCTCATTTCTCTGCCTTTTATATGGGAGATTAATTTGTTGTTCTACATTGTATGGCGCTAAGAAATGCTACATTGTATGGTTCATAAATTATATGGCGCTAGGAAAATTCCAACTTCAGAAATATTCCGCAGTAATAGACTTCAGTCATCTAATCTGCAAACAGGGCAGCCCATACAAATTGTGTCCCACTACAAACATTTATCACACCCTCACCTTATTTTATTTTTCCTTCTGAATCTTTCGTGCCTTCTTTTCTCAAAAAATCAAGTGGCCGCCCTCTGACACCCCCACTCTAGTAGTGCCCCCATCTGGGCGGCTTTGCTGCAGAGTTCAATTGCTAAGACCCCATAGTATGCTTTTACCTCAGGTAATCGAAATCGCAGAAATTGTGGTCTGAGCATCAATCTTCAACTCATTACAAGATGCTCCATTCACTGCGCTACTGAAACGATTATCTCTTCTTTCGTACCCCCTAAATCAATAGTTTTAAAATACTCTGTATAACCATTTAAACCTTATCCTCAATATGCATGATAAGTACGAAACTAGTGCTCGATTCGACGATGAGTTAATAATGCGTGACATTTAATTGTTTTGCCACATTAAACTTGTTTAGGACGCGCAAGAGTTAATGTTGCTAGAATACAGTTCAAAGAGTTCTTGGAACAACTACAAATATCCAAGCATAGGGGAGTTTTCCGCTTTCTCATACACAACACTTATGGATTATTATGTCGTTCGGCTACGGGTAGGCTCTCTGGTATTAAGTTTACAATATATTCAATTTGCATTTTCTGAAACAGTAAAATCAGTTTTACTAACGTTGTAAAAAAGCATTTGCAACACTCTCGTGACGTGTACAGAAATATTACCATGTTACTTTTCGAGCTACCCACTGTGGGAGAGTCCGATATTTTCAAGATGGACGGGCGTTGGCTCTATAGCCTCTGACCCACCTCCTCTGAGGGGCATAGACCTTATATACATGTACGATCTATGCTGATGGGAACATAAATCCAGGGAGCGACGGCTAAGCATCCCGCTTGGTTGTTCGTGAACCAGACTCTCCCAGGTCACGTGGGGATTGACTACATCTATTGCATGGTCTAGTCTAAACCGGTCGACGACTAGGGTCGGAACTTGGCAGGATCATTTTCGAACCTCATTCGGTGAATGGTTTCGCTGACCTCGTTCCTTCCAGTCGTGTCCTTGCTGGAACGGAGATTGAAACCCCCTGCCCCCGCCTTGTCCCAGGCATAAACCTAATTGGATGCCACCGGACAGATTAGATAACTTAAGGCTACGGGATGCGCAAAAAGTAACTTCAATCCACAGGACGTGGATGGGAAGTTACTTTTTGCGCATTGGCTTGCTTACAGGCTTAATCTTAGATGTACTGTCAACTGTTTTGGTGGTTGCGGACTATTTATTTCTCGTTCTCTAATTTATTAAGAGAGCTAGACCCGTCATGCGAAACACAGAATCAGGAGTTTGAATCAAATACGTTTATTTTGTATTATTACTATGTGCTATTTATTTACAAAAGATAAGTATAAACTCTGAGCGAATAGCTCTCGGAAAAGTAGTCGTATAGATTACAAGCCAACAGCTAAATTCTCGGTCTTATGGTTACAAGAATTGCTTAAAGATGTCATTTCTCGGCTGCATTCCAAGAGAGTCTGTCAAAGTCTAGTCCGAACACTGTTCGAGGCACCTGAATTTTGAGCGGGGCCAGGTAAATGACCAATGATCTCATTAGTCTCAACGAGTTACGAGGACTTTCAATGTCATTCCCGTCAAACTGATCACGTGTGTAATAAGAACTTAGCCACCTGCTTTTCAGCAATGCTTGGTCCAAAATGATGGCATACCACATAGTATCAATTAAGCGAAGAATAAGTTGTAGTAGTTCACATGATCAGCCGGTTATTAGACCACGGGGACAAAGCGTATATGATTTCCATAAGGAAAGTTGACGTAGTTGTCCAGGGCTAAAATGATGCCCACTAAGAAAGTCGGCGTGCAGCTGTGCAATAAGATAATGGCGAAGTCGAAACACAGGCATACAATTTATGCTTGTCTGTCTGACAAGAGATCTTGCATGGGTAAAGTTGCGAAAATAGTATGTCAGAACACAGTACTATAATTCAGGTTTATAAAATTCGTAAAATGAATATGGATCAAAGGAGAAATTACCCGTGGTCGTAAGAGCTCGTTGCATATGGATTTCAAGAGACGCATATGATAACTGTGAATTGTCCTACCGAACTGACACAAGATAGGTGAACATCTTTCGTTTGAGCTGAGGCAATGCTGAAAGTAATCAGCGTCCAGGAAGACCAACCATTTGGGCGTCAAGGGAGTTTGCCACAGAAACTGAAAAAAGTCATGGTATGTGCCTGACACATTCCAGGAAATGGTGACAGAACTCTTGTTTAGGTGGCAATTAGAAATATTAGAACACTCTTCTATGGTCACCACATATGAGTCTGAATTTGACCTATTTCCCAAGATGAAAGAAACCCTCCGATGCAAGCAGATTCACAGTGCGCACGAAATGCGTTGAGGGCTAGGAGGCTGTATCTTTATATTAATATGAGTGGTACTTCTGACTGCAGTCAATGCCTATCACAACTTTGAAACAAGGTTAATGATGTGGCAGAGGCTTATTCTGAGAAATTTTAATTGCAGAATTTCATTTCAATAAGCCTGTCTTTATTTAGTATAAATGTTGTCACTATTCTTTTAGGGTTTAAAACAATAATTTTTTTTCCTGTAGCTTGCTACTGGGTTTACAGTGTTAAACCTGAGTTCGAAGACACCACAAAGAGCAATTATTGCCAGCCTCATCTATATGGTTTTGTCTATTGGCTCCTGAATTTTATTTTCATTTTCTTTGGTACCATGATCATTGTGTCTGGTCTTGTCATGTGTTTCGCCATGATGTGCTGGTGAAGATGTCAAACTCCTGTCCTTTCAAAATATTGACTCATTTTTATGCATTGTAACAGAGACTGAATAAGGGCAATATAGAACGAAGTTCATCAAATATCTATATGGTTTTTAAATTATTTCGATGGCAACACTCTTAAAAATCTTTTTTTTTCTACTTCAATGTATTTCACGTTAGCAACAGTGAAAAAGTAATTTCATAGTTCTTCATTTTCCACCTGAATTTTTCCTACAACTTAAATCTCTCAAATACATCATAAAAATTTTCAATTCAGAATGTAAAAGTTAATTTTTTGTTTTTCAATAAAAATCTTCCTTGGTAAAACAACATAAAGCATCTATGGAGAGATATCAACCAGGTTCAGATGCAAAGAGAGTCCCCTTCTTCAGAATACATGAAGCAGATTAGTCACCTCTCCAAATGAAGATATACATTTTTTACGTTCACCTGGAGAGTGTGACACATCTATTTCCTTTATTCTAAAGAAGGACTCTCTTTTCTTTCAAAACCTGTTGATAAATTTACTTTTCGATTTATGCTGTTTTACTAACATCTTTATTCAAAGGTATTTTTAACAGCAGCTTGAATTTTATTGTCTATGTATTTTACGTGTTTCAGTAAAAATTGTGAAAAATACTCATTTAAAGGGATTTTAGATTTAATATTTTATAAAACTCAAGTATTTGTAAAAATTTTGTCTTATTTTATCTAGTTTTATTTTTGCGCGATTAAAATCACAAAATAAGTCTCATTATCACAAGTTGGAAACTATAGAAATTAAAATGTATTTTTAATACTCAGTCTGCGATAAAGCATACAGTCATAATAAAAATTGCAAACACATTTTTATACAAAAATTAGAAATAAATTAAAATAAAATGGTTTAATTTAAGAAATATATATTTATATTTTTTTAATTTTAAATAACTTTATTACCTAAACACTTTCCTTTACTTTAAAAATTAAAATCTGCATATAAAACAAAATCCTTAAGATATTTATTTGGTAGTTGTCAGCATATTTGTGTAAAAAAATTTTTTGTATATATTTATTAATATATTTATTAAATGAATTTTGAATATATTTATTAAATGTACAAACATACATGTATCCAGATTAAAACGAAAATTAGAAAACTGTTATATGTGTAGTTTGTACAATAGATTCAAATTGTTTTGTATTATGAATATTTATAATAAAGAATTTTATTTAACTGTTTTGTACTCATCTTTGTATTTCTGTAAATATTCTATTTTATATCTATTAATGTTCACATTGTCTCGTTTATATTTCGAACATGCACGCGGAATTTTTAAACTTTCGTATTTTTCTGTTCTACTGGTAAAGAAGAAACGAATAAAAAACGACTCATGACTGCATTAAAACAGTAAACTGTAAGGTTCTCTTCTATTAATGACAAGAATTTCGTTCCAAAGGCTTAACTTTTTGCTTATGGGTGGTACAGCGTCCATCCCAAACGAAGAACCTCCCAAAAAGACAGGTATTTGACATACCCTATCTGAAACATTTCGATCCCTCTTTGCAGACAAATTGGGATCCAAGGACGCCAAGGAATGTCGTCCAAGGTTATAAGCATCCACGGAATGGCGTCCAAGGACGCAATTGACATCCAATGTTCGATCCCCCTTTGCAGACATTCAATTTCTGCAAAGGGGGATCGAACTGTTTGGGATAAAGAATGTCAAATACCTGTCTTTTTGGGAGGTTCTTCGTTTGGAATGGACGCTGGCCCACCCGTAAGCAAAAGGTTAATGGACAGTGTCATCTGGTCAGTTCGAAGATTCGTGTTTCAAAATCCATGTCGATGGGTGAGTTCTATACATTAAAAAAAAAATCTTGCGTGTGGCTCAACTGAACTTCCTCATACCAGAATCCACTTTTAAATTGCCTGTGATTTTTCTTTTTTTCAATTTTATAAGAACAAATTTAAAAAATCTGTGTCATTGGTTCAAATGTTCACAATTATAGCACTCTTTATTTTAAAAGACTTGAAAAATGTGTTCGATTGATAACAAGATTGACAATGTACTCCCTCGGCGAGGGGTCATTTGTGCCCAAACTGTCCCCGTGTTCACACGGAGTACGAGCACGTTAAATATGTGGGTCTGTTAGTCCTTCCGAGAAGTTGGTTGTAGAGGGAGTAGGTTACGGTTCCTGTGAATGTCGCCCCCAGTAGGTTTCGGTCTAAACTGGGTGGCACTGTACAGGCCATCTAAACAGATACGTTGAACCTTCGAGTAGGTCGGGCAGTCTGGTTTGAAAGAAAGAAACAAATCCTCATCAAAAGCATCCTGTGAAGTAAATGAGTATTGGCGAATTCCTGACTGTCAAAATACAAACCTATTTAACCAGTATTTTCTACCAGTATTTTCCCCCGTGGATGGAACGAATCAGATCCCCAAGAAAGATATTAGCGTTCAAGCGAGTAAAGGTAATATTGAATTTTTAGAAAAATCCTCACTGAAACGAAATACAATTCTCTGATTCACGATCCCTGATTTTTTGCATTCAAATACATGAATGTATATTAGAACTATGAACAATGATGCTCTTCGTTTATGTCTGTATCAAGAAACCAATTTTAATGTAAGTATATTGACTCCTTCGCCTTTTTATTTAAGAATAAGTATTTATAAATATAAATTTACAAAAACATTAAATCTAAGTTAAATTTTAAACTATTAATTGAAGAATAAATGGAACAAAATAGAATGTCATAAATCAGAAAATAATAAAATATGAATGTACGATATGCATAGCAAAAATATCTGTATCAAGAAACTAATTTTAATGTATGTATATTGACTCCTTGGCTTTTTTATTTAAGAATAAATATTTATAGATATACATTTATATACACATCAAATCTACGGCAAATTTTACAATATTTAACTGAAGAATAAATGAAACAAAATCAAATGTCGTAAATCGGATAATAAAAAAATTATAAATGTACGATGCTTGATTGTTTGCATTCAAATACAGTTATTCATATTAGAACTATGAACAATATGTAGATAATGTTCTTCGTTTATATCTGTATCAAGAACTTAATTTTAATGTAAGTATATATTGACTCCTTCACTTTTTTATTCAAGAATAAATATTCATAGATATAAATTTATGAAAACATCAAATCTGCGGCAAATTTTACAATGACAATTTTACAATTGACAATCTTAAATAAAAAGCGGCATTCATATTAAGTTTACACACACACACACACACACACACACACACACATATATATATATATATATATATATATATGGCCAATCGCTATTTCCTCAACTGTAAGTCAAAGAGATGTACTTCAAATTGCAAAAATGTTTCAAATTTTAAAATCTTTTATTATCTTAGAAACAGTTTAAATCATTAAATTCATTTCTGAAAGAAATAGGAAATATAAATTTTTGTACTTTCCCCTGGTCCTACCAGTTATATTTAGGAAAATCATCCTCATACAATTTCATACAAAATAAAAAAAATTCCATTGTTCTATGGCCAAAATTGACCGACTTATAGCGGCTTAAAGCTGGAGCACTTTTTGTGCTGAGAAATGAGGATTATACACAAAATAATTGGATAGACAAATATTTCGCAGCAATTTCATTATTTTTTGCAGCAATATGCATTACACTAAACAATATTAAAGTTATAATTATTTATAACACATAAAAAAGTATCAAAAAATTAAATATTTATCGTCTGTTAAGCATTTTATCACAGACATGATACTTCATTCCAGCTTATTCAGATACGCTCTACAAATCTGTTATATTTTAGGTGTTATATGCCCAGATTTAATGTGCGTAATTTTCTATTTTCGCCTACAGGTACGCTGCAACTGGTCTCATTACTGGTCTATTACCGTATAAAAATTTAAATTTCGTAATTTTTACAGAAATGCATTTATTGACTTAAACGACTTTTACAATAATGTGTTACATCATTTACAATAAAGATCTTAGAAAGACCCGCCAGAAGTTCATAGGCGAGCCCCGACTGTAATACTCTTCTAAACTAATTACTATTCGATGAAAAGCTTTACTTCATTCTCGACATTATGTCAGAAAATGCAATCGAAACATAATACTTTGAATACGGAATTTCAATATTTATATAGTCCCTCAAAGGTTTGCCTGAAACGTGACATTTTTATGCGCGGAAAAGTGACTTAAGTCATAAAGTTTAATACTTCATAACTCGGTGAATTTTTGTCGTAAAAGGATGATTTTTTTTTATTGTCATGAAAGTTTATGAGAATGATTTTTCTAAATATAACTGGTACGAACGATCGGGGGACCGTATAAAAATTTATATTTCGTATTTCTTTCAGAAATGCATTTATTGATTTAAACTGTTTCTAAGATAATAGATTTTCAAATTTAAAACATTTTTGCAATTGGAACTATATCTCTGTGACTAACAGTTGAGGAAATAGCCATTGGTCATCGATAGCACTGGACACCCTGTATATATATATATACATATATATATATATATATATATATATATATATATATATATATATATATATATATATATATATATATATTATATGAAATTCCAATGATAGATTAGAAATAAGTTGTAACTCATATAGCCATAACTTAAAATATATATCATAACTATGTAAAAAGATGTAAAAAATAAAGATTCATCAATCAAGAGGAGAATAAAATGCATATATCCAATTATCAAGTTAAATATAATCCACATATATCAGTTGACATGTATATCATATATATCCACATATATCATATATGAGAGTTCGAATATTGAAAAACAGAAATATATATATCATAACTATGTAAAAAGATGTAAAAAATAAAGATTCATCAATCAAGAGGAGAATAAAATGCATATATCCAATTATCAAGTTAAATATAATCCACATATATCAGTTGACATGTATATCATATATATCCACATATATCATATATGAGAGTTCGAATATTGAGAAACAGAAATATATATCATAACTATGTAAAAAGATGTAAAAAATAAAGATTCATCAATCAAGAGGAGAATAAAATGCATATATCCAATTATCAAGTTAAATATAATCCACATATATCAGTTGACATGTATATCATATATATCTACATATATCATATATGAGAGTTCGAATATTGAAAAACAGAAAACAACCAAGCATTAAAGCCAAACACGTGGATAAGCACTAGACTTAAAAAGGAATTCACTTTGATATATATATATATATATATATATATAATAACTCACAAAAACATTAAATCTACGGCAAATTTTACATTATTTAATTGAAAATCTCAATATAAATGTGAATATTAATGTGTATTATCATATAATATATCCTAGCAATAACCAGTTTAGTCTAATATTTATTCATATAATTCGTAAAAAGTACAGTAAAGAAGAACATTTCTTTGATTAGCTCACCCTTCTAAAGCATTACATTTTCTGTTATATCCATCTTAATACTACATTTATATCAACAAGCCTGGCCTTCATGAACATTTTAAAACTACGCTGTATATACCTAGAACTCAGTATTTAAACTTTAATTGATATTTGATTTATAAACTTAAGCTAGCACTATAAAATTTTTAAAACCTTCCGCACATTGTAAAATGAAAACAACGGTGAACGCCAGTACAAATACTCGTACAAAGAAAAGGAAGAGGATTCAAACCAGAGGATTCCAGCGCTTAGCATGACATCACAATGGACACTAAGGCTCCTCTCCCTATATATACATATTATAGGAGCTTCTTCAGGAAAGTTTCGAACGAGGTATAAGTTACAAATTAAATATAACAATATTTTAACTTCTATAACTGGTAATACAATCTTAAGCAATCAGCCAACATGACATCTGTTCTCGTCCTCTGATTATGTTAGATTCTAATTTAAGACTATGCCAAGCTTAAGATACTACACAATACAATAACTAGTGGTTTGCATTTTCAATCTACTCGAACTGATATTTGAGAAATGGAATTTTTAAACACCCATAGATCTTCGTTACCTTTCTCAAGATTTTGACCTGATCCGGTGTCGATCGATTCTCGGAAAAATTGCATTTTGAACTCTAAATCCACCTGACCCTCAAAATTTATGTGCTACATAGAGAACTCGTTTGCGCGTTTAGGCACTGTGGGAGCGACAGTGCTCTCTCTCCCTCGCAGCCTCGCGTGCAGCTTCCTATGTGCGCATGCGCACAAACGTCAGATACCACGCTTCGCAGTTCCAGCGGTATGGTGTTTGACTGTTGCGCGCATGTGCACATAGGAAGCTGCACGCGAAGCTGCGAGGGAAAGAGAGCACTGTCGCTCCCTCAGTGCCACAGTGCCAATACGCGAGTCGGCACTAGGGGGGGGGGTCAATTACTATCAGTTTTAATTGCGTTATCAGTCTTAAATCGTAGAACATTTCGTTAGCTTAACAATAAGGTTCTTTGTAATTTCCGTTATTGTTATAATTAATTTAATACAAGCACCGAGAAAATGACCTCGTTTATGTGTGTGAAAAAGACGCGTCTAAAATTATTGTTGTGTCAAATGTACTTACAGCCATATTCCCTTGTATTGTAATGGTAGAACAGAAAAATTGAATTTGAAATTAGAATTTATATCGTTTGGTTATATTAAACTATACCATACAATCGCATCCAGACTAGTATAAATAGATCAGATACTGATCTGAACACACTATTTAGTGGAATATTTCCATCACGATAAAAAGAATATTTCAGCAAGACGTTTGATGTGCAGCAAATCCAATACTAGTATATTCATTCCCTTAGTATGCGAATATTAGAATTTTAAGCTGAATGCATTTTTAGAATCCCTGAACTCTATTCAAATATCCTTGAAGCAATCATCTGAATATTGAAACCTAGTTTTGATAAAACATTCAAAACCTCCAAATTAGCGTATCGAGCAGAGGACTAAGCTATATCTAGTTTAAAAATTTGAAAATAATGTTTTTAGGTAAAATCTATAGAACGCTCTGGAATTTAATTTTATCACATTTCCTCATATTCCAGTATTCAATAAGTTTATTGAATCATACAGGGTGTTGCAACATCTCACTTACCAGCTTTCGCAATTGGTTCTAAAGTCTACACGTATTTCTGATTTAAATGTGTGATAAAATTAAATGCGAAATTCTTTTATATAATTACTGTTTTCCAGAAAACTGATATTTCATTAAATTTTTATACGCTCCCTAGAGCAAAAAAAGTTCATTTAGGAAAGTTGCGCTGTACAATAACTAGTCAAAGAGAGAAAAAAGAAAAATCTGTGAAATTATCTACAATATTCTTAAAGATACATTTTCAAGGGAAATAACGTAAAAAAATAGCAAAATAGGCTAAAATTGAAATTGAGTTATCCCTCTGTTTGGACTAATTGCAAGGGCTGACTAAAACAAATTTTGCATAAAATGTGTCTGTCCAGTTTTTCTGCAGCTGATCCATAATTTGTAGAAGAAAATTTTCCGATCTTTAATTAAGCAATAATTCGCCAAATATTACAGATAATTGTGCCAGGTTTCTTTCTTCTTTAGACTAGTGACTGTACAGAGTAACTTTTCTAATTTAATTTATTGTGCTAAAGAGCTAATATAAAAATGTAGTCTCCCTACTTTTAGAAAATTACATTTTAGAAAAAAAAATAGTTTATATGAAAGAATTTCGCATTTAGTACTAATACACTTCCAAATTGGAAATATGCGTCTGAAACCAATTGCTGAATCTTGAAAAGCACTAACAACTATGCTGAAACACACTGTATAGTCAAAAATAAACAGGGAAAAAATATGTACAGTTGTGCAAATAATACATAGCCTATGGTGATATGACTTTAAGCTAGGATCCAATTGAATCATTTTCGTTTCTCAATTTCGCAAATTAATTAGTTGTCTTCTGAGAAACGAAAGTGTTTCACTTGGATCCCGGCCTTGATGTTTTCTGAGACACGGTGATGTTCCTAAAGAATGCCTACTGAATGTCCGTTATTGCTCCGCATCGGTCACTCTTTCCAGGGTATTAGGTGTCACGTGTTTTTGTGAACGTTCGCCATTGATCTGGCTCTGATCCCGAGAGTCATGCTGTTCGATGAAGGGCAGTACGAGGCTGCTGGATATCCGCCATTGCTGTGGCTAGTGTTACATCAACGTGTCCAGTTTGTACCAGTGGATTTTTCCTACCGTTGTGCTGGCTGGTGTTTGTTCGGCGTGACTTTAAATCTGCTGTCAAGGGGAGCCCGTGTTCTTCAACGCTTGCACCCGTAGAGAAGGAATTCACTAGAAGATGACGCGACTTAAAAAGATAATAGTCACGTGGTTAACCGAGCAGTGAATTTGCGGACATTCTCTAGAACTGGAAACGCTGTCGGGTGTGACGTCATGCTGTCTCTATCTATTCCTTTTCGATGCTTCCACCGGTGAGTGCTCTTGAATTCTACCTTCTTTCTTTTATAGAGTTAATTATTTGCTTATAGCTTGTATCAATCAAATTGCATTTTCGTAAATTAAGTTTGTTCTTTTAACACTGCCTTCTTTGTTTTGGCCTCTGTATCTTTTGTAGTCATCGTCCTGAAGGTAATCCCGGGACGTTGCAATGTATATACAGGGTGTCCCAAAAAAGATTGAAACGAGCTTTATTTCTTTACATGTTGGAGATAAGTGGGCAATGTAAATTGCAAAAATGTTGAAAGTAAGGTAAGAAATAAGACTACGTTAATGAAATAGTCCTTCCATTCATTTTCAAAAAGTTGCACTTTTTAAATTTTTTACGACCCCCTTAGACAAATTGGGTCAATCAGAAAATTTTTATTTTTAATGCAACATGATCATTAAAAAAACCGCATAACTGTATCTTTAAAATTGAGCGAGTTATATTTAATTGAAAATTGAACATTGTGAATGGGGATTGGGGACCCTATATCACATTAGAAATGTAAATTTGTGACATATCACAAAAAAGATAAAACTGGATGATAATACATAGGATACCCAACCGAATAGTGAGTACCACTGCTTTATATGATCTCTGTCTGTGTAATGCATTATTTAGATGTATTTGTGATAAAAAAATTTGACACATATTAACGTATTTTTGATCTAAACAATTTCCATCGTCAATTTGTTTATGATCCCTATTTTCACTGATGAAACAGAATTTCATATGGTACGTAAAAGTGGCATAAGTCAGATTTTTTCCTCTATCATAATTCAGTTGATTTTAAAGATACAGATATGCAGTTTTTCTAACGATCTTGTTGCATTAAAAATAAAAATTTTCTGATTGACCCAATTTGTCTAAGGGGGGTCGTATAAAAATTCAAAAAGTGCAACTTTTTTTAAATTAATGGGAGGACTATTTCATTAACTTAGTCTTATTTCCTATCTTACTTTAAACATTTTTGCAATTTACATTGCTCACTTATCTCCAACAGGTAAAGAATTAAAGCGCATTTCAATCTTTTTTGGACACCCTGTATAAAGTAAAATGCAATGTCAGTTAATATTTTAGATTTTTCATGGATTAACTGCGGTTTCAGTACCTATCTGCTGCTTTCTCTTCGAAGCGGTTCTTTTAAAATAAGTAGCAGACTCTAAAAATAGATGTCTGTTTTTTGATGTGAAATTGCGCATATTATTGTGGCGGAATTAGCAATAACTCCTCTGTTTAAAACTCAGAGAAACCAATTTCTCCAAAATTTTGCAAATGAGTAAATATATATTATACATTTTTGAACAGCTAACGTTCTTTTAAAACAAAAACGTTTGCATAAGACAGCCAGTACGATTTTTAAGAGCGAGAATTATATGTGTGTGTGAGTAAAACTCTGGATATATAAATTCATGAACACATACAGGACTGCAGACGTAAAAATATTTATTTCCGGAATTGGTTGTGCAAAATTCATGGAAAAATGTGTTATTACAAATCTAACTTATCAAAAGAAAATCATGTTTAAGTAGTGGTCGTTAACCCCTGATTCTTGGTTTGCAAGTGCCAGTAGCATGCTGTTACAACTGTCGTTATCCATGAAGTTTGAAATAATTTGAAGTTTGCCCGATTGATTATGTGTAGTTTAATGACCCTGATGAATAAATTTCAAACTGTTAAAATGTTTACTTAATACTAAGCAAAACAAGTGAATAATCTGGATTACTATAAAACAGGGTTAATCGAAGAGTTGTAAAAAATAAATTTATATTTATTTGAAAATTGTTTTCATAGTTAACTATATATATATGTGTGTGTGTGTATAAAGATAGGATCAAAAAGTTCGGAGACTGTGCTGATATCTCCAACCCCTGATTGGAGGAGAGGGGAATTATTTTACCGCGGCGTAGAGGCACATGTGACGCGAGATGTGAAAAAGAAGAAGCAGGTGTTTTCCAAACAATGCATGTCAGTGAACTGTAGTCGTTCGCGTTCGTCGGAAACGGAAATGGCGTTTGAAGAACAACCTGCAAATATCGAATTCTGTCAGCGTTTGTGGAAATCGCCGACAGAAACATTGCACCTGCTGCAGCAGGCACATTGTTTCTGCCGGAAGAAAACCTACACTGCGGACCTGTTTCTTCCTTTTCACATCTAGCGTCACGTGTGCCTCTACGCCACGGTAAAATAGTTCCCCTCTCCTCCAACCAGGGTTGGAGATATTAGCACAGTTTCCGAACTTTTTGATCCTACCTTGTATATATATATATATATATATATATATATATATATATATATATATATATATATGAGTTACTTTACAACTTATCTCTAATCTGTCATTGGAATTTCATATAAAATTTTTGTTATATATATTCATTACATCTATTTATATCGCTATTAGATCGAAAAAAATTATATTTACCTGTCGTTTGTAAGTTCTTGCCAGTTTTTTCCATTCTGTAAAACAGGATTCCCAGGAAAGTTCTTAAAAAGCCCGTTGTAAAGAAAGGTCCATGAGTGTACACGTTAGGTTTATTTATAGCAAAATGACCATGCTAGATCGAATAAAACGGGATTTCAGCGGCTCCTACGGGGGAATTTAAAACGTTAGGATAACGAATTCTGCAAACAAAGCGAGCAGACGAAAAATGCCAATTGCAAAGTTGTTGAACTTTAATGAATAGGAATAGACACTAAAATTGTTACGGACCGCATTTATTTGACAATTATTTGAAATACTTTAAATGGTTTAAACTTTTTTACTTTAAACTATTTAAACGCTCTTTAAAACTAATAATTTTATACGCGATTTTATATGTAGTATACTGATATACTCAATCTTTGCGAATGGCTATCATTTTCAGGATTGCTAAAATAAACACAGACATGCGCAGAAATATAACGCTCAAAGTGCAACAATGCACGTTTGCGTTCCAGAAAGAATGTGACCGCGTATTGTTACAAATTATCCTCTGGAATCGTGGGTGTGCTCTCAGGATACAAAAATGAGTCCACATTTCTGGATAACTAGCATGTTTATTCATAAACAGGAGGTAAACAGGAACAATATACAGCAAAACAACACTTAAATGCTCCACTCATTTCACGAAGCAGCAGGTCCTATTCCCAAACATTGACGATATCACAATTCAATGCAGCTGGTACCGTGTCAACTCCTCTTCAACTGAGTGATGACTGCTTTTATAGACTCTCTATACAAACTTTTAGAAATCTCTCATATATCGTAGAATATTCGCTATTTCGAGGTGTTTCGTGAACCTTCGAAAAGTCGCCAAATCTGTCAGCTTCCTTCCGAACTTCAGCAGCTGGCAACCAACCCTAGTGTCACGTCATAGGAAAGAGTGCTTGTACGGGTGCTTTCTTCGTATGGTTTTCAAAAGTGGCTCCAGTGAGAGCATTTTCCACGCTCGTAACAGTACTTTGATAAGCATTTCATGTGTTACAGTTCCTGGTAATGCGAATTTTAGACAGATATTTATTGCATTTCCTTTATTTCCGGTCCTTAGTCCTACTAATTTGACAATGTTTATGTATTTTGCCTTTTGGAGTATCTCGCTTTGTTGCCCATTTCGTTATATATATTTTTTAATTCTCCATTAGGGGCAAGACAATAGCTTTTGTTTGATAGCCAGTTTACTAGAGAGACCTAATGTTTACGCATTTATTGTGAACGACCTTTTCCGTACAAATTTACTGTGATGCTTATGGACTTTTCTAAGAACCCTCTATACAGATAAAATTTTAGCGGGATCGGTTGCCTATATATTGAAAAGGCATTTTGAAGGGGAGGTTGGTGATATATTCTTCTTGGGAGAGATATTCAGGTAAATTATCCAAAATACTTTTACAATGCCATCTTGGTGAAATTCAACTGAAGAAACTCAAAATACTAAATTAAAACAAGAAAAAAAAACAAGAATTTTATTTATTGCTATAATTTTGACCACTGTTTTGAGTTTTCAACAATGATCATACAAAAATGCACCTCAATCTATGATCTTGACGGTTTTAAAGCCTTCCATATCTAAAAGAATTCTAGTAATTTAGTTAATGACTTGTCAAATACTCCATTTTTGTCCTCGTTCTGGCGGAGTATCCTGTTTTTTTTTTCCCCCTTTTCTTTATACTTATTCAATTTGTAAACAACCTTGCTGCCCCCTATGGATCTTCGTACAGGCCTGCCGACGCTCTACCGTCGAGCTACTGGGGCTGAATTACAAGCTCTTATTGCCGAAGTGGACTCTGCACATTTCTTAGTTTTTGGGACTGTTATGCTTTGTTTCGACTTATTTTTCGTCTCATTGAGTCTCATTTATTCTTGTTCGGACGTGATTCGTCTTGCTGGGATATTTCTCTTTGTGTCTTGGCGAAAGTCAATCTTGTGTGCTACTTTTTACTTCGGATTGGTTGGATTGTTTCTGATTCTGTTTTCTAATTGGTTCTCTCAGGTGGACTTTTAATCCAGGACTTGGGTATATAAACCCTTCTGTGTTCCTTGTATTGGCGGAAATCCTCAACCTCATCAGAGGGTTTATCACCATGTTCGACCTAGATGCAATAAAACACCTGTTGATGCAGTTCGCAGAGCTAATACAAAAAAAGAGTGATCCAATGCAAATGGTCTTTGAGGCTTTTAAATTAATCGCGGATTTTAAAAATAACAGTGAGAATCAAACCCGCCATGGCTAGGTCCCAAAAAGAAAGCTTTAAAATAATATTTTGGAATGCGAACGGCATATCTCCAAGAATAAATGAACTTAGGAGCTACGTAAATGAAAATGATGTAGATGCCCTGTTAATTCAGGAAACTAAAGTTAGAGAAAATAAAAAACTAAATATAGCAAACTATATTGGCTATCACAACCTAAGCCCAAATACAACTGCTAGAAACCCCCATGGAGGAACAGCAATATATATTAAAAGAAATATTCCCCACGAGGAAATAAACAACATAAATCTTCAAAGTATAGAAAATACTAGCATAAAAATTAAAATAAATAATGTAAACCCATTTATCCTAACTTCAATATATGTCAAAAACATGAGTGGTATAAATATAGCTGCGCAGCTGGAACTGCTTTTCTCGCGATATCCAAACACAATACTCGCGGGCGACTTCAATGCACACCACCGAGCGTCGGGCAGTAGGAGAGCCAACATACGCGGTACACAGATACACAGATTACTGAACACAACAAACACCAACATCATTGCACCGTCGAGACCAACCTGCTTCTCAGGTGCCAACGGCTCATTCATAGACTTTGTCCTAACGAGAAACATAGAATACGCTCACACTATCGATACCCTGGTTGAATTCGACTCGGATCATTTACCGGTATTGGTGACATTCGATCTGAACACTCCCCTTCCAGCCTCTCTGGGACAAGAGAGGGTGAACTGGAACGTTTTCAAAAGAGCACTTTTTGAGTCGCACTTGGCAGTACCCAACATTATGAGCACGGCGGATATTGACTCTGCCACACACACACTCACAACAGAAATCAAGAGAGCTATTGCCTCTGCCACAACACATCGAGAGTCACCAAAAATGCCCACACTTTCCCACCCTGTCAAACAATTAGTTAGGCAAAGGAACAGAATGCGTAAGACATGGCAGGCTAATAGAGACCCTACCCTCAAAAGGGAGCTTAACAGACTCACGTGGAAAGTCAGTGATAAAATTGTCGCAGAAAAGCAGCAACAGTATAAAGAGTTAATTGAATCCCTTAGCTCGGAAGACGTATCGCTCTGGCAATTCGCTAAAAGACTCAGAAAACCTCAAATTAAACTCCCGCCACTAATAATGGCGTTAAAATCGCGTACTCAGACGAAGAAAAAGCAGAGGCGCTTGCTAGGCATTACGGAAAGCAATTTGAACCAAACCACGATCTAATGTGTCAGGACACCCTAAGAATGGTTAGGCAAACTCTAAACAACTTCAGGAACTCCCCGGTCACGGCTGAGATTAACCCAGCCACCCCGCAAGAGATAATTGATATCATCAAAAACCTTAAAAGCAGTAAAAGCCCAGGGCACGACAAAATCAGGAATATCGCGGTGAAAAACCTACCCCTAAATATAATATTTTACTTGACCACCCTAATAAACAAAATACTAAAACTAAATTATTTCCCCAAAGAATGGAAGGAAGCGATAATTATAGCGATCCATAAGCTTGGTGAGGATGCCACAATTCCAGCCAACTACAGACCAATCAGCTTACTACCGACACTTAGTAAAATTACTGAGAAAATAATTCTTAATAGATTGGACACGCACCTTAGTGAGAATGATATTATCATTCCGGAGCAGTTTGGATTTCGGCCAAAACACTCCACCACTCATCAATTGCTGAGAGTGGTAGAGTACATATCTTCTGGACTTAATAGTAAGACACCCACCTCATACCTAATACATAATCTCATACCTAAATAACAGACACTTCCAAGTTAGAGTAAAATATAACTTGTCTACACCCAAGCTCATTAAAAGTAGTGTACCGCAAGGATCCATCCTGGGCCCGACACTCTTTAACATATATCTAAATGACATCCCCAGGACCCCAGACACGGAGCTGGCACTCTATGCAGACGACAGTGCGATACTTGCAAAACACCCTTACGTCTCAGTAATGCACAGACAGCTACAACAACACTTAGACATACTCCAAACATGACTGGAAAAATGGCGAATAAAATTAAACCCCAATAAATGTCATTGGATTTATTTCTCTAGAAAACGTAAACCTCCGCCGCCTCTGTACATAAACAACCATGCCCTAAAAGCGGAAAAATCTACTAAATACCTAGGTGTAACGATAGATTCCCACTTAACCTGGAAACAGCACGTAACGAACTTAATCAAAAAAGCGTATATGGCCGCAGGAGCCTTATACCCAATGATAGGAAACGGAAATCTAAGTTATCAAAATAAACTCCTAATTTATAAATCGGTCATCCGCCCGGGAATGCTGTATGCAGCACCCGTATGGGGATATGCCTGTAAAACTACTATAGACTTACTAGAGACAAAACAAAACAAAACCCTAAGGATTATAAGGAAAGCCCCTAGATACTTACGAAACTCGGTAATTAGGAAAGACTTCAAAATAAAAACTGTTAGAGCCCAAATTAAAAAACTAGCGCTTAAATTCTATAAAAATCTGCCATCTGTTCCAAATGAACTACTATTCAATCTGCATGATTATGATCATCGCAAGGCCAAATCACGTAAGAGACCCCGCGCGGTACTTAATATTGAAAATCGGAATTAGGTAAGTCCTAACTTAAATAGTTGATATTAAATAAAAACTCGATCAATGTTTTCTAAAAAATGTTCTTAAACCTTAAACTGCCAAATTGCTAGGAAATCCTTAGATCTGCATCAACTCCCCAAAATTACTCAAACTCTAAATGTGCAACAAACTGCCACACTAGGAGCTAAGTCAAATAATAAAAACAGTTAATCAAAAACCTCGAACCTCCAACTATGGGCAAATGAAATAATGTCACAGTATGAAGATAAGAACCACACCTAGAGATTGGAGATTAAAGGCGCTTCGCGCCTGGTGCTCTTTTCTGGACGAAATTGGCGGAAGGAAATGCATTAACTGTCTCTCTTTCAATCCCAGCTCTTATGAACCAATAGAAAAGCCGACTCAATCCATTTACCCTTTGGGAGTACTTGTAGTATTGGTAATGTACATCCGCTCGGAGATACAGCCCATAAGAGTCTAGAATTTCCTGAACCGTGACGTGCCTTGACTATCTGTGGATCATCTTTTTGACTTTGGGCTTGTTGGTTCTCTTGCACCGAAGAAGGAGATCTAACGTATTCTCGAAACAACTGTACGCTGCATTATTATTTTATTTATACTTACGTAGATTAAGTTTTCCTTAAAATTTACGGATTTTTTTTGTTTGGGGGGGGGGGGGTAACCCCCTCCTCCCAATTTAAATACACCTCTGATAACGGTAACATGGACTTGTTCTTGAGTTATCGTGTTCTCACAGACACATGCGCACAAAGATGGAACATTTACCCGAAAGTGTTCAGAATATATTGAGAAAGTTTTGAAACATGTTCTTTTGCTAATAGGTCAAATTCTAAAAATTTTTAAAAAACAATACTATATTTTATGCAAGAGTATGAAAAAATAAAATAAATTAAATGATTGGGTTATATCTCTCTATCAATGCCCCTATTTACGGAAATCTCTTAAAAGATTCTTTTTACGAGTTGAAAACAGTTTATTGACGCTAATAGGTGTATTTTGCATATCTGAGTTGATGTAACCATTTTTATATCATTACCACTCCAGTTATTCAAATTATTAATTTTTATTTTATGCTGCAATCACTGTTATGAGAATTGTCATTTTTCTCCCACAGGAATTAATAATACTATGAAAATCTTAAAATTGGAATTAATACTGTGAGAATCTTAAAATTGGAGATCGAATCATGAGAATTGCTTAAAATTCTATCGAGTTTTTGTTTTAGTTTTTCATTGACTAACACGCATAAAATTTTATAGAGTTAGGAATATCAGTATATGAATGATAGCATGATGTCATTTAGGGTTGCACCGAATATTCGGTTGGTATTCGGTATACTGCCTATTCGGCAGGCAAACCGAATATTCGGTTCGGCCGAATACTTAAATATTCGGCCAAACCGAATAGTAAGAAAAATTTTAAACATTCGATAATTGGTAAAGCACTTTTTTTTATACAATGAATGAAAGTTATAGTATCATAGTGCAAAATTAGTTCAAATTGTTACTTACCAATATTATCGTATTTAAAATAATTTTAATGTAAAAGTAAACAATCTGATATTAAATTCTGTTGTTTTTTCAATTTTTCTTAAATCTTATCTCTTCACACCTTAACCGTACTCGTTTAAATATGAAGCAGTAACCAGAAAATAAAACTCATAATATTACGTGTTCAAAAATATAACGGTTAATTTTTTATAAAATATGCAGCTAAAAAAAAATCAATTATCATTTCACCAATATTAAAAAAAGGTGAAGGTGATTAATATATAAAAAAAAAACCAATTTGATGAATATTCAATTTTGCAGTATTTTAATTTCGATAGAGATAGAGAAGATACTGAGGATGCCATAGGTGTTCCTTTGTATCCATTAAAATGTGTCAAGTAAGATAACCAAAGAATTTCTCTCTATGTGTGTAGTTAACCCTTGTAATTTCTTTCATGATTTCTAAAGAGAAGATTACTTTGTTGAGTCTTTTGTCACAGGGTGTAACTGTTTAGTTATCTATCAGTATCTACTCTGTTGTAGTTTGTTGTAACAACAACTTAAAAAAGAATGGCTAGACATTCTGGCAATGTATCCTTTGCACTTTAAAAAGAAAAATGATTTGACTATGTTTGAATTTGTCTGCTCAGTTTCAATTCTGATAAAATTATTTATTAATTACATTACAGAAGAGACTAAGATAGCAAAAATTCACTTGAATAAATTGTAATTCAAATTTGTAATGATATTTTAAGCAACTTGGGTTTGTATTTGCATGTAAGGTAAATGCAAGATTCTCTATAACATAACATAACATGAAGCCATGATTATCACATATCAGAATCTAACTATCAATTATCAATTTATGCAGATAAACACAAAACAAATTAAGTACTATATTAATTTGCTTTTGAAATGATTTATTTCATTTTTTATTTATTTTAAATTAATAATTATACTTAATGTAAATGCAAACAAATTTAGGATGTTAAATGTAAATGCATTTAAAAAAGGCACAAAATAGAAACATTTTCTATTTTAAATTGGCATAAAATAGAAAAATTACCTTTAAAAAAATTTAACCGAATATTCGGTTAGAATTTTAACCGAATATTCGGTATTCGGCAAAATATGGTATTCGGTGCAACCCTAATGTCATTGCACTAAACAAAGTGATCTTTGGCCTCCTGAATAAGCTCAAGGTATATTAATTTTAACGGGGTGCCTTATCGCGAAAATTCCAAATTTTAATCCCCAATCGAAAAAATGAGTAGAATCGAATGAAAGAAGTGCTATGAAAATGAGAAAGTTTGCAAAATACCTTTAGTGGTTGCTCTGGAACTTATAGTGTAGTGATACTGTACTCAGGGATTAATTTATAGAAGATTGAGGCCCTGAGCCTAGTTGGAAATATTTTCCCAATATTTTAACATTTAGTAGTACCGTCCGTACACAATCACAATATATTTTAATAACTTTTTTAAAATTTCAGACTTTCATAGTGAGTTTTGGAACACTTAAGGGACAAAAAACTTAGGGGCCCTTGTGTTAGGCGCTCACTAACATTATAGTGTGAGCTAGCTGTATGCTGAAGAGTGACCCTTAGCTGAAAAAAGCTTACCCTGTGACCCTTAGCTGAAAGAAGCTGGAGAAATTTGTAATTCGCTTTTTTTTTATCTTTCTGCACCAGATGGCAGCACTGCAATATTTTCGTTGGAAGTCCGATTGTTATAACATGAAATTTGGAGTTAGAATTTTTTTTTTTTTTTTAGTTCTTTTGGAAGTGCTAGCTAAAACCCACTGTTCCCTATGATTTCGGGTATAGGGTAGAATACAAGTGCACATTCAAAAATCTGTGTATGTTGGGCACTCTAAAACTTCTCCTAACTCCGCCCCTAGATAAATTCGTATCATACAGTATATTTAATTTTAATCACAAAACCCACGGATGCAAGTCTTTCAAAATTCAAACAACTCGGAATCATGCTTCAACTGCAACAATCAACATCAATGAGCTCGTCTTTCATATATTAACGAAAAACCAGCAGAAAGATATTTAATTTTGTTATATCCATTAAAAATTTAACAGAAATCTACGTTTAGGACTTAATAAAGAAGTTTCTAATCATATGGTTTGCGATATGGACTGTTCATAAAACCACTCGGGGATAACTTAGCAGCCCAAGACTGTGATTTCAGCTACAAAAGTGTATGAAGGCAAAGGTAAACTTGATTATTTAACGACCCTGTGACCCTCAACTGAAAGGGTTGCAATTTAATTTGCCAGTACATGTTTAATTGCATTTTCCTCCACGAACAAAGAAACTACGAAATATTTATTAGTTCGGATTATTGCAAACCTACTCTATTTTAACTTTCTTGAACCTTCTTCGCTAATCCCTTTAAATTAGGACTACGAAACAGTACATAAAAAGAGGAAAAATAATATTTCTGAAAACATTCATTTTATGAATGAAAGGTTATATAAATAAAGGCTAAGTTAATATCACTCTTAAATGGCGGGGGGGGGGGGGGAGAGTAATCTCTCTTAAAAGAGATTACTACGTTAAAAAGTTTAGGTGCCATTGCTCCAGAATTTTATTTTATCACTTATCCTATAATCATGCATACATTTTACGCTTAGTCATTATATTCTTAAAAGTGCAATGCATACATGATTACAGAATAGGGGCTGCCTGCCCTCTATGGTCAGCATTTCTAGGCAACCGCTTAGGTTCGCCTATTTTTAAAGGCTGTCTTGCCCCGCAATGTTATTTCACAAAACTTTTATTTCGAAGTCAAAATTTAGTCAAATTTATCAAGGCTAAATGAAATGCAAATATTACAGAAGTGCTGCGAGTCGCAAATAACTGTAATGAGGGCTGACATGTGGGTCGTGAACTGCCGGTTGTTAACCCCTGGTTTTGCCAAATGTGATACAACGAAGAACCAATGTAATGGTTCCAGTGCTAGGGGTTTATGACCCGAAATTCCCGTGACTACACCACTCAAAAAAATCTATATAATAATTGTCTGCCGTGTTTCTGTCTCTACAGACCCCCCCCCCCTTCCCTCGGAAAATGGACTTAGAAGACACACTTTGCACAATTATAGTACAGTGCCTAGATATTCCAGTCATTATAGTAATACGCAACGGGATAGAACCGTATCGAGCTATTTTTGATTAGGACTATTGTATTTGGCCGACAGCACCATACATTATTAAGTAAAATAAAATTATTTAAAAAAGTTGCAACTTAAATTTTTAAGCATATTAATTTCTTTCTCATTGCCAGGATGCCAGGCTTAATACTGGTATGTCTTTAAACTGCAATCAAGAGAAAGTCCACCTGTCTGCAAACCGGTTTAGCTTCTATAAAAATTCCCCTTATTACAATAAATACTTTCCTTCTTTATTGTAAATGCATATCCATGATCTAAATAGAGTCCCTGTCTGTATCTGCTTTTCCCTCAACAGATATCTTTGAATAAGGATACCTGAATTCTTATATCCCCCCCCCCCTCTTCACCCGTGTTTCGAAAAAATAATCTAGCATGAATTTCTAAGAAAATTTTCTTCTCTATAAATAAAATCAGCAAGCAGCCTTTTGAAGGAAATTAAAACCGCCGTTCAAATCATCCCGTTTGGAAAAAAAATTAATGCGTCGTCTGGCGCCAAAGTAAATATCCTATCAAATCCGAAAAGGACCGCCTACGCCTCGAATGCGAATCACCTGAACCTGCTGACCTTGAAAACACCAAACATCGCATCTAAACATCATTATGGTTTCTGAGAATGCCCCGTCCCTCACGTCTATTAGAGTTGCTTCAAGGATTTGGAATTGCAGAGAGACTCGATTATCCAGAGTCTGCGACATATCAGCGACATATAAGATAAAATTGAAGATTTACATGGTCATGCAATATATCTATACGACATATCATGCGTGTATTATATGACTATACTTCTGAAGGCTAATGTGAATACAACGTGAAAACCATGACACAATTTTGTCTTAATAAGCCCATTATGCATATACTAAATAGTATTTAAACCTGTCAAAAACAGGGAAACGAATACTCCAAAAAAATTAAGCTGAAACTTTTCTTAATAAGTTTTGTTTTATTTAACAATGTGTGGTACTAATATGATTCTATTCCGCGGTAGAGTTTTAACCTTTTATGTCTCGGAGGGGGGGGGGGGGGCGCTTCGGAAGCATTTTTGACCGTATCACAATACTTCAGTTTTGTTCATGCATTACATAGCAGAAGAAGTAATTAAAAATCACTTCTATCGATCGACAATAGTTCGCATATTGTAAAGTGGCATCTGCCATATAACAAGACGTTGCAAGAAAGCACTCAAGCGACTATCCATCAGCACCTGTGGACTTTTGCAATCACTGACACTCGAGGCCGGTCATAAGCACGATCACACACTAATATAGACGATGGGATGGATAACTGACGAGCACAAAACTTTTTAGAATAAATATTTTATAATTTTTCTGGTAATAAGTATTGCAATTTTGTGTCTAGAAACGTTAGAGGGCGGTTTGAGCCACATTCACCTGTCAGAGTTATTTATATATATTCATTATAGAAAAATATTCACATTCCAATATAGATATATAAAGAGTAAAATATTCTGGTAAACGCTACTGGAGCTAGCAGCCTTTGAAGTTTGTTTGTTTTTTTGTCAAAAAGGAGCAGTCGGTAAATATATGTCCACGTTATTACTTTACTTCCCTACTACAATCAGAAAAGGAAATATCTAAAGCTTGAATATATTCTGAGCCACAATCGAACAATGATTTAAATAGTCTAAATTAACAATTTCAGTGATATCATTTTGTTAAGTTGCGACAACTGTTAAAAATTCCAAAAATTACCATAAATCGATTAAAATTTTACTTTCTTGTACTATTGTATAGGGAAAGTTTTGCTTTCCCGAAAACTTTGGAATTTGAGATATTATGATGGATAAGCAGGTTTAAAGACTATTGGTCCAATCTTGAACACTTTTGAAACAATTGTGTGTGGACCGTGGACACAAGTCGAGAACAGATGCACCTACAGAGGCTATTTACACATTTTTAGAACTAATTTAATGCAATATAATTAAGGTTTGAATTGAAGTAACAATATGTGTTTCTCAAATGTTCTATCTGATGGCCGTTTCTCTGAATTATCATTCTCCATCTTTATTTCCAAGATAAGAAAGCTTTTCCTAAAGTGATGAGTGGTATTTTATTCCACTCCTCTGCACAGTTTTCCATAGTCCATCCATTGATTTAGGCTCGCATATCTCCAAAAGCATAATTCATTGGTGACAGATCACGGATTTTAAAAGAACTAGTAGCAAGTTTGGTTTTAATACTTGTATCTTTGTCATTATTTTTTCAAAAAATTTAGCGGTAGTTTTGATGTGTTACTGCCAGATTTATCCTGATAAAGGTCTACTCTATTAATGTTGTTGTTGTCGTGTCCCTAACATTACATTTTAGGAAGAATGTGTGCACTGCTTCTGTTTAGCCTAAATGACCCGGGGCACCCGAAGGTAGAAGTCTGACTTCTGCCCCAAATAAGACAATACAACATCCATGCCCGCAGGTGGGACTCGAACCCGCAATCTGGCAGCCGAGCCATCACGAGGAAACGCCTGCCTCTTTGACCTCTCGGCCACCACATCGGCACTCTATTAATAATAGTAAAAAAATATTAAAAATTTATGTACTTCCTTTGGGTTCTTTTCCCGGTTGAAAACAATGCTCGACTATTTTCCCCTTTATTATTAATATTGCTTATGTTGCATTTAGATATGCGAATGCCAAGGTTTCCAGCTTTATTTAATCACAGAATAAGAGTATTTATCTTAGGAAAAAGCAAAACGTAACCTTCAACCTAAAGTTTGTTTATATGCGCCATTTTTAAAATAGACAAAATTTAACTACAGCAAACGATAATTCAGCGTTTGTAAAATGAGCTATTGCCAGAATTGGTTTTTGAATTAATTTAAGTTTTGTTATTGTCTGCAATAAAATCGTTCTAAAAATGTATAAACAAACCTCCGTATTACGATCAAATTTTTCAGATACAATTCGGCAAAAGCTATTAGATAAATGTTTAGCAATTATTTCTATTAGAACTTTAATTATTCAAATGTTGATATATGCATAGCATTATTTCCTATGGAAAAACAACAATATTTGGAGCAACTGCTGTATGTAGTATATGGAGGACATTGATAAATGGGAGTACGTTATGGATGTTGATGATATAAAGAAAAATCGACAGTTCAAAATATTAAAATATCGAAATTATAACCACTATATTTCAAACACTGAAAACTCTATCCGAAATCCAATTATATATCCTTGTAGGGCTTTCAAAGGGCTACAAATTATTCTCTTACTGTTCGTTGTTAGCAGTTTTAGTTTTTAGATACAAATAAACTTTAAAATCGGAATTTTGTAATCTGGATTTTTTTATAGGAGATTCCTAGAAACTGAAACATTTTTACCCCTTATTATTTATCTTCATCTTTTATACAGTTTAGAAGCTATTTCTATTTCGAGGGAAAGTATAAGCAAAGTGAAGCAAAAATTAGCTCGAGCTAAAACAAAATTCAAAAGTTTGAAAAAAGTTCAAAATAAAATACTAAAACATCAAAATTATTTTTATTTATACCCTATTTCCGATAACACTAAAAATTGTTTATATTTTTATCTGTTGAGTTCAGAGATATAAGCGTCCAAAGTGTTATACTTTTTTCGTAATGCTCTGATTTCAACCATAGATATTATTTACAATAAAAATTTATAGTAATACAGATGAACCAAATATATCCATCGGAGCCATTAAAGCTGACACTAACAAGAGAAAATGAAGTTTTTAAAAATGATTTCGAATAATTTTAAAAGAGTAACTTGATAGAAAATCTAAAAAGATATATATATACATATATATACATATATATATATATATATATATATATATATATGATATATACTATATATCATATATATATGATTTTAAATGAAATAAAATAAAAATAGAATAGAGATTTACACTTCCGATATTTTATCTAATATGTTCTTTACTATTCAGTTTGGGAGAAATTGAATCAAACCGTTTGTTTTATCATTTAACTGTTCTAATTGACGGTTATTATTTTAATTCCATAATAAATTATTTTCACGGAATAAAAATATGTATTTTCGTTGCTAAGCAACACTATTTTATTTTATTAAATATTTTTTCTTTTAGCAAAAGCATCGTCGGTCAATTCAGTGGAATAAAACCGTAACATCACGACAACCGCTGAACTTAAAACGTTCGAAACATTGGCACAGATGCGCATAGAATAATCTTACCAAATTAAAAATAATCGATTAAAAAAGTAGATTTGTATACAGAAAATATCGATTTTCAATTTTATATGTGCAGCACAAAGTCATGTTACAAGAATATATAAATACACATTGAAAGACTTTAGATAGTATACAAATTCTTTATGCACATAAGATTTGTATTTCTTATACACGTGCTAGAAAATGTATGGTATTTAAAGCAGCCATTCAGTTTTTCAAAAGGTGTAAGCGTCTGTTTTGCGAGCTCACGCGCAGCTAAGCATCGCCCGTTAAGCGGACGTAATGCGCCGTAAATATTCGCGTAAGCACGCAGTACGTATGAAGTAAGCATTAAATTGATGTAGCTTAGTTTATTCATTCTTTTATTTCACTTATATTTAACTTTTGCGGGTCATTTGATAGAAAAAAGACTTTTTTATTTTAGATTAGTAACAAAATCTCCTTTAAATAAACTATCTCCAGACCCCAAACAACATGCAATTTACCCGAGTGTGAAAACACGATAGCATGAATAGTGCTTAGAGTGGATACAATGGTGGAACCTTAAATCCTAAGCCCCCCCCCCCCACACACACACACACACGCACACACCAGATTATGACTTGAGCCCCCAACTACTTGCATTTCCTAGATTATTTCATAATTCTATCTTGCGTACTTTTACAACTCTGGGCCTTCTTCATTTCAAAATTTAGTAACGTACCTTCATGTAACTGAATAGAGCGCGATGGCTTCAAGAGCGATAATGGGGGCGCCTGTTTACATAGCACCCGTAGAAATTTTTCCAGGTGAAGATGTGCAACGTCGACTGTCTTGATGCCCACATTTGTGATCTTGAACACCTACGGGGGGGGGGGGGGGGCAAGTTCCATATTGCCTTCCCCTATGGCCGCTCATGCCTGTTTAGCTGAACATATGTTTGCCTTAAGGACCAAAGACCATATATTGTGCAAAAGGCGCCCTGAAATTATTTGCTCTAGAGCGCAATTAGATTATTTATCCAGTTGCGCTACTGGCAAGATTTCGTGGAAAAGTAGTTTCCCTCTTGATTGGATATGTATATCACACAGGCAAGCAAGTAAAAATTGCGCTAAAATAATTGATTTGGTGTCTACGATACCTACAATGTACAATTCCCGCTCAATTTCAACCTCGTTACAATATCATTCTATGTATTGTGGGAAAAGTGAAAATTATAATTCTCATCTTCAGAAAAAAAAAAAAATTCAATTTTTTTTTACTCCCATTGTGGAACTGAATTGATCCATTTTCATGATTGTTTGACTTCAGCAGATTTTCTTGTTTTTATTATGATCCTCCCGTTTTGAAAACTGCGAAAAATGTAAAATGCAACGGCTGAAATCGAAATGTCACATCTGTCAAATATTCTCCAACGCCTTGTTCTAATAGAATGCCATAAAAACGGGCAAATGCCGAGGGAATATTAACGGCAGTCATCGACCCTTTGCGTTGACAAGCTTAAAAAGGCATGAATGCCGAACGGACGGTTGGTTTCACTTTAACTGTTACTTTAACGTCAGACGATCTTGCCTGGGGCGAAGGATTCTTGTCACTGCTCAGATCGTCTATTTAGAAATCAGCCTCAAAGTTTTATTGGAACTGGAATGCTTGTTTTGATACGTAACAGCTTAAGACAGCAATTGCACCTCCATCAATCATACCGAAGTCACGCTTGGCAGAGTGTAGACGCTGACTGCAATGCCAGCCAGGAACGTCGAGAGTGCCTCAATTTTATGAACCTCAATGAATGATATTGACGGATTGATCTTGCTTGGATTTAATAATGGAAATATGATTGAAAGTAAATTGCGAGTTATAAATTTATCAGACGAATTTAGGGTGTTGAAGTCATGTGATGTCCACAGCAAATTTTTTCTTTAAACTATTTGTAGAAGTGAAAAGTTTCATAAATATATTAAAAATATTATAACATGACAATTAAAAATTGTAATATAACATTTTTGTGATTTTTTTTCCAAACAGTGATAGTATAAAGAAACAGGCTCTAACATTTTGATGCATTTACACTTTTGAACATATTTGAACTTTAATCAGCCACTTTTACTTCTCCTACAATACATTATGTATGTATGTATGTATGGAGGGTTTCCTCTAAATCCTTTAACATCACATTAATTTTTGATTGAAGGTGTTCTAGAGCTGCAGAAGCAAGACTATTAATAGGAAAGCGACTATATGCTCTCCACTGAGAAAATTTACAGCTCTTCCAGTGGCGAATTGGAGGATTGAGAGTTCCTATCTCGAAAACGAAGCAAGATAGGCGAAATTTTTCAATTACAAAGCTACAAATCTTTCTCTATTTAGTATGTACTGTGGAAAGAAGTGCAGTATATATGCCACATGTACGCAGACGATAAAAAATGAAGTCAGAGATAATGAGTAAAAAGGAATAATTAAGATGCTACATCATTTGTCTGCAATTATTATGCTTTATTGTTTACTGCACAAAAGGATAATTCTAAATTAATTAATATTAGCTTTTAACTATGATTATTATTTTTTCCATGGATATTTCTCGCTTTTTTTTTTCTTCTTTTTTTAGAAGTACTTCAGTAGGAAACGAGACATTTGCATAAATACAGCTTTTTGTTGACCTCATATTTCGTAATCTACATAGTATGTACAAATCTCGTTTGTTTTCATACTGAGTGGAGAACACTGTACAACTTCGTATTTGAATATTATCGCCTATCATGCTTAGTTTCCGAGATAGGAATTCTACTTTCTTCAATTCACCGCTAGAGGCGTGACAAATGTTGTCAATCGATAGCCCATGGTCACTTTCCTATGAGTAAAGTCTTATGTTACTGCTCTAAAACACTTCATTCAGAAGTAAAGGGAAGCATAAGGACCTTAGGGGAACCATGTATTCCATATTATTACGACGCATTTAAGGGTGTGTTCTCTCAGGATACAAAAATGAGTCTGAATTTAAGGATTACTCACGCTTTTCTCAAAGCAGCAATAAACGTAGGAACAAAAGCAGGAACAAAATAAAATTAATAACTGGCAAATTCACATCAAGAACAAGCACAGTAATACTGCAATTTAAGGCTCAACTAATTAGCAAACGAAAAGATCGTATTCTTAAAATATTCGCATATTCACACTTCACTTTTACTTGTATCAAAGACCGAGAAAAACCTAATTAAATCTAAAAATTCTACTCCAATCAACGCGTTTCTCGGGGTTTCCCCCAAATCGCCAAGGTGTCCCCATTTCGCCAATTATGTTGCCAAGTTCAAGCGACAAGGAACCTTTCAGTAATGACAATTGATAGCTATACCTGTCACGAATACGTCAAAAAGCAGTGAATGACGTATTGGGTATTTGTAAGAGTATCTAAATGGAATGAATGGAGTCAAATAATATTCTATGACACATCATAAAATGCCGCGACAAAAAGGAGAAGTAAGCGGACGTACGTTTCGAGAATCTTTGGATTTCCTTCTTCAAGAACAAGACTGGGCATGAACGCCCAAATGGTAGCTAGACTATTATGCCGCCCGGACGAAGATTACAGAGAAGGGTTTAAATTTATAAAATCTAAAATGGGAAAAAAATATATCTGAAATAAATATGTTCACTATTTTTAAATAAATGAACGCGTTGTAAAACCAGAAATGAATGCATAGCTTTATTTAAGAGATATTACGAGAAATTTCCGAGATATTAGAAATTTTACTTTCCAACAAGGAGCACAATATCTCTTGAAATAATCAAGCGAATTAGATGAAATTTGAAATGGTTATTTTTTTCCGGTAATAAAAAGCTTATTTTATTTTTCAGCGAGATAATTGTTACAAGAAAGTTCGAATTCGTATTTGTTTTCTGTTTTCGAACAATGTAAAAATTAAATAAATGTGTCGACACATATTATTTTTCTTTTGTGTCAATAACTTTAAAATTTTCTGTTTGTGGTGTTATTTTCTGTTTGCTTTATTTACTCGTACAAAACAATATGAATTAATGGCAATTGTGTTTCATTTTTATGTTCCAGAAAATTTTCTGTGACTACTTTCCCCTATAGTATATTTTATCCGCAAAAATTCAAATTATATATTCGATTTTTGAAAAGAAAATGTTGAGTTGTCTCTTCCAGTCCGAGCTTTTTAGTTACCAGTAGCTTCATATATATTGATTGAGATATTTATATCACATTTTATTCTACTTGCGATAGTTGTTTATATCATTCAAAAATGTTTGAATCGTGCCCAGGGTTGCTCAAAACATATTAATACATTCAAATCAGAACAGAGTAACCCATGGTTGGGGGGGGGGGGATGCTATTACTAGAATGGGGCGCGTGGTGTTTGGGAGTGGCAGCCCCAATATTTTTATGGAGGGTGTTACGTAAAAGATTCACAAATAAGGGGAGATCAAAAATGGAGGGGGTGGTACATGATAAATGTTTGTAGGGAGGTACGCAATTTGTATGGATGAGACCGATCCGAGAGTTAATTTTTGTTCCAATCGCAATACTTTCCTTTTATATATACTATATGTTTCACGGCTCAGACGGGGGGTGGGGAGGGATCACCTTACTGTTTAGAGCAGCTATTTCCCCAGTCGATATACTATATGTTGACGTTTTCGCAAAATCCTACATTTAAATAGAAAAGAACTTGAAATCCTTAATATGCGGTGTGAAATCTGCTTCTCTAAGCTCCGCCTCTTCCACAAGTCTTGCGTAACGCAGCCCGTGACGCAAGCTGCTCATCATCTCTCACCATTCTTTTACGTTGTCTGCCAGATCAGGTGTGCCTTTCGGTGGAACATGTGAGTTCAGTCGGCTGCCGTGGAACAGGTTGAAATCGCGTTCTTCCCAAAATGCTGTAAACAAATCCGACATGACTGGCTGCGCAGTTCTTGTTGTGGGAAGGTGAAAAATTATATAATATTTGGAGACTTGTATATATTCGGTGTTTACAAAGGACAATGGTGTGTTGCGGATGTACCCTAGCAGGATTGACTGTCACAGCAGTAGTTCTTGGACTGGTGAGTAATGTGCTTTGTCCACTTCGCATATTTTAATCTTCTAAAGCAGAGGTCCACAAGCCTGTTACTCATGAGCACCGCAGTATTTGGCGCTCTTCAGAAATCTGTGAAATTTACTTCCAGGGTTGGGCTCGTAAAATACATATCCTACTACATTTGACGTATAATAATAAGTGGTACATATACATCGTAAAAAACCTCAATTTTTCTATGTGTAGAAAACCCATCCAATCATTTTACTTCAAAATAATATTTTAAGACTTTAAAAAATATATGATACTTAAAAATATTAACATATTTTTACAGTTTAAGATAAAAAAAACTCAGATTACCAGTTTGTAATTTTATTGCAATTAAATACATGAATAATGATTCTGATACTTTGGGATTTTTAATTTTTATTCATACAATATCATATCGCCATAAAAAGGTAACAACTCACTGAACTAATTATTCCAAATATAATTGTTTGTTCTTAATATTCACCAGAAGTAATTTTTAAGGTATGATTAATTTTCTAAAGGCTGGAGGGGGAGGACGAGTTTTTCCTCATGTTGTTGTCCTTTGGAAATTTTTGATTCTTTTTTTTCTTTTTAACATTTTCATCCAATGAAATTCAAAATTTATCGTATATTTTGAGAAATTTTCATTTTTATCATGAAGAAATTTAACTTTGAAGTTAATTAAAATTTTTCCCACATTGTATTCTAACTCATTATTAATTTAAAGTATGGAATCATCTTCTGTATTCCCGGATTGGGGATTATCTGTTGAATTTTTACCTTCAAAAAATTAATTTGAAGTATTGCTTAATTCCTTTTATTTCCATGGCATTAAAACATCAAGTATAAGAAATTACACTAAGCATAGTATGTATCAAACTATAAGTCCTTTAAAGTATACTACTAAAAAGTGAAATAGGACAAATTTGAAGAAATTATCCATTGTAACCGTATTTAAGCTAAATATTTAAAAATGGGAAAAATATTTTTTTTTAAAAAGCCATGGTTCAAACTCTGGTTGAAATTAACACTAGCTATGATACACAAATAATTGTTTCGAATAGGTGAATATGCATTTATTTAACGTATTATGGACATATTGTCAGGTTGAAATAACTCTTTTAAGTCGAACAGTTTCATAACTAAGCTACTCATCTCTGGGATGTTGTTTTGAACTCGTTCCCAAAAGGTTAACAGTTTAGTATCATTGAAGATACATACCAAATGCTCCAGAAGTTAACCATGTTGAATAATAAAAAAAAGTAAACAAATATTTTTAGAAATTATATTACATCTTTGTATTAATAAAGTGATACTGATAAAGTTTTCCATTATTTTCACATACTGTTTTGAAATTACGAATATCTTAGTATATTATTTTGTAATTAAAAATTGGAGGAGTAAACCATGTTGAATAATAAATAAAGTAAACAAATATTTTTAGAAATTATATTACATCTTTGTATCAATAAAGTGATAATGATTAAGTTTTCCATTATTTTCATTTAGTGTTTTGAAATTTCATATATTTTGGAATTATGAATATCTTAGTATATTATTTTGCAATTAAAAATTGGAGGAGTAAACCAAGTTGAATAATAAAATGTAAGGAAATAAGTTTTAAAATTATATTACATCTTTGTACCATAAAGAAGAGATGTATGTGATAAGCTTTCTACGTACTCTACGTATTCTAAATACGTATTCTACACGTATTATACATTTGTGTTTTCTATCGTAGAAAACTCAACCCTGTACCTCTTGAATACTTAATTTTGATATTCAAACTTTGGTCTTGAAATAAATATAAATTCATTGAAAGGATATTTTAGAAATCCTTAAGCACATTGATTTTTATTTTTAAAATTATAGCTGTATCCATGGGGAAATATGTATTGTGCGACCCCATTACGATTAAGAGAAGTTAAAAAAATATCTTGAGTTATAATTTTTATATTTTACTTTTTATATTTATATAACTGAATACATTTACATATTTTGTTATTGAATCTGCCTGAAACTAGTATTTAAGCCTGTCAGAGATAGAAAAATTAACTCCTTTAGGCTATCACGGGTTTCTGCAAGGTCTAGAGAGAATTTTCGAAAAAAGAAAAAAAGAAAAAAGTTTTTTACGAGGAGGGGAGGGGTCAAAAATGCAGTTCCTCCGATCTCCGATAGTTTCTATCACGTGTGTTCCGCACTATAAATATGCAAGGATTCAGTCTTCCAGATAGCGGGGGGGGGGGGGGGGGGGAGAGAGAGAGTCTGAAGGGTCTGGAAAGGCTTCTTGAAAAAACTCATTTTCTCCCACTCAGCAACCCAGTCACATTTCATCGAAATTAAGTCTCACTTTTCACACTTTTCATTATGATAAAGTATTTTATTGTGGTCAAGTATTTATTTCGTAGATTTTTGGCGTAATAAAGTACTTAAAATACTTACTTGTTTAATTCTATTATAGTACACCAGTTTTGTCACCTTCAAATATTCCGTCGTAAGATATTTGAGTACCCCCCCCCCCCCCCACACACACACACACACACTCCTTAAAACGTCGGGCCGAAATCGCACCTGCGTCCCTCTATCCGGATTCCTGCAACTCGAGGTATAGAGTTGTTTACATTCTATGTGTACTGAAAACATTAAGTAAGAAACTTTTAAAATACATATTGAAATTAAAAAATGCACTGGAGTGTGGATCAATTCGACTTTCTTATAGCAGATTTTTTTTTTTTTTAATTTACAAGAAAAAATTTGAAAAATCGGTATCATGATTCCAAATGATTATAGTTACAGCTTGTTACCCTTGACTTTAAAAGGCTTGACATTTTTTTCGATTGATACCATACTTGATAGTGTATCCCCCCGGGGGGGAATAAGTTGTCCCCCAAAGGAAGCTAATGACGTTACAAACAAAACAAATTTGTATCGCGGTTATTTTCACAACAATGATTGAAACTATTAACTCGTAGAATGCCATGTTAAAAAAAATGTACAATTATGAAGTTTTCTCTGAAATTAAAAAAAAAAATTCTATCTAGATCTACATTTTTTTATAACAAAGCTGCATATAAAGTTTCGTGAAAATCCATTAATGTTTGTGGCTGCTATTGTATACACAAGAAATCGAACGCAGAATCAGACAGACAAACGGACATCACTCCAAAAATAATCAAAACATGTTCAGGATGTCTTAAAACATATTTTTTGACATCCTGAACATGTTTGTTGATTGGCATCAACGTTTCGAATTCGAAAATTCTCGTGAAAACAAAACTTTCTCTGTACTATATATTGCTTAGCGTGAGAAAGTAAACATAATAATATTTTAATGCCTCCAACACATGATTTTCCGTACAGATTAGATAGGGTGTGTGTGGGGTGGAGGGGGAGAAAAAATAACACAAATGGAGTTTTTTGTAACATTCGATCTCGCCGAGAGTCAATGAATAAGAAGTTCACAAAAATCGCCTTATTTCGAGAGATATCGCGCATGTTGTGGAAAAGCAAAAATTTCTAATGTCTCAAAAAGAAGCGTGTGATAAAACCCAAACAAGTTTATTCATTCTTTTCTGGTAAAAAAATACGCACATAGCACACCCGGGGCGCGGTAGCCCATTGGTTAGCGCGCTGGAGTTGCACTCGGTAGGCCCGGGTTCGATTCCAGCCACTGCCAAAACTGCCGCCGTGTTCATGCGGAGTACGATCACGTTAAACATGTGGGTCCGAAAGTCCTTCCGAGAGGTTGGTGGTAGGGGAAGGAGGGTACGGTCCCTGTGGATGCCTCCCCCACTGGGTTCCGGTCTAAATTGGGTGGCACTTCCCGACCGTCCAAACAGTTACCTTACACCTTTCTGGTAGGTCGGACGGTCTGGGTTTCAACAGCACATAGCACACCCACTCGTTCGATAATAGCGAACTTGTATGTTCGATGATTTTGGGGAAGATTCAGATCAACGAGCCATTTATCAAGAACGATGCATGTTGTAAATGGTACCATTTCCTTTTAAACGAAAAATCAGGTATACAATTTCTGTTACTGTAATAATTATATATATATTTTTTTTTTCGATTATCGAAAAAAGTAAATGTTCTCGAAACATTGAGGGCCCTCCTTTGACCCCCTCCTCTTCGGAGACTAATGTTCCCAGCGATTAACGATTGAAATAATCGCATGCTGAATTTCATTCGATTCGCTTAAATTGTTCGAGAAAAATGCCCAACACAGACCTTCAGAAAATGGATTATTAGTATCCAGGACTTTATTATAATACTTTTACTTTACACGTGCTATGTATTAGAGGGAAAGTTATAAAAATCGTCGTTATGGATCACCACTATTCTATATCTATTAAGTATATTAACCTTCTGCTTACGGGTTGGACAGCGTCCGTCCCAAACGAAGAGCCCCCCAAAAAGACAGGTATTTGACATACCCCATCCCAAACAGTTCGACTCCCCTTTGCAGGCATTGGCGTCCATGGACGCCAATACGTACTCCCTCCACCATGAACGTCCACGGGTGGTCAGGCATCAAACAACCGAAATCCGCTTTTACGGGTGGGAGGAGTCTTGACTTTTTTGACGTCACAACGGGACAAACAGAGATGCGGATTCTATTGAAATGACTATAATGGTAATAAGCTTTACCTTGTCAAATAATTCTTCTTTTTAATATTGCCTTAGTCTAAGAGCTTTGATTGAATATACAGCAATAATCTACTTTAATATAAGCAATTGATTAGTTTTTATAACATTTATAATATGGATGGAGCAACGATGAATTGGGGGGTGACACTATTATAGCTCTACGAAGAAAAACAAAATAGGGGATAAGTATTTTAAGGTTCCAAAGTTTCAAAATGAGTAGATAATTAAATACCGAAGGGAAAAATTACTTTTAATCATGCTGCAGTATATTCAAGGCATTTTCCATTCAATGATTAATTTAGATTTCAAAAGTGAGATTCTGTAAGGAAATGGTGTCCATAGGGAGGCAAGAGGGGCACTTTCCCGCCCCCTGGACGTTCAAGGTCACAAAGGTAGGCATCAAGCTAATTAATGTTGTACATCTTATCTTGCCCCACTAAAGTCAGTGGTTTGCACCCTCTCGACAAAGTTCTATGAGCGTCCATGGCCTTCACCATCAGGGTGATTGAGAATCATGAAGGGGTATAGCTGATTTGCGATCATATCTACGTATCTCATACCTCTCAGCGATTGCTTCGAAAGAACAAAAGGACCCAATGCAGACCAAGTGAATACGTCCCGTACTATCGCATTTCTGCACTATCACATTCCCATGACGTTTGCCTTCTCAGTATACTATGTACGTAGGAAAAGTAGAAATCAATTTTTTGATCTACAGCAATTCTACAAGAAAATCCGTCGCACGCTTATTTTAATAATCTCCTCTGTTGACTTAGTAAGCAATTTTCGCTCAATTATCTCCAACAGTATAAATGTGTCAGAATGCGTAATTTTTCACCTCTGCGTAAAAGGTTAACGATACCAAAACGCTTTTCTGGCTTAAAACTCGTTTTCTCAAACTTGAAGTCTTTTCAATTGCACCATACAAAATAATGAAGACGCCCTAGGCTCAGAAGTAAGCATTTTGAACTTAAAATTGAGGGTAATGGACTGTTTGAAAATATTCTAAAGATTCACGTGGAATTAAAACGTACAATATCTTAATAACGATTTTTTTCAAGCAAAATTTAATTTTGTATCCTATGGTCTAACTAAACGTTCTGGCAACTGGTTTTGGATTATGAGTAGTTCATCTATTGAAATATATGTATAAACTAGTATTGAAACCTGTTAAACACGGGGAAACTAACACATTTTAAAAATGATGTTGTATTTTTTCTTATATTGTTTTGTTTATTATTGTATGGCGCTTAGCGTCTAAAATAGTCAATTTTAACTGAAATTTGGCTCAATTAGGTGCTGTCCCGTAGTCTGTATGCAAAGTTTCAGCCCTCTTAATCACGGGGGATTTAAAGAAGATACGTATGATCTTTTATCCCCCCCCCCCCTCGTCCTCCATATTATTCAGAGAAGAAATCGAAAATCCGTTTCCGTTGGGTTTTGTCTAGTGCTCTATTTCGACCCAGACTGTCTAGCCTACCTGAAGGTGTAAGGTATCTGTTTGGACAGTTCCACCCCGTTTTGGCCGAAACCCAGTGCGGGCGGCATTCACAGGGACATTGAACTTCTTTATCACCAACCTCACGGAAGGACTTACGGTTCCACACATTTAACGTGCCCGTACTCCGCGTGAACATGTGAACAGTTTAGACAGAGCCGAGTTTAGACAGAGCCTGACTACTGAGCTGTCCTACCTCCTTGAAAACATAATTGTAAATATTCAGCCTTCTTATCTACCGAGGGGTTTCTGCAGAGTCATTAAAAACTTCAAAAACAGTTAGACGAAATGTTGTATGCTTTTGTATGGAGAGAGACAGGGAGAGAGAAAGCAAGAGAGAGAGGGGAAGAGAAAGCTAGAGAGGGGAGAGCGAAAGCAAGAGAGGGGGGAGAGCAAGAGAGAGGGAGAGAGAACGCAAGAGAGAGGGGCGAACGCAAGAGAGAGGGGAGAGAAAGCAAGAGAGAGGGAGACAGAAAGCAAGGGAGACGAGGAGAGAGAAAGCAAGAGAGAGGGGAGAGAGAAAGCAAGAGAGAGGGGAGAGATAAAGCAAGAGAGGGGAGAGAGAAAGCAAGAGAGGGGGAGAGAAAGCAAGAGAGGGGGAGAAAGCAAAAGAGAGGGGAGATCGCAAGAGAGAGGGGGAGAGAAAGCAAGAGAGACAGGGAGAGAGAAAGCTAGAGAGACGGGGAGAGAGAAAGCAAGAAAGAGAGGGGGAGAGGGAAAGCAAGAGAGAGGGGGAGAGTACGCAAGAGAGAGGGGGAGAGCGCAAGAGAGAGGGAGGGAAAAAACAAGAGAGAGAGAGAAGAGTTAGCTAGTTTTCGAAGTGTGTTTTCAATATGTTTTAAGTAGTGAGCGCCATAACCAGAGTCCGTGGTTCGACATGGTGGTCCCTTAACTTATAGAAGAAATTCTAAATTCAACTCGTGGAGTGCACCTCTGCTACGAAATGCTGCTGTAATCATCGCGAAATACTTGCACGCATCCCAAACACTAAATGCTTATTACATGTTGCATTTCCAACGCCACGTAATTCTTCATTGTTTTCTCCTTCGTCCCACCACAGATGGAGATAAAGTGAAACAATTCGTAGGAAACAACTCCACATGTCAAAGGCCTTCAAACAATTCAGGAGTGGATGGAAAACCACGTGACGGTTTGAAGGTCGCCCGTTCAGCCAGGTAATGAGAAATTGTGTCTGAAGGTGTAGGCAGACTCACTGACGGATTTGCTCTCTTGCCAGTTGTAGGCTATGAATTTTGCTGCTCTTGTTTTGTTATAAAGTTTGAATTTAAGCGCTCCTTATGTGTTCCTTCTGGAATCTGTACACGGGTCACGGGAACACATGTATATCCCCCGTAACTTTTAAACCCCATGTCGAAGCGCCACGAAAGTAACGTATGCCTATAAGAAAGTGAACAGTTAAATGAACTATGGCAAGGCTCTCCAGAATGAAAGTACTTGTAGCGCCGCTAGTGGCGAAATGAGGAACTTATGAAAGCTAGCTCCGAAAACAAGAAGTAGGGGGAAAAAAGTCCAATTACAAAATAAAAGAGCTGTGCTTCGTTAGTGCAAAATTATACTTCGTTCAAGAAAGCTTGTCAAAGCAACACCTGTAATCCTGTAACCCCTGTGATGCTGCATGCTGTTCGAGATGTGGTTCAGCCCCGAATCGAGATAGCATCGTCGCTGATGGCGAATATTTTGAACACTATGTACGTAAATAACTCAATAGGTTATTTGCACATGTATTGCACGAATATTGTGTTATGTCCGTGTTATAAGTGCTTACTATATTCACATGTCTGATCATTTCTATAAGTGTTGAACCAAGTATCGTTTTGTACTAATTAAACACTGCTCTGTTATTTTGTAATTGAACACTTTTGCCTATCTGTTGGTTTCTGAGTTAATTTTCCCAAGTCCAAATTTCGCCACTAGAGGAGCTACAAGTACGCTAAATCGATTGCGCATGGTCATTTTGCTTCTCACGTTGCTTCCGTGACGCTAGGATACGCAGTTATATGGCATTCCTATTAACCCATACGCAGTTATACAGACATTCCTATTAACCCTGTTTGACGGTCATTTGTTCTTGAATTATCGTTTCCACATCTCAGATGTATCCTTCCAAAAGTGTCAGAAATGTGTTCAGGAAATAGTTCTTACCATCAAAATCTCGAATTCGTAAATTTTGATTTTTTTTAAGGAAGGGGGGGGGGGGGGAGCAATACTTTTCATACAATGGTACGAGAAAATAAAAAGGAAATTTTGAATATTTCCGAGTAAAACATTTTCTTGACATTTTCGTACTGAAAGGGAACAACAGTTGGGAAAAGTCAGTTGTTCTTTTTCAGGAAATAAAGTTTTCTGAACCTCGTAATAAGAAATTTCCCAGGATCGTATGTATAGGCATTAAGCGCACCTGTGACCAAATTTTTCCATCTCTGGGCCAGATTCATGAAGCCGGGTTTGAATCTTGAGTATGGCTGCCGCGCCCTGTGTATATGCATACATGCTCCGTAATGGTGTGGAATCAACTTCAAACTGTAACTTCCGGTTGAGGCAGCTATATCGTTTGCATAAAAAGGTCAGTTGGGCACTAAAAATATCCAATTCTTTTCCAATGGACGGTTTCTTCTGTTAAAATTTTTATTCTGCTTTAAACAGGGCAGCTAGATTTCTTCATCTTACAGGATAGTTTGATATACATATTTTGCAGTGTACGTTGAACTCTATAAACGATGTATTAATATTTGTTTCGGTAAAGTATATGCAATATATAAAATTTTGGGAAATAAAATATTTATATTATTTATTATATTTCATATATATGAAATATAAAAAATATATGAAACATAATGAAATTTTTTAGTTTGACAAGTTCATATACAGTGTTCCTAAGAGTCCTTATAAGTACCCCATTAACTTTGTAAGGAGAGGTCTATGTGTGTACACATTAAGTCTATCTATGTTAAAATGACTATGACCAATAGAATAACAAAGATTGCTGTACCCCTAAAGAAGAATTAATAAAGTTAGGAAAGCGAACTCTTCACCAAAGAAAGATAGAAGAGAAAAGCCAACTACAAAGTTGTGGAGTATTTTCTAATGAATTGAAATCAACAATGAAACTTTTACTGAAGGCAATTAATTATTTGACATAATATGATTATTGGCAGATCTCTGTCTTATACATACATACATCTTGATACTCACAATGTCTTCTATAGACTAAAAAAGCAGTACACATAAAACGAACATTGGACAAGACTGATAAAATAAACAGACACACACATTTTTGTTAAGACAGTTATAAAAAAAGCTCTAATGCAGAAGAACAAAATGTGTTTTAGGGTCTCCTCTTCCACAGAGCAAACAAGGCACTTGTTGGAGTCAGCTAGGTGGAATCTATTCAAGTCGGCCTGGTGACTATGTGACCTATTCTCTGTCTTATTCGGGAATGATACAATAAACAACACTTCACATGAACAGAAATCTAGTGCAGAGCCTGTTTAAAATTATTTTTGTGAGACACAATGCACGAGTGAATTCCTGAAAGAATAGAGCCGCGTTCTATGATAAGCATTGCAAGCGTCACCGTCTTGGAAGCCCTGATCATTAAATTTTTTATATATATTTATTACTTTCCGTATACCTGTTTCTTTCATTCCTGGTGTCGATTCCTACTCATTATACGATATCCTACTCATTAGACAATGTCTTACAGCTTTGTACATAATTGGCTTTTTCTCTATCTCGCCATGTTGCTGAATTCACGATCCTAACTTTTAAAATTCTCCTCTAGAGCCGCTGCAATATACTTTCATTCGACATGGTCACTTCACTGTAGATAGATCCAACGTGTATATTCATTTACCTTTCCATACAAAATTATTGCGGTGCTTAAGGACTTTGCTAAGTACACTTTACATCAAATACCACTTTATATGGGGGAGATATTTCTCAAGGGTTCGATTTTCAAGGAACTTTTCTATAGTTTAAAAAAAAAGTTATAATTATGTATTTTTATAGTTTCGTAAAACCCTGTACATATAATATTTTGAGCTCAGTAAGATTATCAAATATTTTAAATTTTCACGTTCTATACTACTGTCTGAAAGCTATATTTCTATTAAGAACCGACTTCCATTGCAGATAATCGATAAATCTTAACTGCATCACCGATTCATAATCGATTTAATTTCATAATCGATTAATAGATACTGTCAGATAAGAGGATCGATGAATCGGCTTCGAGATTTATAGCTATTCATCTCCACACGATGAAATAGCAGAAACCTGCAATGGCAGCAAGAAAACTTGCTACGCTCTACAATTTTGCGAACATCAATTGAGACTGACAAACTGAGTCTTGCCACGCAGCCGGCAACAAATGAGTATTGAACTCAGGTTGCAATGGCCAAGTTAATATATCTTTACTGCTATGAAATTTTTAATAAACAGGGCCTGATTAACGCACGGGCCTCCGAGGACCCTAAATTTTGTATGTGATAAAAAATGTAAACAAATAATTTTTTAAATAATTCAAAACTGGTAATATCAGTTTTCATTTTAAATTATGAAATATGTTAATAATTTTGAATGTTATACATTCTTTAAAGTCTTAATATATTACTTATTTATAAAGTAAAAAGTTTGGAAGTTTTCTGCATGTACCAAAGGGCCTTCAGATCCTGTGTCCCCAAATATGTTATATGCTGATGATTTGCATGTGTTTAATATGCGTTTAGTGCATGCGGGGGGGGGGGGACGAATTAGCACCAGGCCTTGAGCCTCATTTTGGTTGAATCAAGCCCTGCTTCGATGGCCATGTCATGAAATCCGTCGCCTTCATTGCAAGGCTATTAAGAAAGTTCTCCATCGCAGCCAAACCACGTGAAAGTCGTTCGTTCAGCCAGGTAGGGAAATATTATTGTCCGAAGAAGTAGATACATTTTTTGAAAAAATGAATTAAAGTTTTCTTGTGAGACAGTTATGACCCAATTACGAGTTACTACTTAATAGAGCGAAAATATTGATATTTCGTATCATGAAAGTAACTAGATTAATACAGATATAATGATCAGTTAATAAGTGCACGGAAATATCGAAATATTTCCGTAAACTTAAACGTAACCAAAATAAAGAGAATTTGATTCTTGAAACGTAAATTAAAATTTGATTCTTGAAACATAAATTAAAATTTGATTCTTGAAACATAAATTAGAATTGGATTAGAATTTACATCTTTAGAATTTAAATTAAAAATTAACATTTGTTTCATCATTTAGTTTAAAAAAAGATAGTAATCCTAATACTTTAATTTAAATGAATTAGATTTTCTTAAATTTTTATTATTTTTCTAACGGGTTTAACAATAATATTTACAAAAAATGTTTGACTCTGTCAAATATATAATATATTTTGTTTTTTTTTTCAAACAAGTACACACAGAGAGCGTTTCTTACATTTTTTTTAAGCGAATAAAAGTAAACATTTACTTCTGTTGGGTAACCCAGAAATTGTTTTTATAATATCTGGAAATTTGAGTGTAATTGCTCATTTGTTAAAAATGACTCCTCTGGAAAGCATAAGACTCCTTTAAAATAAGTCAAGGAGCATTTTTACTCTTCTGGAAAATTTCTAAGGCAATCTCTGCTTGACGTAATACAGCTTTGGTGGATTATGGAATGGCTGAATATGATAATAGTCTTCTGAAAACAATACCGTTTAAGGATAAAGTTGAAAAAACATATAATAATAATGATATTCTCAACCAGTAGGAGATTCTATATCAGTTGACGTAATACAAGTACATTGGACTTCGATTTTTGTCAATGTTTTGAGAATAGTAGTAGATGTTTTGTTAAATTACTTTCGGTAATATTTTGAGAAAAATAACAGTTATTTTGTGAAATTAGGAGCATTTAAGTGCTGTTTGACTGTTTATCGTTCCTGTTTACTCTGTGCTTGTGAATTAATGTAAACCATATGTCTCTGTCAATGGCTGGACTTATAGTTAAATATCTAAATGAGGTTTTCATCGGCCTAACGTCATAAGATACAACTTGATAAAAATGGATTGGACAAGTTTATAATGCCCGTTAAATGTTAAATAAGAACAAAATATTATAAAACTTAACATTTAATATTTTTTCTGGTAGCAATTTAAAAATATAATTGCTTCCAGATAGTCCATGGCAAAATTTTATTGATCGACCGTCCTCAAAGCTAGCTTCTCGGAATAACACCACTTAAAAGCATTCTTATGCAGTGCTCATAGAGCGAAAGTCCTGTTATTGTATACTGCCTGTGTTGAAGGCTTGAACCACACGACCAACCCTAAGGCTTACGGTAGCTTATTGTGTGGCCGGATATACTGCCTGTGTGAAAAAACGTTAGTGATTCTTCCATACTTGAATCAGTGTCTCTGTACCAACTTTAATTCAAAAGTATTTGATTTTTAGATTATGTATTCGGGGGCAAAACACATTAGCTTGGAATCGAAATTATTATGAGAACAGGGTCGCCCATAAGGAGGGACTAAAACCACTCGAATGAGGATCCGGATTTGCAATATTTTCTTCTTGAGATTAGAGAAAACATGAAAAATTTACACAAGAGAAAATCAAGCACGTCATAAATGTTTGCAGGGGGGGGGGGGGGGGGTGCAAACTTCAAAAATAATTTTACAGCCAAATTTAGCTTTTTTAAATCATTTAGCACCCAAAAATGTCTTATTTTAGTCATAAAATGGCTATTTAGAACGTTTCCTATAAATGCTTTCCATAGACGTTAGAAATCTAGCCATTTTTTATATTCAATGAGTAAAATAAATTTTGTGCAAAGAAGAAGAAAAACTTGAGCAGCGTATTCAAGCACAAATAAGATAAAATGTGTATACAGCTGTTTCGAGGATACGCGGAATTCCCTTCGTCAGTGCAAGAGAACCAATAAATTCGAGTCAGGAAGACGAAATGGTCTAATTCGTCTTTCTGATGGGTCTAATTCGTCTTTTCTTTTCTTCGTTCTCTGTTGGTTCTCTTGCACTGATGAAAAGGATCCAGCGTATTCCCGAAACAGCTGTATACTACATTTGATCTTATTTATGTTTAAATATGTTGCTCAAGTTTTTCTCATTTTTGATATTATTCTAGCCATAAGGTTCATATGAATGTTGGCAACACGGTTAATAATATAGACATAAGCATACAGAAGATGCGGACAATTGGTAAAGCCCCAAAAGACTGGGTTCATATGGCCGGTATTGATCACGTGGCATCTACTGCATGGTCCATTTGTTTTTAAAATTCCCGAAACGACGAAGACAGGAGCACTAGACTTAGCTTCATGCCTGGTTCGAAACCTATCTTCAATTCGTCTCTGATAACGGGTAAAATGCGACCACGCAATATAAACTTTTCGTGACCGATTGGAATCTTGTATTTCTATCCAAAACTTCCTTATTACGAGCCTCTTATTTATCACTCTAAATTTGTTTCTTCCGGGTGCGAAAAAGCAGATGAAAGTGATCGGTAATATCAAAAAACAGAAAATATAAGATGTGAAATTGAACACAAATAATTCTGACAAGAAAAAAAAAATTTCATGTATTTTTTCGAATTCGACACTTCGTTCAATATCACTTAGCAATATCAAATGCACATAAGCTAGCTATATAGACATCAAATAACCGGTGGAAATAAAATTTATCAGAAAATGAGCATTTGAATCCCTCCATTCGTTCAGAAGATAACGTCTCGGCAGACTTACATACACACAGAGACATCACTTCAAAAACATTCGATTCGTATTCAGGGATGCTTGTGAAGCGTGCTTTCCCGGCAAAAACTCAAACTCGAATTCGAATTTTCCACCCAGGCACAATACTTAACATTATACTATGTATATTTGGAAAATAATAGGAATTAGTTTAATGGGCTCATTATTTCTGAAATACGGAAAAAAAGTGCAGCACCCATTTAACATTAGGTTGGTTGGTTGATTAAAGTTTTCTGACACAAAATCCAAAGGGGATATTCTGCGTCAGACATATGGTGCCGAAATACATATATTGGCATGGATTAAAAACAAGTGTATAATATAAAAGAGTGATATAATGTGTGAATAAAGCACGGCAATGAGACATATACAACAATGAAAACAAGATGAAAAATGGCTAAAAATTTATAAAAGGTAACGTTAAAAATGATGGAAAAAAACTCTGTCCTATAAGAATGGGAAAAGCCCCAAATGAGAATTTTGTCTTGAAATGCTTAAAACGAAACAGTTTATATTTAGTACAAGTAATTAAAATATGTTTTACACTCGCTGGTGGTTTGACAAACATTACAAAAGGGTTTAATTTCTCTTAAAAGTTAATTTCTCTTAAAAGTAAATGCCTATGGGTAAAACAAGTGTGACCAATGCGCAAACGAGTTAAAATTACCTCAAGTTTCCTACATTGGAAACGAGTCCATTTTCGTACTAAGGGTTTTAACATTAGGAACTCAAATTTTCAAGCAGTCATAACTCTCAAACGAACTGGGTGAAATGTATACATTTTATGTAAATTCTAGGTGCTGTGACCTGAAGAACTATCAAGTGGATGTTGTCCCTTTGAAAAAAAAAATCGAGTTGGTGCGAGTTTAATATAACGATGACCCCCTATGCAAATTAAATGCACATTTATTTATGGAAGACATTGCTTCGAGTCTAATGATACATTTGTTTTTACTGTACAATATAAGGAGCCGGAATAACGAGCGTTGTTCGGATTTTTATTTAGCCGACTGTACAAATCAAAATCTTTCAAACAAACTATAGCTTTCATGCTAACATTCTACATGAAAGTTACAGTTTATAAGTCTCTTATCGAAATTAGGAGGGGGGATGGAATTATTTATGCACAGAGATAATTAAAATTTACAGCAATAAAGCTTTTACAAAATAAAGCTAAGTATGCTGATTCACGGATAAGACAAATAAGGATAAATATAAGATTCTGTATAAAGCCGTGTTTTGTGTTCACTTAATCTTAAAGCTTAAGTTATCTAAAATTAAAGCTCACATGCAGGAAATTACTTATCTATAACTTATCTTCAAGGACGCAAAATTCCTCGTCAGGTTTCTTATACCGCAGTCCAAAGATTCTTGAAACCTAGCTTCCATTAAAAAACATATAGTATCTATGGACTTATTTCACTCTGGTTAGAAATTATCATAACCGAATAGTTTGTCAAACCTTTAGGACTGACGATAGTCTCACTATGCAGCTAGTATCGAATTTATAGATTGAACTTGAGCTGCACAAAGCTGCATGACCATCAGATTCAGCAGTATACACAAATGGGGTGTATGATGCAAATTCTATCCACTAAATTTTTATAACATTTTAAATGAGTGCTATTATTACATAAAATAGCTATTATTACATTAAGTGCTATTATTACATAAAATATGCCTTTAGACGTAGATGTAATATTTTTCATCCAATTTTCTATTTTTATTTTTCAATACAAGTATATATGTTATTATCGCGTTTCCATTTCAATTATCGACATCCATGGACCGGTTTCGCGCGTATTATATACTCGTCAGCATAGAATAACCGTTAAACAAAAACAAGAAAGATCAATCATGCTTAAAGCATTGATTATGAAACACTTTCCAACTTCAATGCAATTTTATTTAAACAAGTCTAAAATGCAATACATTCCTCGGTAATATTTTGAAACTTATCACAATACTGCATTAATTTATTATATTTGAAAACTTAAACCTTCATCGAAAAAAATGAACTTCATTCAAATGACGGCATTGCAATATAAATTGCCTGGTTTAAACATCTCTAAAATGTTATACATTCCTCGGTAATAGTTTTAGAATTATTATAATACTACGATAATTTATTATATTTGAAAACTTTTGAAATTAATTCAAATGACGTCATAGAAAAAATAACACGCCTGGATCTCTCTATAAAAACAGGATTTCATTCATAACTTTCTCCTATTCATTTCATTCATCACAATACTATAATAATTTATTTTATTTAAACATTTTGTTTAAGACCATGGAGCTACAAAAAATTAAACTCTATGCTTGAAACTTCATCGAAAAAAATCGTCCTTCTCTTTATGAAATCAATTAATATTTCATTCATATCAGCCATGCAGACTCCATGGACTAAATTATTTTGTGTTAAAAAAATACAGGAATTCTAATACAACTCATTCTATATATTTTGCTGTTTACATTTTACATAGGTGAAAAATAGGCTTAGTTGTAGAAATAATCAAATTTAGATGAGCATTTAAACTCAAATATGTTGTCATTGCGTTGTTTCAGTATGTAGATGCACAGAATTTAAGCAAAAATAAAGTAGTTTTAGGACGGATACAACACTCAATATGAATTAAAAAGAACTTAAAAAAATCACGATTTTGAAACAAGATGGATGCCATATATCATTTTGAAGTGGGTCATGTGATCGTTTCATATCATGGTCACGTGATCGTTTCATATAAGAGGTGTAATTATTATTTTAATTTTTATTTAAAAAACTACTGAATATATTTCGCTGAATTTTTTTTTATATATTTTATGGAACAATTTGAATATTACCTAAAATTTTCGAAGCAATTTGTGAATTTTAAATCCGCTTAAAAAATGTTTGAAAAATTAGGTCCCATAGGGCTCAATGTATTTCATTTTTTCTACCCGGGTTCAATCAATCCAAAACTAATTGGGTAATATTATTCATTTATATTCCCATAGGTTCTACAGACCGTCTGAACAACATACTAAAATTTCATTTTGATTAAGTAATTTTTACGGCAGTTATCGTGCTAACGGACAGACAGACAGACACACAGAATGAACAAAGTCATAAACACTTTTCAACTTTGTTGTAAAGTGTTAAAAAAAGTGATGTGTCAGAATTTTGAGAACTGTGCGGAGACTTACAAAATATGTTCTATTACGAAGTCGGCTTTGCGTGTTGGCACTAAATTGAAATAAATGAACACCGTTGTTTGGTAGTTATTACGAGCCATTCTCGAGACGTTATAAATTTTTCTTTTTACGGAGAACGTCATATATTTTGAAATAGTCAAGCGAATTAACTAAAATTTAGTATGGTTATTTTAACAGGTAGAATAAAAAGAACCAAATGATTTTAAGCGAAGACACGTTAAAGTAGGACTCTATAATGTGTGTTATTTATCCGTTATATCGAAATTTGTTTATGCAGAGAATATCTTGTGTTGATCAGATCAGTTTTTTTTTTAATTTAACCTAATTCTTTGTTAGTTGATATTAAATCCTGTTAGATTTCCCCACATCTAGGCGTTTCTCTTATGGAGTGTTAACACAAATGATTTGATTACTTTCTTTCTACGTAAAACGTTTGTGGGACACGCATGAGGGTTGCATAAAAATTCTGTATTCTGTTTACATGCATTTAAATACAATCCCCGAAGGAAAGAACACTCATGACAGAATTTTAGACACAATTTTGATATATATATATATATATATATATAATTTAACGTATAAGTCCAATCAGCCTTTAAAGAAATAGAGGTGGGATACAATATTTATAAAACACCCTCTATAAATAAAATGTTGTGTGTTCAACTGAAGAAGTAAATACTTACAGAACTGTTCTAGGAACGCTTACAAAATAATAAACGCGCTCTTATTGCAGATAGCAACATCCATGGACTTGTTTCGAACTTCTGTTTTGGTTGGCTACAATGGAATACTCGGAACTTACAATGACACGAGAAAACGTGCCATGTGCCACCATTTGGGAATCTTTTGTATATCGACAAATTGAGTCGAAAATTCTGTAGTTGCCTATAGCACATAATAGATTGCAAATAGCTATTGACTATAGCACACTGTATTACTTCAGATTGCAAGTAGCTTTTGACTATAAATCACACTGTATTACTGCAGATTGTAAGTAGCTTTTGACTATAGCGCACTATATTACTGCAGATTGCAAGTATTGGTTATTTTATGCTGACCAATATGCATAGAAGTGCGAAATTTGTCCATAAATGGTATTATCGTCTGTAGTTTAAATTATATAGTAGCCGGGTTGACTAATAACCTTCAGATGTGGCTAGTAAACATTCGTGTACTAGTAGCCACTGTAGCTAGTAACTTTCTGTCATCAACCCTGACGATGTCAAAGAGCAGCCAATAAAAGTTTAGAAACTAGCCGTGAAAAATAGAAGTCAAATATCTAAGTATGTCTTTTTTATATTATTGCTTATGAAATATAACTCCAAAAATAATTTAAAATTACCAAATTCTTTAGATATTGAATATTTATTTATTTTATTTTGCGAATATAGCTCTCATTACTTATGCACGTTCCTATCATTTAAATACATTAGCATATAAGTCAGTGGCTAATAATTCAACAAGACTGGCTACCAAAAAGTTGATATCTACTAACTAGCGGCTACTAAACTACAGAATCATAATTTAAGCTATATTATCCCCAATGGACTCTTTTTCCTGTATAAATGTTACGTATTGAACTAAACAAGTAAATCGTCTGCGCAGAAAAAAAATCTAATACCTACCTTAGAAAGGTGTTGCTTACATTCTTCTATCATTCTTTCAGAGTGATGTATGGCGGTGTGTGTTCATTTTCTCAGTATTCAATGACTCAGTAAAAGTGTTGAGCTCTCTAATTGAATCTCCCCCCCAACCTATTTCTATTTGATGGAATAACTTGGCACTTGAGTGAGTGCAACTTTTTACTGGCACTGTTTTCTGCAAATAGTTTCAGGACGGAAATTGAGGAATGCTTTCTGTCGATGACTAATCACAACCTCAAAATGTGGTGCGGCTGGCACAACTTCTACAAGATTTATTTTGCTACCTACAGTTTTCCTAGGAAAATCCTTGAGCAACCAAATGAGTTCGTTCGTTTGACCCAGATCATCCGATCTACCAGTAGGCGTAAGGTATTTGGACGGTAAGGACAGTACCACCCAATTTAGACAGGAACCCAGTGGGGATGGCATCCACAGGGATTTAATGTGCCCGTCCTCCGCGTGAACACGGGGACAGTTTAAGCCAGAGCCGGGAATTAAACTCATGTCGTCCGAGTGAAATTCCCGTCCGACCACTGGGCTATCCCACCACTCCCACAAACGGAATAAGTTTGGAATAAAAGATGCTTGAGTGTATTACGCACGTTAGGTCTTATCTATAGTAAAGTGACCATGCTTCATCACATAAAATTGATTGTGGTATCCTTACTAGAGAATTCAAGTTAGGAACAGGAACTCGGCAACAGAGCGATATAGGAGAAAAATGTAAATCACAAAGTTGAGGAGCATTGTCGAATGAGTAGGAATCGACAACAGTATGATGCGAAATGTGTATATGGAAGACAATAAAGACCTGTCATATTCCATCAGTTGCTAGATTGTTTAACACGGTGACACCTGCATTGCTTCTCAAAGTACGTAAAATGATTCTTTCTAAAATTCAAGTGTCTATTGTTGCTAACGAAAGGCATTTGGATCAGGTTCTACACTAAATTCGTGTACACGTAGGTATTGTTTATTGTATCACTAGAACGAATAACCGGGTCCTAAATAAACTCCCGTAAGATCATCTTTCAAACAAACTTCGCTCAAAATTGCATTAAAATATAAAATAACAAAATAACTAAAACATAAACTAAATAAAACTAAAACATAAATAACCTAGTTCGCATTCTTCATCGAGGCGTATTTTCCCGTGTCCTGAAATACATATGTACCAAATTTCATGGCCGTACACCACCTAGATTTTTCGCTACAGACCGACACAGAGAGACAGATATCTTACTTTATTATTTTAAATTCCTAAAGGACGACAAACCGCCTATAACCACATTGTATTACATAAATACCTTTGTAACAAATGCAGCATCAATACTTATTTATTAAGCAATGCTTCATAACTTTGAAAATGACATTTTTCTTCATCTTCCTTTAATGCCCAATTGGTTATCCTAACTCTTTTAATTCTCCGCTAAGGAGCGCTGCCATCACTTTTATTCGATCGGGTAGTGTCACTTTACTATAGATAGATTTAACGCGTACACTCGTAGATTCTTTCATTCGAGGTTATTTGGGAACTCTGTCAAATGATTTGTGCTTGTATTATTTTGTGAATGGGTGTATTAAATGAATACAGTAGCTACCGCTTAATTTAATTACTAGTGTGAGAAATTGTTAGTGTGTATGCAAATTAGTTAATGTGAATTTAGTGTAAAGTCAAATTAGTTTTTAGTGTGAAGGCAAATTAGTTTGTGTAAATGTAAATTGTTAGTGTGAATGCAATGAATCTGTATAAAATGAATGCAGTAGCCGCCTCTTAATATAATTGTTAATGTGAATGCAAGTTAGTGTGAATTTAGAGTGAATGCAAATTATTAATGTCAATACAATTATAATGAGTGCGAATGCAATGAATGGGTGTATTATATGAATTCAATAGCCGCCGCTTAATTGAATTATTAGTGTGAGTGCAAGTTAATGTGGATTTAGTGTGAATGCAAATGAGTTATTAATATCAATGCAATTAAAATTAGTGTGAATGTAGTTATAATTGATGTGAGTGCAATAAATTGGTGTAATATATTTAGCTCTTCTGCGTAACCTTAAACGTCCTTTCTGAGGCAAGTGTCCTTCTCCCTTGTTTTCCCTTATGGACGCCCATGCATTCGCAAATTGCTCAAGGACAGCATTACTAGAGTTTGCAAAGAGTGCAGACCACCAGGCAATATATCGGATCTAGATGTGGTTATTAAATGCTTAAACTAAGCTGATAGTTGGTAGATGTAAGACGATAGTTTGCTATATTACGTATAATCTTATTCGGATTACGTGTGATGTTACGTTCAGTCAACATACCTGCCTCAACGTACAGCTATCTGCATATTACATCATATACGCTACAGAAGCAGACGTATCAACCAGCTGATCATAATACTGTGGCTATATCTAGTGTATGTGAATTTAAAGAAAAATACGTACTAATGCGAAATGAATTAAATTAATTGAAAATTATTTAATTCTGGTGAAAAATTCTGCACAATGTTAACTTGCATAATATTGACTCCCTGGAACGTCTAAACTCTTCGAGGCAACATATTCTTTCCTGGACCCACTGTTGGCAACATCGTCTTACTGCAACCAAAAAAATAATAATAATAACCGGATTGTAGCTCAACCCGACAGTACCATACCCGAATTAATTTTTAGTATCTTTTTTTCAAATTTTATATATATATATATATATATATATATATATATATATATGTGTGTGTATATATATATATATATATGTGTGTATATATATATATATATATATATATGTGTGTATATATATATATATATATATATGTGTATATATATATATATATGTGTGTGTATATATATATATATATGTGTGTGTATATATATATATATGTGTGTGTATATATATATATATATATGTGTGTATATATATATATATATATATATATGTGTGTGTATATATATATATGTATATATATATATGTATATATATATGTATATATATATATATATGTATATATATATATTTTTTTTTTTTAAATTGGTATCATGAGTCCGAATGATTACAATTGTATCGTGTTACCCTTCACTTTAAAGGGCTTAAAAATTTGTTTGGTTTGATTCCAAACGTGACAATGTACTCCCTGAGGGAGGGGGGGTATATTGCCCTCCGGCGGGAGTTGGGGCTAATGACGTCATAAACCCAAAAATTGTATCGCGACTATTTCTCACAACAATGATTGAAACTGTTAAGTCTCGTGATTATTGAGCCATAAATAAACCCTTTTATGCATGATTATGGTAATTTTGTCTTATGCTGCCGTATTAAAAAATATATATAATTGCGAATACACTTCGAAGTTTTCGTTCGAATTTAAACACATTATATCTAGTTCTAGAATTTTTAATAATAAAGCCGGATATAAAGTTTTGTGAAAATCCATTAATATGTGTGGCCACTATCGTGTTCACAAAAAATCGACCACAGACATGCATACAGACAGACGGACATCCCTCCAAAAATAGTCAAAACGTGTTCAAGAGATCGTAAAACATATATTGGCACCAAAATATCGAATTCGAAAATTTTCGTGAAACCAACACTTACTCTATACAAAACAGTAAAAAAAGTCTTTTCGGGTGCAATTCAAATTCATAACGATCAATCGCTGAAAAAATATAAAATACATTGCCATATTCCGGAACAAAATTTGAATTTAGAACGAAGAAAAACATCATTATTTACGAAGATTTGAAATCTAAACCATATCACGTTAACTTGCAAAAATCTGCATGTTTAGTGGGTGTGATATCTGATTTCCCGTCGATGTTACTGAGATATTAACGTAATTAAAATCACCGGTTTATGATTGCTGCACGCGCTATGTGAACGCTTTGCCGGTCTTGAGCCTTGTTGGAACGCCCGAGCAGATTATAGATAAAAGCCCTCAAAATACAACTTATGAAAACACTTCCTACATGGTTGAGTTGCCATGCGTGTAGAAATCTTAACCGTTCTGCTCCTGTGGCTTGTGATGATATAGGCTTTCGTAATCAAAAATCTTGCATTTTTCATGAGCAACATTTCATAAACATATATTCGGTGTTATAGAATCGAGTTATTGAAAGGAGTGAAGTCTAATTTATTTGCAACCTTTCATGGGATTGAAATTTACTGATCTCAAAATAGCACAATTATGGCAACATATTTATCAAATTGCAAGCGCAGTAGTGATTTTTCATTGAATTACTATCTCAATAATTGGGAGACTGTATTTTTTTTTATCCTTGTTTGCAATATCAATTAAGAGCAATTAATGAAAATTCATTTTTTGGTAATATCAGTTGAGTCGTACTAGCTTTTATTTAAGACTAGCTGTATACAGTCATTTTCCGTACGGAATGTAAAGAAACTTAATTCACATTTGCGTGATTCCAAATGTAGCGAGAATGCAAAATCGCCAACTTGGCAGTGCCGAGGTTTTGATCTCAGGCACAAAGCGTGGTAAGCCAGCGTCATAGTGTTGAGTAGAGCTCCTCTACTACAGGCTGACTTATCAAGCATATTGAAGCCCATAGGGTTCCATACCACAGTTACAGAAATTATAAAATAAGTGTTTAAAATAAATACTTTATATAAAAAAATATGTTTCAATTAGAGTATTGTAGAATTTAGCTCGCACAAGTATGCTCCAGTACCTGGTATCCAATTATTTATTAGCCATTGTTTTCTTCTTTTTTCGTTTCTAGGAAAGCGAAATAGCCTAAAACCCTTTCTAGTATGATAAGAGCAGTTTGGTGCAGAGCAACCACCTATAATTATTTCAATTATACTTCCTACAGTGAAAATACGAATAGAGCTAATACTAATGGATTGCGCATCCAGCTATGGTGGGCTTCAATATGCTTGATAAGTCAGCTCGTATATAAAGGAGCCTTAGTGTTGAGCTTGTGGCGATTGGGAGTTTCGGGGGGACACGCGGGGTTTTTCTCAGCGGCCGCCCCTCCTCGCCGAAATTAGACCGGGCCTTCTCATCAGGTGAGGGAGTGTGCGGCAGCAAAGACATCTGATCAAAGATGCTTGGAACCTGTACCCGAATTATAAGAACGGAGGAGAAGCTAGCTTTTGTTCAGTGATTATAATGTCGGCCTAGGAAGCAAAGGGTACTCATGTACTAAAAGCGTGATTAAAAGCTTTGGAAATTCACCTTTTGACGAGATCGGTGGTAATGTGCATCTGTGTAAAACTGTTGAATTTTTTTTTTTTTATTTTATTCAAAAACTTTGATTTTAACTTACCTTCCTCATGCATTAATTTAGTTTTAATGAATTATGCTTAAAATAATATTTCTCTGTGCTCGAATGTATATTGTATCGAACGAGTTCTGTGTTTGATATTTAATTCCATAAAGCAATTTACGTCTGCAAGAATCTTGAAAATTGTCTAATTTTTCTAATATGTCTCATTTTTCTAATATGTATTTTATCTTTATTTCTAGGTAAGTTTTGATTTCGGATCTTAGTATAAACTGGCCTTACAGAAAAACACGGACTTGCAGATATCAGCTATTTTATAAGCTCACTCCAATAGCTTTTGTTTGCGTTCTTTTTCTGGGTATGTGTTAAAGAATTTTGTCATTAATCTCAAACAAATTAAAACAAAACATGTAGTTTTTTAAAGTATCCGTTTTTACTATGCATACGTAGTGTGCACCCGTGAAAAATCACGGGAAAAACTTTTCTGTGTTGTATCCCAAAGTGTTTAAATATACTGAAATCATAACTCTGAAACCATTCAGAGGGAATTAGGTATTATTAGTACCTTGTTGTTAATCGGACTTCAATGGTTTCTCATTCTCTGAGAGAGGGAATAGACTTAAAACATAATTGGGACTAAACATGTTCATCCCCACCTGAGGGGAAACTGATCTTACTGCCCTCTGGAGATATAACTCACACTCGAAACTATATTATTTGATGTAACTTAAATGCAAGAAAAAGCATGTATTAAAATATATGTAACTTAAATGTAAGAAAGAGCACATTTTAAAATATATGTAACTTAAATGTAAAAAAAAGCATGTATTAAAATATATGTAACTTAAATGTAAGAAAAAGCATGTGTTGAAATATATGTAACTTTAAGTGTATGAAAGATAACGACATACTACATTTGGACCTTCTAACTGCTCCGGTTTCATATCACTATGAATAGGAACTTGGTTAATTAAGGCCTCAAAAATCTATGGGACAATACTTGCTTATTTAGGCACCTTTGTTTATTTGGCTAAAAAAGTTATTTTTAAAAATAATGACCACCAGCTGCGGCTTCACAGTTTTTTACCTTGTCACTATTTTTACCACTTTGCACTGTCGTCATTACTACACATTAATTGCCACTGATCACTATTCTTTTAAAAATTATCATTGTTAGAAATTCATTGAAAATCTTAAAATTGGAATAATTCGTTTTCTAATTATGCAAAAGAAAAACAGAAAACTTATTTCTAATTCTAATAATTTGTATGATGCATATTCGCACGTGAAATTTATACATGCATCAGTCTTTTAGAGTTGTAATAATAATCATGAACACACCTCCAAGGCATACATACACATATGCACACACATTTCTTGTTTGTGAGGCGTAGTCATACATACGCATACACGCAGATATTCAGGAAAAACACTTGGTTAAAACAAAAAATCGACGCAACCAATAGTAATGAAATCTGATAGTAATGAAACTTTACATGCAACCACATTTCGACCGAATATGTAAATGATAAAAAATTCGCAGCCAATGAATGAATAGTCGGAACCACAGCGCATTGAAACTGTGCGCCATGGTGGTGTATATAAGAAGCGAACCTCACTTTCAGGAACAAAACGTGCAGTAAATTTCGATTGCGATTATGTACCTTGATTGTAACAATGCCTCGCCGGCAAATTTGTGGCCACTACGAGCATATGAAGGAGTTTGAAAGAGGGCGTGCGGTCGGACTGCATGAGGCTGGATGGCCACACCGATTAAACGCTCGATGTTTGGGTAGGAGCTATGCAGCAATTAGATGATTTTGACACGAATGGGTCCGGAATGGCAGATTTCAGCGACAAGCAGGCAGCGGACGGCCTAGAGCGGCGACAAAACGGGGAGATAGAGCGATTGTCAGAGCAGCTGTGACAGCATGAGGTTTGTCGTTATCAACCATCCCACATGTAACAAACACGGAAGTGACCTCCTGGACTATTAATAAAAGACAAGGGAGCGGAATCTATACTCGCGGCGCCCATTACGCCGCCTACTACTGACCAGTATGTACCGTCAACAGCGATGGCAATGGTGCCGAGCCCGATCAATGTGGAATTGTTCGAATTGGGAACAAATGTCTTCAGTGATGAGTTCAGTTTCGAACTGAGCCCCGACGACTAGCGCAGACGTGTCTGGAGATAGCCCGGACATCGTCAGCATCCTATACTTACTGTCACACGCCACACGGCCAGACAACAGGGAGTTATGGTCTGGGGTGCTATTTCGTTTGATAGCCAGACCCCTTTAATAGTCCTTAGTAGCACCATCACAGCACAGTGGTACGTTGCCAACATTCTATGACCCGTTGTATTGCCATTCCTTTTGCGACACCCGGACTAACTTTTCAGCAAGATAATGCCAGGCCACACACGGCACGCCTATCTATTGATTGTCTGCGTGCTTACGACACACTTCCTTGGCCAGCCAGATCCCCAGATGTCTCGCTTATTGAACACATTTGTGCTGAGATAGGGCGTCGCCAGCGACCATCCCAGAATGTAGACGAATTAGCTCGTCAATTAGAGGCCATTTGGAACTACATCCCTCAGAACACCATCCGGCAACTTTATGCATCAATGCCACGTCGGGTAATAACTTGTACCAAGGCCAGAGGTGGACCAACGCCATATTGACGTGCTCACTTTGTGTAGTTCTTTCAATGCAATAAATCATCCAATTGTTCTGAAATTCTAATCATTTCTTTTTCTGTACATCCACATTAGACATATGAAATGTTGTCTTATTTGGATAGTTCTTTCTTGGTGCGTCGCTTTTTTTTTTTTTTTTGTTTTAGAGTGTGTATTCAGGAGGTCCTTAATATATTTTATACTTTTAAAAAAAGTAAAATGTACTCAGGAGTCCTGAAAAGTACATTTTCGTCAAAATTATGAAGTCGAAATCTTTCGGAGAAAACAATACTTTCTTTAAAAAGTAATAACAAACATTCTCTATAAAGCTCCTATGATTCTCTATATAGTTCTCTATAAAACTGCTATGATTCTCTACACAGTTCTCTATAAAGTAAATTTTGTTTCTATGAGCTTCCAAGCTCCTTGATTTATATTCAAAAGTTCTTGTCCGCAATCTGATATCACACTGAGTGGCTAAAGGTTGCCATGCGGCAAAATGGCAATTCTATTTACAATGTTCCACTGATATAATGTTCTCGAGAACGACCTTAATGACCTTAGTCTTACAATAACGTTATGGAAACAAGTTTGTTAAGAAAGTATCATTAGCGAGTTATCCTAATTCACATTCACGTGCAGATGTATGTGATTAAACAGGAGAAATCCAGTTCAGCGTCCTAAGACAAGTTAGAAACGTGGTAAAGAATATTGGCTAGAAAATTTTTGTTTCGTGGTAAAGAATATTGATCTTTTAGACCTTTTCCTTCATTAACAACTTTATTCTCATTTTCTCATATCATAAGGCAATGTTACTTGAAAATATTAAAATTCCAGATTTTGACGTAAAAAAGGAGCATAATACCTAAAACAGATTTTGAACACTTTGGAAAAGATTATTTGTATTTCTGAAATATGGACATACTCAGCGGGTGCTCACACCGTTATGAGATTAGTGTGTATCGATATATTACGAGTATATGAAGTACTGGAAACTACTTGCAGCAAATCTAACTTAAGACTACAGAGGTATAGGAAAAGGACAAACCTCAGCTAAATTATATAGTTCATTTAATAAATGCTATTTATGATTAAAAACTGTTATTTATGATTAAAAACTGTTATTTATGATTAAAAACTGTATTTATGATTAATTATTTGAGTTTAAATCCATGAATTTGTAAAACAAATATTCATAATTCTACTTTAATTTTTCCATATTTCATTAATAAGTGTTCTAAATGTCTACTCAAAAACATAGTGTTGCTACATTTTTACAGCACTACGTATTTCCTAAAGGAAATAATTCTAAATCCTAAAACAACGGTAGGAATACAGTCTTGATAGTCTTAGCTTCAAAAGTGGTGTTAAAATCGCATGTATTATCACAAATCAAACAAAACACAACTGGAACAAACCTGTTGCTAACTTGAGAAAAATAATTGTTTTAAGAATTTTTAAGCAATGTTTAAAATGAATAACGTGCAAACGATACTTCCTTTTATTTTATGTACAGCTTTTACTCGATCTAGAGTTTTTTGTCAGTGTGATTCAAATATTTGTCGCTAACTAATCAAATTCTATTAAAAAACAGTTACATAGAATTTGGTACGTCGTTGGTTTTTGCTGTAAATTTTAATCCTTTTGATTTCAATCTTATCGGGTTAGCCCGTCCCGGGACCGCCATAGGAATGTACTCGAGAAGCTTGAAACTCCACTTTTAACATGTCGTTGACTTTTATGATATATATTTTAATTCTTTGGATTTTGAACCTTTTCGGGCAAACCCGTCCTGAGTCCGCTATAGAAATGTACTGGTTTTGAAGGTATAATTTGAAAACCGGAGCTCCTAGAAAATCCAAATTCAATATTTTCTTTTCTTTTATGGTATATTTTAATTCTTTCGATTTTTATCCTTATAAGGCTATCCAGTATTAAGCCTGCTAAAGTTGTTATCTTTCGTGGTCAATTTTATTATTGTTTTTATATTAATCCTACCGGTTAATTGACCCTACTTTAATTTTAACTTTACTTTAATTTCGCATACTTTCTTTCAGATAAAATATTATTTTCTTGCAAAAGGATTCAAGGTTTTGATTCAGCCGCACATTCTTAGACCTGTTTGCCTGCGTATATATATATATATATATATATATATATATATATATATATATATATATATATATATATATATATATATATATATATATAAGGTGCGTACAAGATTACTCAAATAAAATCCGGTATACCCGTATACGAGATGTTTTCATTGTAGTTGTAATCTTGAAGAACTCAGCAGGTACATGATAACGTAGAATGCATCCTTGAATCATTGAGTCATTATCGTGATATTCAGAAACAGCTGAACCAAGATTCACAGTGCGGCTCTTGGACTGTTGTAGAGATATCGCCGTTTTCCTTTTTTGCGTGAAATTAGAAGTTTTGAGGTATTCTCCTTGTTATGAAAGAAGTTTTCCTTGAGATTATTTATCAGCCTGTTAGTTCAGAATATACCCATTTCTAGATTATTTTAAAATTGCAGTTAATCTATATATTAATCCTGTAATATATTTTTTTCACCGATTTTTCGATCTTACCTAATATTTGGTATAAAAGTGAAAAACCGTACATTCAATTAAAGGGTATGGGTGTACGTTGGTATATTCAATTTTAAAATCCAATTGCTGGTTGTTGTTCTCACTTTCCCTATATAGATAGTATATTTTATAGGGAAAGTATTATATCGAAAGTAAAGTATCGTATTTTATTTGCATGGTGTAAATGAATTTAGTTCAAAACAGGCGATTTGGAAATGGGTGTTGTCTGTCGGACACTTATTTAGGCGTGTTTAATAAAATCTTCTCTCTCTTAAAAGAGAACACGTATGTCCTAGGAGTGTCATTTATTTAGAGTTCAGGATATGTAAAACTTTTCGAAATATTTAATGATAGCACAACTGTATAAAATGAAATTAAATTCTTTTAATACGTTACCTTCATGGAATTTTCAATTTTCATTAAAGTTAAATTTTTAAGGTCTACGAAAACATGACAAACTTTTACTTTTCCCCTCTCTCTTTCGAGAGTTCACTTTGACAGGCGAAATTTCCCACAGCTTAGGATCGCGATGAACTTGAGCAGTTCTAAGCGTGACAGAAGGGAAATAAACCAATTCCTCAAGGCGTTCTGTAGGTGATATACACTGTTCTTGGTTCAAATAATCTGTCGTGTTTTCAGTTACGTTGGGTGGAGGGAGGTGGTGGTGGTGGAGGGGAGGGGGGAGGGGGGTTCGTCTGGGAATTCCGTCATGCCGCCACTGAACCATGGTCAAATTAGTTGAATTCGGTATGTAAGAAGAGAGAAGGAACATGTCTGACAGTTACCTTTTATCCCTTGTCGAAAATCAAACTGATATTCGCGAGAAAGCAAAGATTAGAGTAACTAAATTTAGTTTCATGTAAATCGTGACTGTGGGTTTGCTTGCTATCTAAAAGTTTGATATAGACAACCAAGTTACTTTTCCTTCAGATTTACATTCAATTATTTATTTATTTTTTTATTTTTATGCTTTAATTTTAATTAAGAAAAGGAAGAATAAATAGTTGAAATTGATTTTAAAGACAATTTAAAAGTGGAAGCTTATAAAAAAAAATTATGTGGGCAGCATATGACTAAAGTTACGTATGGCTAAGGTTAAAAATATTATTATTATGGACATTACCTTGATTTTAGGTATTTAATATCCAAAGGTGTGGAAGACTCAGGCCACCCGACTCACCCTAGGGTATGAGCAGCGGGATGAGTGACTGACCTACCCGAAAGCATAAGGTATCTATTTGGACAGCCGGAATAGTGCCACCCAATTTAGACCGAAACTCAGTGGTTGTGGCATCCACAGGGACAGTACCCTCCTTTCCCTACCACCAACATCTTGGAAGGACTTACGGACCCACATATTTAACATATCCGTACTCCGCGTGAACACGGGCACAGTTTGGACAGGGCCAGGAATCGATCTTGAGTCATACGAGTGCAATCCCCGCGCACTAATCACTGGGCTGTCTCACCCCTTAGGCATTTGGCTTGAAATAGTTGTTAAAACTATACAAGACGTTCTTTCGATGTTCCTTACATTTCATAATGCGCATTTTAAGGTGCAATTAAACTTTCGCCTACTTTAATATACGATAAAATTTACGCTAATTTAAATAGGGTGCTTAAAATTTCGTTCAGAAAAACTCTCGGCATTATGATTTGTTATAAATAACTGCAATAACCGCAAAGACGGCCGAAAAGTGATGATGTAACGGCTCTGGTTTCAGTTCTTTGCATATATGCAAACGCTTATTTTAGGCCTAAATGTTCTTTATTGCCTTATATTTTAAAAAAAAAATAAAATAAAAGATATGAGCTTGCAAATCAGCTAATACCAAAAAATGTTCAAGTACCATAAAATTACGAACTTTCTGACTATACTGAGTTTTTGCTCACCATTGAGGATGAACAATAATAATTGGGAAAGGTGGTGATATGATTTCTTAGAGTTGAAATTATCTACATCTTATGTAATATCTATTTTGTGCCAACATTGCACATTTGTCATCTTTTTCAGGAAATTTATTTTAGACACGCGACAGCGCCCTCCCCCCCCCCCCCCCCCCCCCTCCTCCCATTCTCGTCAAATCGTTATGTCTGAAGCCGTAGTTCACAAGTGTGTATTATACTTGTCATACCCCAATTTCCAGAGATCTGCAGCTCAGCCTCCAAGGGAACTGTCTCAAAGCTGAGAAAAAGAAAACAGAAATACAATTGGTAATACAATAACGTTATGGAAACAAGTTTGTTAAGAAAGTATCATTAGCGAGTTATCCTAATTCACATTCACGTGCAGATGTATGTGATTAAACAGGAGAAATCCAGTTCAGCGTCCTAAGACAAGTTAGAAACGTGGTAAAGAATATTGGCTAGAAAATTTTTGTTTCGTGGTAAAGAATATTGATCTTTTAGACCTTTTCCTTCATTAACAACTTTATTCTCATTTTCTCATATCATAAGGCAATGTTACTTGAAAATATTAAAATTCCAGATTTTGACGTAAAAAAGGAGCATAATACCTAAAACAGATTTTGAACACTTTGGAAAAGATTATTTGTATTTCTGAAATATGGACATACTCAGCGGGTGCTCACACCGTTATGAGATTAGTGTGTATCGATATATTACGAGTATATGAAGTACTGGAAACTACTTGCAGCAAATCTAACTTAAGACTACAGAGGTATAGGAAAAGGACAAACCTCAGCTAAATTATATAGTTCATTTAATAAATGCTATTTATGATTAAAAACTGTTATTTATGATTAAAAACTGTTATTTATGATTAAAAACTGTATTTATGATTAATTATTTGAGTTTAAATCCATGAATTTGTAAAACAAATATTCATAATTCTACTTTAATTTTTCCATATTTCATTAATAAGTGTTCTAAATGTCTACTCAAAAACATAGTGTTGCTACATTTTTACAGCACTACGTATTTCCTAAAGGAAATAATTCTAAATCCTAAAACAACGGTAGGAATACAGTCTTGATAGTCTTAGCTTCAAAAGTGGTGTTAAAATCGCATGTATTATCACAAATCAAACAAAACACAACTGGAACAAACCTGTTGCTAACTTGAGAAAAATAATTGTTTTAAGAATTTTTAAGCAATGTTTAAAATGAATAACGTGCAAACGATACTTCCTTTTATTTTATGTACAGCTTTTACTCGATCTAGAGTTTTTTGTCAGTGTGATTCAAATATTTGTCGCTAACTAATCAAATTCTATTAAAAAACAGTTACATAGAATTTGGTACGTCGTTGGTTTTTGCTGTAAATTTTAATCCTTTTGATTTCAATCTTATCGGGTTAGCCCGTCCCGGGACCGCCATAGGAATGTACTCGAGAAGCTTGAAACTCCACTTTTAACATGTCGTTGACTTTTATGATATATATTTTAATTCTTTGGATTTTGAACCTTTTCGGGCAAACCCGTCCTGAGTCCGCTATAGAAATGTACTGGTTTTGAAGGTATAATTTGAAAACCGGAGCTCCTAGAAAATCCAAATTCAATATTTTCTTTTCTTTTATGGTATATTTTAATTCTTTCGATTTTTATCCTTATAAGGCTATCCAGTATTAAGCCTGCTAAAGTTGTTATCTTTCGTGGTCAATTTTATTATTGTTTTTATATTAATCCTACCGGTTAATTGACCCTACTTTAATTTTAACTTTACTTTAATTTCGCATACTTTCTTTCAGATAAAATATTATTTTCTTGCAAAAGGATTCAAGGTTTTGATTCAGCCGCACATTCTTAGACCTGTTTGCCTGCGTATATATATATATATATATATATATATATATATATATATATATATATATATATATATATATATATATATATATATATATATATAAGGTGCGTACAAGATTACTCAAATAAAATCCGGTATACCCGTATACGAGATGTTTTCATTGTAGTTGTAATCTTGAAGAACTCAGCAGGTACATGATAACGTAGAATGCATCCTTGAATCATTGAGTCATTATCGTGATATTCAGAAACAGCTGAACCAAGATTCACAGTGCGGCTCTTGGACTGTTGTAGAGATATCGCCGTTTTCCTTTTTTGCGTGAAATTAGAAGTTTTGAGGTATTCTCCTTGTTATGAAAGAAGTTTTCCTTGAGATTATTTATCAGCCTGTTAGTTCAGAATATACCCATTTCTAGATTATTTTAAAATTGCAGTTAATCTATATATTAATCCTGTAATATATTTTTTTCACCGATTTTTCGATCTTACCTAATATTTGGTATAAAAGTGAAAAACCGTACATTCAATTAAAGGGTATGGGTGTACGTTGGTATATTCAATTTTAAAATCCAATTGCTGGTTGTTGTTCTCACTTTCCCTATATAGATAGTATATTTTATAGGGAAAGTATTATATCGAAAGTAAAGTATCGTATTTTATTTGCATGGTGTAAATGAATTTAGTTCAAAACAGGCGATTTGGAAATGGGTGTTGTCTGTCGGACACTTATTTAGGCGTGTTTAATAAAATCTTCTCTCTCTTAAAAGAGAACACGTATGTCCTAGGAGTGTCATTTATTTAGAGTTCAGGATATGTAAAACTTTTCGAAATATTTAATGATAGCACAACTGTATAAAATGAAATTAAATTCTTTTAATACGTTACCTTCATGGAATTTTCAATTTTCATTAAAGTTAAATTTTTAAGGTCTACGAAAACATGACAAACTTTTACTTTTCCCCTCTCTCTTTCGAGAGTTCACTTTGACAGGCGAAATTTCCCACAGCTTAGGATCGCGATGAACTTGAGCAGTTCTAAGCGTGACAGAAGGGAAATAAACCAATTCCTCAAGGCGTTCTGTAGGTGATATACACTGTTCTTGGTTCAAATAATCTGTCGTGTTTTCAGTTACGTTGGGTGGAGGGAGGTGGTGGTGGTGGAGGGGAGGGGGGAGGGGGGTTCGTCTGGGAATTCCGTCATGCCGCCACTGAACCATGGTCAAATTAGTTGAATTCGGTATGTAAGAAGAGAGAAGGAACATGTCTGACAGTTACCTTTTATCCCTTGTCGAAAATCAAACTGATATTCGCGAGAAAGCAAAGATTAGAGTAACTAAATTTAGTTTCATGTAAATCGTGACTGTGGGTTTGCTTGCTATCTAAAAGTTTGATATAGACAACCAAGTTACTTTTCCTTCAGATTTACATTCAATTATTTATTTATTTTTTTATTTTTATGCTTTAATTTTAATTAAGAAAAGGAAGAATAAATAGTTGAAATTGATTTTAAAGACAATTTAAAAGTGGAAGCTTATAAAAAAAAATTATGTGGGCAGCATATGACTAAAGTTACGTATGGCTAAGGTTAAAAATATTATTATTATGGACATTACCTTGATTTTAGGTATTTAATATCCAAAGGTGTGGAAGACTCAGGCCACCCGACTCACCCTAGGGTATGAGCAGCGGGATGAGTGACTGACCTACCCGAAAGCATAAGGTATCTATTTGGACAGCCGGAATAGTGCCACCCAATTTAGACCGAAACTCAGTGGTTGTGGCATCCACAGGGACAGTACCCTCCTTTCCCTACCACCAACATCTTGGAAGGACTTACGGACCCACATATTTAACATATCCGTACTCCGCGTGAACACGGGCACAGTTTGGACAGGGCCAGGAATCGATCTTGAGTCATACGAGTGCAATCCCCGCGCACTAATCACTGGGCTGTCTCACCCCTTAGGCATTTGGCTTGAAATAGTTGTTAAAACTATACAAGACGTTCTTTCGATGTTCCTTACATTTCATAATGCGCATTTTAAGGTGCAATTAAACTTTCGCCTACTTTAATATACGATAAAATTTACGCTAATTTAAATAGGGTGCTTAAAATTTCGTTCAGAAAAACTCTCGGCATTATGATTTGTTATAAATAACTGCAATAACCGCAAAGACGGCCGAAAAGTGATGATGTAACGGCTCTGGTTTCAGTTCTTTGCATATATGCAAACGCTTATTTTAGGCCTAAATGTTCTTTATTGCCTTATATTTTAAAAAAAAAATAAAATAAAAGATATGAGCTTGCAAATCAGCTAATACCAAAAAATGTTCAAGTACCATAAAATTACGAACTTTCTGACTATACTGAGTTTTTGCTCACCATTGAGGATGAACAATAATAATTGGGAAAGGTGGTGATATGATTTCTTAGAGTTGAAATTATCTACATCTTATGTAATATCTATTTTGTGCCAACATTGCACATTTGTCATCTTTTTCAGGAAATTTATTTTAGACACGCGACAGCGCCCTCCCCCCCCCCCCCCCCCCCCTCCTCCCATTCTCGTCAAATCGTTATGTCTGAAGCCGTAGTTCACAAGTGTGTATTATACTTGTCATACCCCAATTTCCAGAGATCTGCAGCTCAGCCTCCAAGGGAACTGTCTCAAAGCTGAGAAAAAGAAAACAGAAATACAATTGGTAAGGTAACACCCGAGAAAAAAAAACTTTTAAAATGGCGCATTTTTACGATTGCCGTTCCTGTCCTTTATTCTTTAGAATTGACAAACCTACGGAGAAACACACACTTCTTTTAAAACTAAAAGAAAAATTTGATTCAGAACTTCAAGAAACGTAAATAAAGGATGCTCTGCAGTCAAGTGCGATTACTTGCTATATATTTTTGTTACATAATCATGTTGATATATCATTTTGCTTTTAGCACATCGCGAAAAAAAAAAGACTTAATAAATGAAAAAAAATATTAATAAATCTTTTGAAAATATTTTTCTACCCAGGATGGAGAAAAAAGTCATTTTAAAGTCTCGAACCAGGTTTTCGTAATTTCATCCAGAAAAGCAAACAATAAATTATTCTCAATATGAGACTTAAAATTGCACACGCAGTAAGTTCTCATTTTCAATTTAGTAATAATCGTAACAATTAGTTTCAAATCCTAAAATTGGAATTTGAAATACCAATTTCATTTGCTATGTTTATTTTCCGATCCTAATTTTAATTTCGTCTTGTCGTTTGGTGAGCTGTATAGCTAGGGCCATTTCTTACCACACGCAAAGCAGGCAAACGCTGGGAGTCGCAATTACTCAGCTGACCATTCTCTTTACTTCCTCAACATTTCGTATAATTTTTTACAATAGTTTTTAATATTACTCCGTACCGTCACTTTTGGACTCTGCAAATATCCGTCTGAGTAGAAAAGATACAGATTTAGAAACTAAATTTCTTCATACATACTTTTGTCGCTTATTATTTGTATCTATCTTTAATCGAAGATATTTCGAGTTAAATTATTAAAAAAAAAATCTTTCAAACAGATACTATTTCAAAATTTTTTCTCAAAAAAATAGAAAATCCAACTCCAAATCCAATTATATACGCTTGTATGGCTTTCAAAGAGCTGCACATTATTTTTTATTGTTTAAAGCTAGCTTGTTTAGTTTTTGAGATATAATCATTATAAACTTGAAAAACTGAAAATCACCAGTCTTCTTCAACTTGCCAAGACGGTTACTCAAAACCTAAAAAAACTTAAAAAAAAATAAATATAGATTTAAAAAAAAATAATCGCACGAAAAATCGTTTGCTCGATAATTTAATTTTAAAATGGCGAAATGATGACTGAAATTCGATTTTTATTTTTAAAATAATTCGAATTTTTAAAAAAAAATCTTGACGTGGCGTATCGTCTCAGCCAGCCTTGTACCGAATTGCACAGCTGTCGGAAACTTTGATTTTCGATTTCGATTTTGCTTCGACACAAACAGACGGACATTTTTCATTATGCAAGATTGCGGTACATGTTCTTAACGTCGTTTAAATGAGAGTGATTTTATTTTTAATATATCAAAAGAATGGATAAGGTACAGGTATGTAGTACAAATCGTATGCTGCACACATCAGATTTCTACTAAAGCAAAGTGGTAGCCAGATTAAACTATGATCTGTAAGGCATCATCTTTACACGTTTTCGCCATTCAGAACCTAACATTGACCAGGAAGCTTCAAAAGAACTTCCATCTGAATGAGCCGAGGACCGATCATTTTCTCACGTTGGGTCATCTTCTGCTCATCGGTTCTGGATCTGGCTGTTCCACTCTGAAAGTAATTTGTCCCTGGATCGTGCCATAGATCGTATCGGTTCGTGGATGTTTCTCCCACCATTGATGGTGTTTCTTTGCGTAGGATTCAGGAAGAAAGATGCTTTGCGATCTGCAGAATCGTGCAACTTTCACAGGTAATTCTAAATGTGGAGCAAATAAAAATGGCTGCTCGAAGAATGTGAAATAAATTCCAGAAAAGTGAAATACATTAATGGAATGGTGCAAGTCGGATATGACTAATATTGAATATCCCTACTACTTCGATCTTAAAAGATCAAGTAACCAACTAGATACGGTTATATCCAGTGGCGAAGTGTCAGGGGAAACGAGGTAGACAGTGTCTATCCAAATGATTTAATGATCAACTATTTTTTAATTTGATTAAATGCTGTTCGAAATAAAGGTATAAAATGTTTTCTTTGTAAATAAACATAGGAAGATGCAGACATATTTTAGTTACGACTGGCACTGTTAGCTCCAGTGCCAGCGTATTTATCGGAAAGATACTTTTCTGGAAACGACGTGTCAGATGAGATTGCATTGGTAATAAAACGCAAAAAGAATAGCGCGTAATTCTATCATTTGACTGCCGTATATGCCTGAGTAGACGTATCTAAACTGGGAGATTTTAAGCGGAAGTAAATATTTCCTTTCTAATAAATAAAACTGCTTCTTGTAAGAAAATAACTTGCAAAACATTTTTGAAGAAAGCTGGCATATGTCAGTTAGGTGACGACAATTGTTCTGAAGGCGTTATGAGCCCCCCCCCCCCCTTCTTCACACCAAAAGAACAGTATACATCCTTAACAACCACTTTGAGCAGTTCTTTCTTAACGGTTGTTAAGCGTGCATTATGCTATTTTGGCCTGAAGGAGTGCTTATAACGTCCTCGAAATAATTATCGCCAATTAACTGACATCTGCTTTCTTCAAGGAAGTTTTGTAAGTTATTCCCATTTCAACTTCACAACGAGATTTCGTTGTTGTTGTCTGAATGGTTTCGCATCCGACAACATAGTATTTACTTTCTGAGAGTTTTGGAGAGCCATTTTAGAAGTTAATAGCAAATTTGATTTAGAGAATTGCTAAATCGTAAGGGTTTGGGCATCTTTGACACGTTTGGAATTTTCTGAATCATAAATTAAACTTTTAACAAGTGAAAAAGAAAAGCATGATGAGTGGTATGTTTGTTTTCTTACTTGTTTTCCTTGATTTTTATATACTAGTTAAAATAGAGTTTCTCGTGTATTGCGTTATCCCGCATATTGCGGTATACAAATCCGAGTCAAAAAATTAGAATAATCGAAAAAAATGAATTTTGGAAAAAGGCATTTTATGTATCGCTTATACAAAAACTAATACAGGAGAAAACTTAGTAATGTAAGAAACTATATAATTTGTTGAATATTGTAGCATAAAAATTAACGGAAATAATACAAAAATGAAAATGATTATTCACACTTGGAAAAAATCAAAATAGTAGAATAACATTTACGTGGTTCAAAATATTAGAATAATTCTTTATAAATCACCTTATTTTAACGTACTTCCCTGGGTGGCTAATTCGCCTGATTTAATGCTAAATCATGTTGGAAAAAAATCGTCACCATACAAATCCTCCGACGATGGTATCATGAAATTCTCAAGGATTTCTTGATATATCTGAGAGTTAATCCTTTCGTAAGTGACACATAGCCTTCCAGCTGGCTGCTAATTTCACTCATGCATTCCTTGTAATATCCTTCTTGCTTCATTCGCCATACACAAACACCTTGATCACCATATGATACACAGAACATACACTCATCACTGAACAATACCTTCTTCCAATCATCCACACCCTCATGAAAGTTTTTTTTTTCACCACTTCACTCTGTCCCTTTTCTGTTTACTAGTCATGAGAGGCTTTATCTTTGTTACACGAGAATGAAATCCAAGTTAATGGAGCCGTCTTAGTGTTGTACATTTACACACATCAACACCGCCTTCTTTCCACTTCCGATGCAAATACACTTCTAAAACGATTTTTCTTAGCAATATTATTTAGCTTTCTATCATCTTTCTGAGTAGTTTTTGACTTTTCCTCCACTATTCAGACGATTGTTTTCAAAATATTCATCGTTAAAATACTGCTTTATTGCTCTACTAATACTTGATTGAGAATATTTTATGTAACTGGCTATATATTACTGATTACGGCCTTATTTATGCAAATCAATAATACGATTCTTTGTAAACGTCTTTATGTCAGACGAACGACCCATGTTACCCCCTAAATGAACAAAAAAACACGAAAGTCCGGCAGAAACTAATTTTATGCTTAATGTGTGTAATTTTCTGAACCAATCAGGAGAATTCATAGGTATTCTAATCTTTTGAACCACCTATTTTAGTACTCTCTAATATTTTGAATAATGAAAATCATTGTTAAAATCTACAATATTTGCTCGAAATTAAAACTTTTTGTACATGTTATTAATGTTTTAATCCACTTTAATAACATGTACATTTATTAAAACATCAACCGTTGTTCTTTTTCAAATTTACTACGCTGAAATGAAGCTAAATGCAATTCAAATTACAAATGAAATGCCTTATTCTAATATTTTGACTGGGAGTTGTACAATCGATTCCATAGAGAAACCATTGGTGTTTCACTGTAATGCTGGTGTTCCACTGATCGACTGTAGATTCTATTGGTGTTCCATTATAATAAAATTGCAAACGCTCGTGCATTTATTTTCAATCCAATTCTCTTATTTTGTACTATTTATGATCTTGTTAAAATATATAGCATGAAACTTTTTATTTGCTAATTATGGTCCTTGGTTCTACGTATCCCCAAATTATTTTAACACTCTTCGCTACTGGTTATATTTACAATTCGTACCTGCGATATATATATTTCAATGTATTGATATTTATGAACCGATAAGCATTTATAGCTTACATAATACAATGTGGAAAAAATATGTTTCAAATTTTAAATGCTCACAATATTGAAATTTTAATATTCGTTTGACATAGTAAGCCAATATCGGCTATATTTAAATTTTGGTATTTTTTTATTACTTCAAATTATATATATATATATATATATATATATATATATATATATATATATATATATATATATATATATATATATTGAAAATCCAATGATAGAATAGAGAGAAGTTGTAACTCAAAAAACCCTAGCTTTAAAATATATTAACTTAGACAATAAAAATAATCGAAAAAATTGGAGAATGCGAGCAACAGAATTCTATTAACATTGGACGAAAGTAAAATTCATAAATAACAAATTTTATTACTAAATTTTGCGCAAATGCAGCATAAATTTGAATAGATTGCAAATAAAAGTTTCATAAATCCCGAAGCATGCTAAAAAAATTAAGGATGCTTTTCAAATATGAATAGTAAAAAATACTAAAGTTATCAAGTAATAAAGAATGCGCTGCAAAATACATTTAATTTATTGCGCAAATGCAGCTTATAAATAAAATGATTTCAATAATAATAATAGTTTGAAAATCCAATGATAGAATAGAGAGAAGTTGTAACTCAAAAAACCCTAACTTTAAAATATATTACACACACACACACACACATATATATATATATATATATATATATATATATATATATATATATATATATATATATATATATATATATATATATATATTTATATATTAATTATATTTTCAGATTGTGTAAGTTGTTTGTCTTTAAATATTTATATAAAACGTATTTTTGTTTGCTTCTAAATAATTTATATTTTGAAAATTCTTATGTACAATTGAATGATTTAAATATATAATTTTTAAAATCTTTTAGTCTACATAATGAAAAATATGTACTTCGTTAGTTTGTTCTTTACAGTATTTAAATTAAAAACATTTTTTTTTTACAATTTAGTATTTAAAATTTCAGATCTGTTTCTTTCTCTCTATATTAAAAAACAGTAGCTGACGCAGCTGACGCTGTTTGACAAATATTTCGTTCCTGGAGTTTCTTTACTTCGTACCGCAAGAATTATAACATACAAAAATATAAAATTTTATATACTTATAGAGAAATATTTGGAAAATATGCTGAAATAAACAGTTTTACAATATATATTTCAATTTAAGAAATATTTAATGCCTAAGTCAAAGACAAAATATTTGAGCTGCAAGTTCGCGTCCTGGATTGACTAACAATAGCAAGACCACGCGTTTTTGCAGACAGATACCTAAATAGTTAAATTTTTGCAGGCCCTTTTTTTAATTTCGAAGTAATTTAAGAAATATTTTACTTCTTATGCACTTCTGAAGTGAAAAATGTACTTTCGTATAGGTGCGTCCATCAATTTTCTCTGCCTCGTACCGCGAAAACTATATCATACTAAAATATGAAATTTGGTACATTTGTAGAGAAATAATAGGGTAACACGGTGAAACAAACCGTTTACCGATTTAATCTTCAGTTTGCTTAAAATTGTTTTTTAAGCGAACTCTGCCAGTAGGAGGTGAAGTTTCCAGATTCGCGAAGCGAGTTACGGGGTTAGCGAAGTATAGCAAGCAAAGGCCGGAACCCCATAGTTCTTTAAAATACACTAATTTTGATACTTTTTAACCGATTGGTTGATACTTTTATCAAATGGGTTATTTTAACCAAATAGCTGTAAAAAACCTCATTGTGATTGGTTAAAAAATTCTTAATACTTGTGTATAGTTAGTTGTTCCTACAAAATATTTCTTTGGTATATTTCACCTAATGGTTAAAGAGAGCTTTCAATACTTAATAACTTATATAGTTATAAAGTCTAGTTGTTCCTATTATTTATTTACGAAAATTTCTATAGAATAAATAAATTCTTTAAAGAAGTTGTGTATCGACCTGTATGTTTGTACACATGTGTATGGATGTATTGAAAAAAAAATTGAAAAATTACGTGTAGTGTGAAATATTGATACTTATATTGAATATGTACAGGATATCTCACATACAAATCTGAATGTAAACGCGCTAGCAGGATGTTTCCTACAAATATATGTGCTTTATTTTGTTTTCATTTTTCTGTATAAGAAAGATCTATTTTATCATTTTTATAATAAATATTAAATTCGGAAGCTTAATTATTACTATGTCAAAATGAAACCCTTGCAATAAGTACTAAAAAATATCAATTATGTTAACCTTATTCTATACCTTTACAATAAATAATCAATTAAATAACGGAAAAATAAAATTGTGCATTCTTTAAATTAATTTAATTAAATTTATTGTGTATTCTTTAATTAACCCGTTATTTATTAAAACTAAAACTACTTCGTTGAAAGAAGCATATAACACAAAATGAATAGTGTCAACCGGTTTCGAAGGTAATAAACAGCCTTCTTCGTCAAGGTACAACAAAAAGTCCAACCTTCACAAGTGAGAACTCAGTCGTTCATAATCGCCCTCAGTTATACATCCAAATTTTTTCCAAAGTACAGAATTGCGCGATAATCTTCCATTTTTGGATGCGGCGAATTAAGAATAAGAAAAAATACATATTTCGATGCATTTAAAATAAATAAATAAATAAATAGGAAAGAATTATTTTACAGATTCTGTTCGAAAATCGTTAGGAAGAACGCTCTTCGATCTTTAATTTAATGTCAAGATAAAAACTCTGATAATATTTTCGATCGCTAAGGAACCTATTTGTGTAAAAATCGTATTTCAATTTAAAATAACTAAAAAAATTAATTCGAATTTTAAAAAGAATCTCGCCGAGGTCTTTCGTACCGGGAGTTACTCCAATACCGAATTTCGTGGCTGTCCGAAGTTTAGATTTTCAGCTACAGACGATACATACACAAACAAACAAAAAGACAAACATTTTTTATTATACGAAATTATAGTTATTCGTTAAAAATATCGAACATTGTAATAATTTTTAAATACACCTCGGTCTAGAAAAAAAAAATTCTCAAATTTTGTGAATAAAAATAATTTTTAACGTTGTTTTTTATTCTAATCTTGAATTTTTTTCTTGACGATTTCTGAATCTTTAAATTTCGTCTGAAAAATTGAAACTTTCTAATACATTGGTAATTTTTAAGATAATTTTTCTCTAGAGCTGAAATATGTATAATCACTTTGTTTCCGTTTTTATCCAGATTTTCCCGTTTTTATCCAGTTTTTAAAATTCAACACCATACATGAAATATTTGAGAAATACCCTACAGATAAAAATTTAATACTCTAAATGGTTTGGTGCGGTTGAAACAAAACAAGTTGTTCAGCCAAGTAGAAAACAGATTATTTGAGATAATCTAATCGTTAAAACATGTCATTTTTCGGTTCATCAATATTTTCGTCTCTGAATTGGAAACTGGTCGGTAAAGCCTGCTTATAACGAGCTTGAATTCAACATTCTATTCAGGATTCAAAGAAAATTATACGCTTTTGTTTAGTAAATTGCTTTTAAGTCGTTTGACTAGCGAAATATAAAATTCCTGTAAGATTCAGAAAAATTAAATAAAGTTTATACATAATAAAAAGATACACATGCTTAGCATAGCAAAAAGATTCGCCGGATGATATCTCTATTTTATCCCTGTTAAAAATGTTTTTTCCCTTTCATACATAGGGAAAATAAAGTAGTGTAGTTGAATTCAAAATTTAAATATGAATGTATAATGGATTTACACATTGAGTTTATGCATTCGGATCACGTTTTCAAATGATGTTTGCCACTATCCTGTACTTTATCTCCAATATCCCACAGCAATTATTTTTGGGCATAGATATTGTTGTCTCAAATAGCTATATAAATAGATGAAATTCCTTCTTAAGTTCTAAAGTTTCGTGATACCTTCAATGCTTCGTACTTTCTTTTCAAAACATTTTTGTATCTGCTAGTGGTAGTAAGTTTTTCAGTGCAATGGAAATACACAATAAAAAAATACAGCAAAAGATACACAACGGAATTCTATATAACTGTTTTCTTTAACGGCTTCTCTTCTTTCTATTAATGTAATAAATAATCTTTGGAATTCCAGAATTTATAAAAAATATATATATATTTTTCAATCAAAAATGAAATTAAAATGTTCCAATGGAATATCGAATTTGGCGAATGAATGAATGATTGTGTTGGCGAAATTCATAAAGAACCAGAGCAACCACTGTAGCGTGTATAAACAAGATATATAAACAAGATTGTTTACAAAACATCAGTTGGAATACCACACATTTAAGTTCCCTAATTTTAAAATGGAGAAAAATGATCGGAGGAGAGAAGAAGAATTTATTTCTGCCTAGGAGCTACGACAAGTGTTAAGGCATCCTTGCGATTACCGCATAATAAAATCTATGTTTTCAGAACACTTTGAAACAACCCAGTGAAGGTGATTAATAAAAGTAAAATTAGTAAAAGCAACACACAGATTAATGTCCTTAAAGAGTAGAATGCAAAAAATAACTCAAATTATGGATCATTTTGACAGGTAAATGAAGTGTATTGAAAACAAACATTTGTACTGTTATGATAACGGCAATATATTTATTCTGTAAAGCACTTGCTCGCCACAATTTGAATAAATATACAGTTTCAACATATCCTCTGGAATCATGGATGCATTCTCGGGAAAGAAGAATGAGTCCTGGATAACTTCAGCTTAATTCAAAATATCGAGAAACGTAAACAAGAACAAGATACAGTTATCATTCTAGCTATCTGGCGATGTCACAAGGCAACCGTCAGATAGAATCAAACAAAAACATAAATGCTCAACAAATTGCCAAAGAGCATTTTTAACAGAATCTGAACTATATTCCTGTGCATGCTATCATTCCTGAATAGGACAGCCATACGCCTTTAAACCTATTGTGCCAAATGAATGCCTTCTGCAGCAGTATATAGTCAATTCCTACTAATTAGTCAGTTCTCCACAATTCAAAATTGGCGTTCTTTTAATACCGCTTTGTTGCCGAGTTCGTAATCCTAACTTTTTAAACTCTCCGCTAGGGGCACTGCAATTTTTATTCAATAAAGCATGGTCACTTTACAATAGATACATCTAATGTGTACATTCATGAACCTTTCCTTACAAAGTTATGATGGTGCTTAAGGACTTTCCTAGGAACTCTGTAAATCCTCTATAGATTGTTCCTAAAAAACTTGGGTAATTCATGAAATGTTTTATCAATATCTTCCTTTATCGAACTTACCTAAACTCGTCAAAAGTCTCCAAATTGTCTATTTTTCGCCAAATTTGCCGCCGAGGTCAAGCAACAAGACCCTTCTCGTAAAAACAAATAGTTAATGTAAATGTTGTTTTCAATCAGGAGACTTAAGATGAAGGCGACCCAAGGTAATTATAGCAACACAATATTTACTGCTCGCAGCGAAATATTCTGCATCTCAAAGAGAACAAACAGACATGGGAAAATTAATTCATAACGAACGGTTCGTTAAAGCTGAAAGTTCTTAGGAACGAGTTTATTAAAAACACATACCGTCAGTAAACGCTTTCTCATACTGCTCAGCTCATTTATTGCGCAAATGAGGTTGTGTTTCTGTTTTGTAAATAGAATTGTTAGCTTGCGCATAGCTATCTGCCTCAGCCTCTAGAAACAAAAGGCTTTAATGGCAAGACATGTTTCATTGTTTAACGATTCCTCAGAAGAGAGCAATTTCTCATTGGCCTGGTTTATGCATGAGTAAACTAGCCTCTTAAAATGTATCAATTTATTGAAGAAACAGCTTCATTCTTGATTTCTTTCGAAATAACTCAAGATTTTGTACTTTATGGTTGATAGATTGGATTGCGCAAAAAACAGTCTGATGTGATTAGCACGACTTTCACAAACATACACATCATTTTGTCCTTGTATATATATTAAAATGTATTTTTAATTGTTTAATTAAAGATAATGAAACTGTATATGAAACTTGTGAATATCCATCGAGTATTAACTTTCAAGCAAGAACCCTGGTTGAAACCCTATGTTCAATTTAACACTGAGAAGGGGAATGCTGGTGAAAAATTCCTTCGAAAAAGATCTTTATACTTATGAATAATGCAATTTTTGAAAAAACAATGGCGAACTTGGAAAAAGCATGGATGTTATACTAGTACAGACTAAGAAGAGATTAAAAAAAATTCTTGCAACACCAGCCTCTCATTCCTTCAAAGTATTTGATGAAGATTTGGTTGTAGTTCATATGCATAAGACTAATTTGAAATTTAATAGACCCATCTATGATGGTTTTTCAGCACTGAACTTGAGTAAAACACTGATGTATGAGTTCCATTATGATTTTATTAAGAAGATGTATGGAAGTAGAGCTGAATTACTTTTTACCGATACTGATTCATTATGTCATGAAATTGAAACAGAAAATATTTACAAAGATTTTGAAAGTTATGAAGATTATTTCGACTTTTCGGATTATCCATGCGATCATCCACTTCATTCCAACAGAAATAAAAAAAATGATTGGAAAAATGAAAGATGAGTTGAATGAGACTCATGCCCTGGGGTTTGTAGGTCTAAGATAAAAAAAAATTGTATAGTTTAAAAACACCCTTAATGGAAAAGAAATCTGCTAAAAGTGTTAATAAGAATATCGTGAAAAGATTCACCCATCATCAAGATTACTATAACTGTCTAACAAGACGTAGATATAATAGAGTTGAGCAAATTAAAATTGCAAGTAAAGATCTGAAGATTTATACTGTGAAGCAAATTAAAATGGGGTTATCCCCCCTATGATGATAAACGTCATATTTTGAATCGTATCAAGAGCTTAGCATACTGTCATTATCAAATTCAAGTGACTAAGCAATGCTAATTAAATTATTGCTCGGTATCGTATACACCGGGTGGAGGTGGGACTATAATTTTAAAAAAAATTATTTAATTAATAAAATGAAGATTTATTTTTTAGAGAAAGTAAATTCATTTACAAACATTGCAAGAACCTACGATCAAGTAGAATCATTTTACATTATATTAAGATGTATTACTTTTTACAAGTATACTGACAGAATCCAATTTAATTAAAGAGACTCCAACATGGTAAAGATATCTATGGATCAAAAACTGGAACGATTGAAAAAAAAATTGTATACACATTAAATGTTCAAGATATACAAAACAAAATGAAATTTGCATTTCATTACTGCTAAAAAACCTTCATATCTATCTACTGATTAATAGCACCCTTCTTACTCTCATTTAACTGATAGTCTCCGTTCATAGAAAAATCATGTGACATGTAGAAGGGGTGGTTCTGCCCATTCGAAGTCTTGCGTTATAACATGGGAAAATATAGCTCCGGAATATGTCCCATGTTAAAGTATAGCTCCGGATGGTCCAAAACCCCCTTATTTACCCCTACTACTGTATTTAAGTTTTATCGTAAAAAGCCGATGACATGGATACTTATTTGGAATAACAGCGTTTTCAATGTTTAAATTATTCCATTTTTATTTGCCGATTTATATATATATACAGTGTATTTTAGAGTAATGGGGTTAGTTGAATTCCTTTATTCACAAGAAATTACGTATATAATCGACACATTTAAGCATATTACATTTTTTATTTCAGATTTTCTCTAGTTTAGCAAGCAATTTCGAAATAAAGGCCATTTTTAATTTTCTCAAATCATTCCAAATTCTAATTAGCACCAAATTAACGCATAAGTGACTGAACTTCCAAATTTCATAAAATCTCGTTAGATAATTTTTGAATTAGAGGGGTTGCACACATTGCACCGTGATTGTGTTCATTAAGATTGTGTTTTTAAGTTTCTCTCCAATATTTTGATCAATTTTACGAATTTCTTCATCAGATATGTAAGATCTAAGATCAATCTCATATTCTCTTTGTTTCCTTATCATAGTGACAGTTCTGGCAACGACGGTTTGTAGCTATTAGATTACCATTAAACATTTTAAATTGAAGTACATTATTTTGTAATTTAAACCTTTTAATGTTTTTCTAAATAACTATGTTTCTAAAAATAGTGGTAGTCATGGGTTTATTTATTTTAATTTTCTTAAAGGGGTAATATGTTAAAACAGAATTTCCAATTTTATCTTTAGATTCCTAAAGTTTAATTGCAAATCATAAATTGTGCAAACTCATAAAATAAGAATATTCTTCAGATGGTCACATAAAATTGGAAGCAACTGGGCGACCTTTCGCGACTACCAAGCATAAAGCATTTAAGCACACACTAGTGCTGCTCTATAATTAATATAGAATATTCGTTGCATCTGCTTGAAATTTTTCTTTGTAAGATGTTCAATGCTTAGAATCAATTTATTCTCAAAACTGGTAAATACTATTTTTGTCAAAATAATGGTGATAGGAATATTATGAATAGGCAATTTTACAATTAGTGTAAAAGATCTTAATCAAATAGATATTTTCGAAAAGAAACACTTGACACTTTCTAACTCTCTCCTCTTCACTAATTCCTGGATCCAAGTTTGTTTATAAGTTTCCTCAAAACAACTTTATATTATATATATATATATATATATATATATATGAAATTCAAGTGATCGATTATATATATATGTGTATATGAATTAAAATGATAAAAACAAAATATATCAAGAGTGCATATCTGTAAACATATATAATATATAAACACACACACATATATATATATATATATATATATATATATAAATATAAATTATTAAATCCAAAGTTAGAATGTATGTAGTAACTCATAATACACTATTCCAAAATTTTCTACAAATACAAAGAAATAAAAGAAATTAAGACATAAAGAGGAAATAATAAAGCATAATGCAAGTCATAAGGACAAAGACAATCAAAAAATTTCAAAAATGAGGAATGCAAATAAGAAAACAAAAAAATCAAGCAAAAAAGCTTGCACATGGAGGAGATTTAGGCTTACGAGATTAGGCTTACGAAAAGTTCATTTCGAAAAAATTCTCGTCGGGTCCATATATCCTTTCGAAATGAACACAAAAATGCTTGTTTCTGAAACACAAGATAGATTTTATCTATAAACTTGTGTTATATGGACGACAAGCATATAGATTGGAACAATAAAGGAAACATAAATACCTCAAAACACACCTCTTCAGCGCAACCATGACGAGCAAAATATGACTGGATCAATGTTGCCATATGCCAAAATGAAAAGATGTGATTTGCTGTTGCCAAAGAGAGTAATAAAAACTGTACTTCGCAAAAGCAATAAAATGAAATAAAATGAGTTATTCAACTGTTAAAGCTTCGAGATAAAAGGATGAAAATATAATTGCAGGAGAATGAAGAAGTACGGCTAAAATAAGATAATAAGGGGAGAATATGAGAATTTAGGCTAATCGAAACTTATTAACTATACTGTTGACTAAATATGCAGGATATTGATACATTTTACTGGTAATTTTGAGGTTATTAATGTGCAAAGCATGAAATTTTTTATCTGATAATCTATAAATTCTAAAAAGTTGATTAAGTATAATATTTCTAAACAATTGAATCGAGTTGCAGGAATTAAAAGGTAATAATTTATTAATATTAAATTTAAAAAAATCTTTTTTATCATATAATTTAGTAACTATCCCATGAGCAGGTTCTATAATTAGATTTAAATCCAAATAATAAACATTATTACTAATAGAAGTTTCATTAGGTATTAATTCCAAATTATCCGGATAGAAATCTATATCTATGACATAGTTATCAGTAAATACAAGACAAATCAGATCATCTACATATCTATAAATTTTATAATCAGTTGAAGTAAAGAATTTTTCATAATGATATAGGTATAAATTAGCTAACATACTGCTACTACAGCCACCTTGTGGAACACCTGAGACTTGTAAGTATAATTTATTACCTTGAAAGATATAATTATTGAAAAGAACAAAATGGAGAAGCTTAGGAAAATTGGTAAATTTTGTAATATTAGAATGTTTAGTAATATAAGCATTATATAAAGCTAAAATGACATCATATAGATCAGTGATCTTAATATTATTAAATAGATCTTTAAAATCAAAAGTTTGAAATCCTATTATTTTACCAAGCGTTTTTAATTTATTTTTTAATTCCTTACTGTTATTTAGAATAATGTAGCTATCACCAGAATCTCGTAAATTGCTATTTAGTACATTTAAATAATTTAGTAATAATTTACTAGCAGTAGTAGAGTATGAATTATGACCACTAGTAACAGTTCTAAATTTAATAGGATTTTTATGAAATTTAGGTATAAGCACTATATATGGAAATGTCAAAAATTTATTATTAATATCTAAATCACTATACATATTGATAATTTTCAATTTGATACTATTAAGAGAGTGTGAATCAATTTTAAACAGACTATTATTTTTTAAATAATCTAGCAGATATTGAATATAGAATTTTTTACAAATAATAGCATAATTATTAGAGGCTTTATCTACATAAGTAATAACAAAAGATCTATGTAAATCATTAACAGAATGCTTTATATTATCCATATTATATATAGATCTAGATAAATTAATACTACAAATGGAATTTTTAATAGATCTTAAAATAGTAAATTTCCACATATTAAATGCCTCTAAAGGCTGAGCATATTTAGAAGCTAATCCATAAATAAATTTATCAAGGTCCAGATTGATTGACTTTAACACTTGTTTAGAATTATTACATGAAGGTAACCTGAATTTAGTGCCAAATGACATTATAGTTCTTAAAGATTTATCTTTTACAATGGCTAAGTCTCCAGTAACTATATGACCCAAGTGTGGATTTATAAATTCAGCATAATTATCAACACTACAAATACATTCACCATCTAAATTTGTTGAGGAATCTATGTCGACTGAGAGAGATTTTGAAATTGCATTGTAATTAAAAATGGTTCTTCCAATAGGTTTGTTATATTTAAAAGTTTTAGTAACATTCAAATCCTTTACAGGCAATAAATGATGAAATTGATTAAATAAATTCTTAAAGTTTATGGAATTATAAATAGGATGCTTAAATGATATTACACAATAAGAATTAGAACAGTTATTATTATGAAATTGATTAAGTTTTATTTTTAAATATTTTGATCTAGTAATGAGCAAATCATAGAAAATATGATTAAAATGTTCATTAGTAAGATTTAACTTTAAGAAAATAGCATAAACTGTGTTTAATTGTTTTTTCTTAACTGCAAATACCCATGATTTAATAAATTTCCATTGATATGTGTTATTGAATTGTTGATGCATACTTTTAATCTCCGCTTTAATATCATATTGGGAGGAGCTTCCTTTACCGCGTTTAAATCTTTTGAGTTTAGCCAATTTACTATTATGTAAAAGAGGTTTAAAAAAAAGGTGATTAAAAATAGAATATTTATTATCTACAAAATTATTCTTAACAATATTACCATTGAGATATAACTGATTTAATCCATATGGAAACAGAGTACAATGTGATTTAATATAGAAGTTTTCAAAGAATAATCTATCAGCAGTATTTGTTTTAATGTCCAAAATATGTATAGTTATATTTTCAAAACCATGATGAGCAAAGTGTTTATATTCGATTTTATTAGAAATAGGAAAAAAATTATTATTGTGGATATATTTTTTAACATGATCTCTATGTACATTCATACGTAGATGAATAGGATTACTGGTTTGTCCTATATAAGATATATTACATATATTACAAGATAATTTGTAGATGCAATTAAAAATTTTACAGAAAGTCTTATGACTATTTAGATTAGTAATATGTGAGTTAGAAGCATATGGGCAGGTTTTACAATTTTTATTCTTACATTTATTGAAGTTATAATTTTTAGCTGGGCAATTATTATATCCAAAACAATCCATGGCACACTGTTGGTAAAATGATAACGGTCTAAACAATTTCCAACAAAATTGTAAATACCGGGCAATATTTATCAAATTATATAATAACAAGAATAAATATATTTGCCAGTCACTAAATCAAATAAGATGTGTAATTCATAAGAGTTAAAGTAATATAAAGAGAATAGCATTAACATTTATAAATAATATAAATTAAAAAAAAAAAAATAAATAAAAAAATAAAATAAAATAATTGCTTATATATAAATATATACAACTAAGTCCATGTAAAACCTAATAAAATGTAATAAGTAGGATATTACAAGATAAAAAGAAATGATTAACAATATAAATATAATCAATTCTAAACTAGATTAATTAAAACACAAGGTATAATAAAATATATACTGTGTAAATCTGGAATTCACATAGAATCCTGTCCAAAAAAGTAATAAAAAGAGTGTACTAAAAAGTACAGTTTATAAAAGGTATCTATAACACCAATACAAAAATCCCAAAGGCAGTTAGTTACCCAGTCATAAAATCACAAAACCAATAAATTAGTAAGAAATAATAACGATAGATGGCAGCACTAGAATAAGATACTTATAATATTTAATTACTAATAGCGAAGAAAATTTGCAGTAAGATTTAAAAACGATAGATGGCAGCACTAGAATAAGAAAATTCTAATATTAAATTACTAATAGCTAAAGAATAATTGCAATACAAATATTTACCAAATGATAAAACAGAAAGGAAGACAATAATTAGTAATACTTTAAGCAAAAATATAATAAGTAACCTATGCAAATAAAAGAAAAGAATAAAATAGGAGAATGAGCCACAATGAACTACAATTAACAATGGATGAAAGTAGAGAAAGTAATACATAATAAAAAATTAAAATGAATTAAAATAAATTCTATTACTAAATTTAGGGCAAATGCAGCATAAATTTGAATAGATAGCAAATAGAATGTTTCTTTAATACGAAGCATACAAAAGGAATTAGGAATAAGGATAGTTCATAAATGAAAAGTTAGATAAACTAAACAGCGTAGTATAAGAATGTGAATGACAATGCAATATACATTTAATTTATTGCGCAAATGCAGCTAATAAATAAAATGTTTTCAATATAAATATAAATTATTAAATCCAAAGTTAGAATGTATGTAGTAACTCATAATACACTGTTCCAAAATTTTCTACAAATACAAAGAAATTAAGACATAAAGAGGAAATAATAAAGCATAATGCAAGTCATAAGGACAAAGACAATCAAAAAATTTCAAAAATGAGGAATGCAAATAAGAAAACAAAAAAATCAAGCAAAAAAGCTTGCACATGGAGGAGATTTAGGCTTACGAGATTAGGCTTACGAAAAGTTCATTTCGAAAAAATTCTCGTCGGGTCCATATATCCTTTCGAAATGAACACAAAAATGCTTGTTTCTGAAACACAAGATAGATTTTATCTATAAACTTGTGTTATATGGACGACAAGCATATAGATTGGAACAATAAAGGAAACATAAATACCTCAAAACACACCTCTTCAGCGCAACCATGACGAGCAAAATATGACTGGATCAATGGTGCCATATGCCAAAATGAAAAGATGTGATTTGCTGTTGCCAAAGAGAGTAATAAAAACTGTACTTCGCAAAAGCAATAAAATGAAATAAAGTGAGTTATTCAACTGTTAAAGCTTCCAGATAAAAGGATGAAAATATAATTTCAGGAGAATGAAGAAGTACGGCTAAAATAAGATAATAAGGGGAGAATATGAGAATTTAGGCTAATCGAAACTTATTAACTATACTGTTGACTAAATATGCAGGATATTGATACATTTTACTGGTAATTTTGAGGTTATTAATGTGCAAAGCATGAAATTTTTTATCTGATAATCTATAAATTCTAAAAGGTTGATTAAGAATAATATTTCTAAACAATTGAATCGAGTTGCAGGAATTAAAAGGTAATAATTTATTAATATTAAATTTAAAAAAATCTTTTTTATCATATAATTTAGTAACTATCCCATGAGCAGGTTCTATAATTAGATTTAAATCCAAATAATAAACATTATTACTAATAGAAGTTTCATTAGGTATTAATTCCAAATTATCCGGATAGAAATCTATATCTATGACATAGTTATCAGTAAATACAAGACAAATCAGATCATCTACATATCTATAAATTTTATAATCAGTTGAAGTAAAGAATTTTTCATAATGATATAGGTATAAATTAGCTAACATACTGCTACTACAGCCACCTTGTGGAACACCTGAGACTTGTAAGTATAATTTATTACCTTGAAAGATATAATTATTGAAAGGAACAAAATGGAGAAGCTTAGGAAAATTGGTAAATTTTGTAAGATTAGAATGTTTAGTAATATAAGCATTATATAAAGCTAAAATGACATCATATAGATCAGTGATCTTAATATTATTAAATAGATCTTTAAAATCAAAAGTTTGAAATCCTATTATTTTACCAAGCGTTTTTAATTTATTTTTTAATTCCTTACTGTTATTTAGAATAATGTAGCTATCACCAGAATCTCGTAAATTGCTATTTAGTACATTTAAATAATTTAGTAATAATTTACTAGCAGTAGTAGAGTATGAATTATGACCACTAGTAACAGTTCTAAATTTAATAGGATTTTTATGAAATTTAGGTATAAGCACAATATATGGAAATGTCAAAAATTTATTATTAATATCTAAATCACTATACATATTGATAATTTTCAATTTGATACTATTAAGAGAGTGTGAATCAATTTTAAATAGAATATTATTTTTTAAATAATCTAGCAGATATTGAATATAGAATTTTTTACAAATAATAGCATAATTATTAGAGGCTTTATCTACATAAGTAATAACAAAAGATCTATGTAAATCATTAACAGAATGCTTTATATTATCCATATTATATATAGATCTAGATAAATTAATACTACAAATGGTATTTTTAATAGATCTTAAAATAGTAAATTTCCACATATTAAATGCCTCTAAAGGCTGAATATTCGAAGGAGCGGGGTCGTTTGAATAAGTAACTAGTATTCCATTTGGAAAATAAGGTAATAGCAATTAAAAATAAAAGGATGATAATGTATTAATAAAATATCATAAAGTAGGTCTACGAAGTTCACAACAATAAAATTATAACTAATGAAAATTTTGATTTATTGAAAACCAATTGATCAACATAATTTATTAATAAATCATCTATTCATAATTAATAAAATTTTTCATAGAGTACCACCCTAATCATTTTTATGGTAAGGGGGGCCCTCTCATTAGGTGCATAGACAACACCTCATAAGAGTCCTCAGGAGGATTCTACGACGTGTTGGCATATGAGCCCGAAAATTATATCTTAAACCGATATTGCAATAATAAAGAACACTACTATAAGAAATCCAATGAAATCACTCCTTAAAACCCTGAACGATGAGGATCAACGATCTTAGTGCAAACAAAAATTTAAATATTGAAACTGTGAAGATATACAACGCTTTATCCACTCGTGAAATCTAGAAAAAAAGGAAATCTCTCCTATTTGCAAAATTCCTAAAACTTGCAAATCTGCCAAGAGTCCAATGTCTGGCATTCCATTTAAACCGCGTTTAACTTTCCAAGCGACAGCTGTCTGAAAATGCAAAGTTCAAACTCTCAAATTGCTCAACCGAGCCAGTCATAACTTCGTATCAGTCAGTCACGCTTTCTTTACGTAAATTATAATTTAATTTTTCCGCCAGCGAAATCCCCTGCAGACTTGTCAAAAAAAGAACTGATTGCAGTTCAGGGAATATAGAAACTCGGCAGACGCAGATTTTTGACAGCTGTAGTTTAGCAGGAAAATGGGTAGTTCTTTCTCATTTATTAGAAGCTTGTTAGAGATACTATTTGAAAAACAAAATTAGCTCTGGTAATTTTTTTTTCAGTTTATTTTAAGACTGGAATGCCTTTCTAGATAAATGAAAAATTGATCTGAGCAGCGCATATTTATTCTTTTTCTTCGACCCAGACTATCGGACCTACCCAAAAAAACAAGGTATTTATTTGGACGGCTGGGAAGTGCCACCCAATTTAGACCGAAACCCAGTGGGGCTGCATTCACAGGGACCAAACCCTCCTTCTCCTACCACCAACCTCTCGGAAGATCTTACGGACCCGCATATTTAACTTGCCCGTACTTCGTATAAACACGGGGATAGTTTGAGCAGAACCGGCAATCGAACTTGGATCCTCAGAGTTCAAATCCCCGTGTCTTAACCACTGGGCTATCTCTCCTCCTTGCTAATCCCTTGAAATCCTGGCAGCGTTATATTTCTCGAAAGAATAGCTGGATTTTCATTCAATTTAGTCTGCTCATTTTATTGGCAGCAAAAATTAGCTTGTTAATTTTTTGCCAGATCGAGTTATAAGAAATATTTATGTGACTGTTTTCCCTTATATCAAAATACGTTGATTTGTAGGAAAAGTCACACATTCGTGACACATCCATTTGTTTGTTTAGCTTCAGATAAGCATTCATTGAATTACATTTAGACAAAATTCAATCCTCGCAAAACTGCCTCCACAAACTTGCCGCATCCGCAAACAAAACTTCTTTATTTACCAATTATCGAAGCATCAGCTTCATTCACGCGATAAATCCTTTTTCCGCTTCAGAGAAAGAAGCACACTCTCCCTTCCTATCTTCTTCTCCGCGTTCCGACCCATTCCACCGTTTTCTCGAACTTGAATTCGGCCCTTCGGGGTGCTCGGTAACCCCAACCGATAGATGCGCGTCCTCGCCCCTAGATGTCATTCCACTTTCGTAATTTCACTCTCGCTGCGAGCTAGAAGTAGTTTTTTGATGATGTTATGTATCTTTAGACTGCATCACGCCGGAAGAGATGTCACGTATCTGTTGACGGAGCATTCACGCTATATATTTAGTTGTGGACAGAACGACATTAGTGCCCCTCTCAGAGAACCTAAAAAATTCAGAAGCAAACTCGGCAATAAAGCTAGATAGACGAAAAAAACGCAAAGTTGCAGAGCATTGTCTAATTAGGAATCTCTAAACCTGTTACAGAAAGCATTTATTTGACTCGAGAAGGGTTATTAGAGAATGGTTGTCCAATGCTGGAAAGCTAAAAAATACATCCCTTACGTGCACAGGAATCTGATGTACAGCCTGTTAATAATGCTTTCTGTCAACAACAGAACGCATTTGAATTTGAGAAAGAATATGAATGTGTACTTTGACAAGCATTGCTGATGTCGCCGTGTCACTTGTCCTTACGATACGACATCGCAAAATGCCTTACTAGTCGCAAAATGCCTTAGCATTTCGTGTGCTTTCTGGTGTCAATTTCTACCAATGAGATAATACTCTATTTAGTAATTGGCGTTTGCCGAGTTCGTAATCTTTAATTCACATCTAGAGGCTCTGCAATCACTTTTAATCAACCCGGCATAGTCACTTTACTATATAGGCCTAACGTGTACACTCATGAACCTATATTTATAAAATTATAGATAGGTAAAATGCATAGTGTGCTGACCCTTTCAAAACAGCATATGTTCCGTATAGAATTTTCTACACGTACTAAAAGGCGTGAATAGTTGCATCAGTGTTGTACAACTACGGAATTCTGTTACTTCGATAATAAGTTTCAAATGCATTTTTACTGCTCTCTCCTGTAATCCACCCAAATGCTCTGCTGCTATGTGACTAAATAAAATAGTATTTTTCAAAGCCTCTCCGGTGATTACCAAGATTAAGCTATGATTAAACGGAATTTGTAACATGCTGGTACATACTACTCCTAAAACCAAATAATTTTCTTACTACATGCTGAGAACCTGCCAAATACTAACTGGCGATGAAGTATCATACATACTATCTAGTACGGTGCTACGTTAAGAGCAATATCCTTGATAGCATGAGCATCTTTCGAATCAAATAGCAAAGCGATCTATTATTAAAATTTTCAAGTATCTCTTTCCAGGTTTCCCTCTCCTTTCACAGTTCAAGAAAAAACAGGACTCTTTTTATTAGAACGAAAGCCTTTCGAATCTTTTAAAAATAACAATAATTAATAAAGGCGATTTAAATTTATATTTTATTTAATATTATTTTGGCCTGTCAGGGAAACTAATTCTTAACAATTAAGTTGCGATATTTTTTTTTAAGTTTTATTTTATTAATACATAACTAACATAATTATTTATCTTTTAAGAAAAATGAGTCCAGTTAGGTTCTGTAAAATGACTTTCGAACCTGGCAGATTCGAAAGTGCATACAAATGTAGAGATTTTTGATCTTAAATTATTGCTGTAGGTATTAAAAGGTTTTTTCCAAAAATCTTCTAAGCGTAGGGATATTTACATTTCGACATTTTATAATGATGAAATTTGAACTTTTTTAAATACTGAAATGAAAATGAGACTTTTATTATTATTTTTTTTTCATATAATGAATTTTACCAAGACTCATAATTTCCGGGCACCTGTGTCATCGAAGATGCCTTGCCCTACGTCTCCTGCAATAAGAAAACGAGGTCACGGCGTAAGTTTGGTCAACTTCTCTCATGCAGAGTCTGCTGGAATTTTTTTGTAGAAATGTTGAGTGCTTTTCGAACCTGCTCTGCAATGCCAGATACTTTGAGATCGTGGCGAATTACTTGGTTCTGGACATACCTAGGAGCATTAACAATACAACGCAAGGTTTTATTTTGGAAAACTTGCAATCTCTGGATGTGGCATTTTGCCGCAGCTCCCCAAATGGGACTGGTGTACAAAAATGCCGCTGCAATGACTTAATTTATTGGGGACGGAAAGGTGGGATTTTCTACAGAGAAGTGAGACGACGGATTGATCGGTTTTATTAATTGCTTTCAGTTTGGTTTCTATATGCTCTCCATAAGTTAAACGGTCATCTAAGGTGACTCCCAAACACTTTACAGAGTGCAAGAATAGAATGCTTTCGTTAAAAATTTTGAGATTAAAGTTATGATTCAGTTCTCTGTAGTTGGGCTTGAAAATACATACCTGGAGGCGGTAATTACACTCCTGGAGGCGGTAATTTTAATTCTCCAGGTCACTAGCCAGTGCTCAAGGCTATGTTTAATGCAACTTTAGAGTGCGTTGATGGAATTCTGCGGTGAGCAGCTCCGTGCAATCAGGATTGTGTCATCTGCAAAGATGGCCAGCTTAATTTGTGGTATGCTTGTAATATCGTTGATGAAGATATTGAACAGGAGAGGACTCAAATTTCCTCCTTGGGGAACCCCGGCTCTGATTAAACGGACAGAAGAGAGAGTTTGATCAATTCGTATGCGGAAAGAACGGTTACTGAGATACGAATTGATGATAGTCAAAAATTTAGTCGAAATGCCAAGTCATACCAGCTTGGTAATTAGTCCGGTAATTAATGTTTTATCAAAAGCTTTAGCTATGTCGAAAAAGACAATGCTAGTGTACTGCCTGTTGTTAGCGTTTGTGAGGATAGTTTCAACAACACAAAAGAGTTGGGATTGAGTGGAATGAGCAGACCGAAATCCATGCTGGTCCGGTATTAAGATGTTAAGTCTGCAGAAACTATCCAAACGACTAAGCAGCATTAATTCGTAGATTTTTGACAAATTTGAAAGTAGACTAATTGGTCTCCAATTTTCCACAAGGGTAAGATATTGATTGGGTTTTGGAATTGGGCAGATGATGGCAGTTTTCCAACTCTGGGGGAAAAGCGAAAGTCCAGCATGTAATTTAACAGCATAGTTATCCAGCAGATATACAAATCAGGTAGATTTTTAATGATGCGATTGCTAATCCTGACCAGACCAGGGGTTTTCTTAACTTTCAGTCCTTCAACGATATGTAGTATTTCAACCAATGAGATTCGCTCTAAGTCGTTTGATGCTTGTAATGGTAAGGCACTGTGATTTGTTTTGTAGTTCGTTTTCAGTGTCTGTATAAGTACGGCTGAAATTTTAATCAATATGAAGTGAAAATTGGAGTTCAAAGCTATCTACGAAAGCATTAGCTTTTTCCTCCGCAGTTTGGGCAAGTCCATGTGGGCCATTAATAGACTGAATTGTAGTTTTGGTGGTAGTTCTTAGGTTTTTTGCCGTTCGCCAGAGAATGTGATTGGTCGGTGTAGTGAATTTTATAATCATTTCCATGCATTTTAAAACATAATGTACTAAATCGTAGAAAGTGAAAGGTGATAGATAAAAGGAAAACATTAATAAATTACTTTTTCAAATTCGAAGTTATAGCATATATATTTATCCAAAGTGTTTTTATCAAGAAGAGTGAACACACTAGGATGAATTTTTATCCAATATAATACTGTTTTTCTTCTCATGTTAAAATTACGCACCAGGGGTCTTACCACCAACTGCCTGGAATTATTTACTCACCGTCCCGAAATCCATATTATTCCTCCTTGTAATTTACGAAAGGCTGCGATAACCGTACTATGAAGCCTTCGGAATTCGGTTTCGTTATTTTTTAATGGACAGGGAGATGGAGTTAAAGCAGAACCTCACTAGACCAATCGAAGTCAATAGTGAGAGTCTTTAATACGAAGGAAGTTAAGATAGTGTTTTATAAACACTTTTTTTTCTCAGATTACCTTTTTGCAGATGAAGACTATTTTCATTAATAGAACTATGTGATTTCGGTTGACAATAATATTAACCATAATTGCCTTTATTATAAATAAGAAAAAGGTTGGAAAAGAAATACATTTTTTTAAATGAAGTACTAAATATTAAATGTACTAAATGCTTTAGGTATCAGTTTTCGAGAAAACTACAATATACTTATTTTCCAAGTCCCGAAAAAGGAAAATACACTTAATAGAGGAATATATTACCTAAAGTTATTCATAGTTTGCGCATCTAAAAGATAAAACTAGGATTAATATATTATGGTTTGGTTTTGATGTTAGTGCCACAGAAAAGCAAATTTATGAATGTTTTAACAGTTTTTGTTAAGACGTCATATTTAAGAAATTCATTTTAAATACCAGAGTTTTTACCGTATATTCTTTTTATTTGTGTTGCACTTACATTTACAAATTTAAAAAATACAAAATTTTTCTGAAAATGTGAGTAGTAAAATATATATCTTGTACTTGCTTTTAGTATTTGAAAAGTATTGGGGATGCCTTTCACAAAATATGAAGAAATTCATGTAAAATACTTAGGGAAAATCTTTTTTCTAGTTTTCTTTAGCTTTTTTCTGAAGTATAAACAACATAAAGAAGCAAAAATCATCTACAAAAGTAAAACACGGATAAGTAAAATTATAATATTAAAAAGGAAAATGAAATATATTTAGCAAAATATTATTTTTTTCTTAAATAATTTAACCTGAACAAAATTTTAAATCTGCGTGTGTTGATGATAAGCGCTCTGCGGACTACAAGAAAATTAATTTTAAAGTAAACATCATCTGTCATAGTGGAAAATGTGTATTTCATCTTTGGTTGGTATAAAGCATACATTAAAAATTTTTCAAATTAACTCCAAAATAAATTTTTATGAAAACGTAAACTTAATAATTTATTTAAATTAGGTTATTTGAGGATAAAACTTAAGTTTTGGAAAACAGAAAGTTCTGCATGTTATTACAAAACATTTCACTTAAATATTTTAGTAACAGAGGGCAGCACATGTTTTAAAAATAAAATCCGCCTTGATTCGAACCGGAGACCTCTCGCTCTCAACTGCTGAGCGGCTCTCCTATCGCCTAAGCAACAGTGCAACGTCTTGGTGAGTGAAATAAGATATTACATGCTTTAAAACTTACAGTGCTATTTCAAGATGTTCTTTTAAAAGTAGGACATATTTTGAAGTCGTTTCTATTGTTTCAGAAAAAAAAGTGTATAGAGAAAATGCAGATTTTATTTTTTTAATTTTGTCAGACGTTTATTTAACTATTCGTGAAAGTGAGATAGTTAAGTTCGCTAACGTTAACATAGCTGAAACTTAAAATAATTATGCGAACTTTCGAATAGAAAAAAACAAAAGAAATATTTCGAAAATTGATAGAGCTGATTCTTTGAAGTAAACAAATGAGCATGTATTTTAATATATGTGGAATAAAATGTTCAGATTTAATGAAATATTTTTCTTGTAAAATTTCTAAATATCGTCGTTTTACATTTTCCAAGGAAATTATTGTCGAAGCATTTCATAATAATTCGAATGGCAACTTTGTGTTAATTTAACCTGAACAATGAAACACATTCATTGTCAGTTAGCATTATGAATTTATCCTCTGTATTTCAGTTTTTCTTCCTTTCAAAAACGATCACTCGCAAATGCATGACCATCATCTTGAATACTGCTATTCCATACCTTATTTCAGGTTTTACGGTCTCCTTAGATGGTGAAATTATCAAGGGGTTTTTCGAACCTTCGTATAACTTTACGTATAAGACTTCGTGGTACCACATATCGTAAAAGTTAATTGATGTGCGGAATAAAGGGTCATTTCAAACCCCGGGCAAAATTACGATGTGTTGGTGGTACGGTCCCAGATCTGTAACCCAATAGAGTAGTTTTTGAAATATATGTAAAATGATTTTGATTTTGTCGCCATTTTATGAACAGATTTAAAATTTTTTTACTTAAATTTGACTTCAAAGCTTTATAAACATCATTCTTAATAATATGAAAAGTTCATTTTTCTGACTATATAAATATAACATAATTTCTTGTTCCTATTCACTCAGTGGATGAAGAAACATTATGACTAAATGAATTTATAAATTGAACGAATCGACAGTATTTACTTCTAAAATAACATGGCTGTTAGCTTCACCCATACATATTCATTCAATATATTTAATAGTAGAAACTTCATTTGGTTGAAACTTCGGTTCCTGTGGATGCCTCCCCCACTGGGTTCCGGTCTAAATTGGGTGGCACTTCCTGGCCATCCAAATAGTTACCAACAACTCCAGGGGGTTATAGCGACAGCGAGTTTGCCACGGTCAGAATTTTCAAGGGTAGCGAACAGGCTGCGGCTAGTATGAAATAATAGGAAATCAAGTTCAATAAGAGTTTCCAAATTCACTTGTGATTGAAATTTCGAATTCACATTGTTAACAAGATTTCTGAAGTAATGAGAGCTATTGAATATTTTCTTGTAAATTTATGAATTATTTCCGAGTGTTAATAAAAGTTACTAATTTGTAAGAAAACATTAAAAAAATAATAAAATGAGGTTTCGGGATATTAACCACGCATGCGATATTTCTGCAAGATTGAATTTTCAGAAAAAAAATTTCAAATAAATGCATTTATTTTTTAAAATATTGTCAAGTAAAAAGCGAACTTCAGTAAGTATGAATTTATTTCACTTCTATTCTTGAAAAAATTTAAAGAAAAAAAAATAACCAAACCCACTTAATTTCCTAAGATTTACATGTTAAAAAAAATTAAGATTTTGATCTCATATTCTAGTCTGAAAAGTGAACTTTAGAAGGGGAGAATTGAGCGGTTTGTATTCTTTACAAAAAAAAGAAATGGGGTTTCGTGAAATAGTCATTCGGGTATTAACCACGCCCACTAAATTTCTGAAAGTCTTTCAGAAAAAAGAATTAAATTTAAGTTTTTACTTTTGAAAGTTTTTTGACAATAAAAAGGGACTTCAATTGGGATGTCCCCCCCCCTCTCTCTTTTCATCATTTTTAGCATATATAAGGCATTTTTAAAACGTAGGGATTTTTGTTGGGGCATTCCAACATCATGTAGATACATTTGAATGTAGCTGTAGGGTTATTTGGCTTGAACCACCTAGCTTCATTGAGCCTTCTAGTTTTCCTTCGCCCCTCTGGAAGAAAATCGAAATCCCGATTCCGTTAGGTTCTATCCAATGATCGATACTATAAGTGAACACAGTTTCCATTCTACGTTACCGAGAGTTTTCTGAAAGATTTGGAAAATATTTTGAACCTTCCTTCTCTTTTTTTTCTCTCCTCCAGAGCAGGAAGTCGAAAATCCAGCGATGAACGGGTTCAGATCCTGATCCAAGTTAATATTGCTGGAAAGTAGCCGTACACAGGTGATTGCCATACCGGCAGGATGTTCCATGGCAGTCGTTCTACTTATTTCAATTTGTTGCAGTCTGATTTCGCCCAGAATTTTTGATAAATCTCATTGATTTTCTTCTCATTATTTGAATGAAATAATTTTTTCTATAAAACTTCTTTTTGAAATATTACCGATAGATATGAACCGTGCATAATAATATTTCATTTATAGGTTTTTTTTTCAATATCATACTCTATGGAACGACAGACAGATTAATTGTTATCTATTTCGGGCTTTACTAAGGGCTGTTAAAATGTCTATCGTAAATATTTAGATTTGAAACAACAGAACCAATACGAAATTCACATCGGAAAGTTATTTCAATAATCGTATTTCCCTTGGTAACTTTAGCACCTTCTGAAATTGTGATTTGAATTTAACTCACCTGCTTAAAAATTTACACCCCCACTCTCACATTTATTACAAAAAATATTATTTCAAAACCACAAGAGAACTAACTCCGAATATGGAAAACGGGAGTGATCAAATGTGGGAGTGACTACATTCACTAATGATGCATTGTACCGCTACTTCAGAAGCGATTTAATAACGTTGTCGAATGTTATCCATTTTGAGCTTAACTAAGAGCTGTCGAAACGGCTACCGTCGAAGAAAAATCCGCCTGAATAATGCTTTGTATTCTCATAATCAGCAGTTTCATCTATTATGATAATGTAGGGATTTTCCCTTTGTTTGACTTCCTAATAAAAGCAGGACTTCCTTAACCTTTCCATGTGCTCCTTGTTAAAAGTAAAGTAATCAGTAAGACATGATAAATCTTGGTAAGATATCGTATTCGAAGTAAAGTGTCTTACCATGCGATACAATATCTGTGTTTGCATTCTCGTCAAAATAATCATTATCAAAATGTTAATGGGATCCACGTCTACCAAACTCTATTCCCCCAAAATCTGAAATTATAAATCATAATTATATTCATACTATATCCAAATATATGGAATGAACCCAAAAATATGTAAAACTATTTTCAATTGCTTTATACTTTTCTGTACAGATGGAGATGAAAATCAGTTCAAATCCGCGGAAACAACATTCCGCAGAGATAAAAGTTGTTTAAAAATAATTATACGAATTATTGATAGGAAATGGGTCCCAAAATAATTTCGGTTCCCAGCATTTGCATACTTTGACCTTGGTAAAAAACCTTGGTCCTGGCCCTATACTTCTTTTTATACACATCTGAAATACTTTGAAAGAGACCCAGGGTTTAATGTAAATTCGGAACTATAAATGACATGTGTATATGTATACACAGTGATCTTCACTCATATGCGAAATACAAAACCGGTCCTTATGCATCTAAAGCAGTGTTGTCAACACTTGGATGAATTTTATGGCTAGAATTATGCCAAAAAAAATGGCTGGATTTCATGTATATCCTTTATAAGCATTTGCAAACTTGGTCATTTTATAGCTAAATTTAGCCATAAGACTAAGTTGGCAACCCTGATCTGAAAGAAAGAAAGGTAATTAACTGCATGTCCCATTAGTGGGTCTTGTCGTTCACTGAAAGTCTCGTATGAAAAGAATATAGTATGTAATTGCTTGGCTTGGAAATCTTCGTGTTTTCTAAAAGAAAACGAGTGAGTTTTTGAAGCTTTTCTTCTATATAATAAAAGGCAATGTCTGTGTGTCTGTCTGCCTTATACACTATACGTTCAGCGACCGCACGTCGGAGAGCTACGAAATTTGGCAATCGGAGACCCGGAGGGGGGCGGGAAGGGGACACGTAAAATCCGATTTTTAAACTTTTAATTATTTTTTTTGTTATTTGATGTTTTATGCGATTTCGACCTTTTTTTTGCCCTTTTTTCTCCACGATCCAGACGTCGTAGAATAAAACAAATCACACCACCGGAAAGAGCAGACAATTGCGAGTAAAAATATATGAATTTCAAATCTCAATTTCGAATTCTAATATTTTTTACAGATTTTAAAACAAAAGTCACTTTCGGTTAAAAAAAAACCAACTTTCGTTTTTAAATCCTCCCATCGTAAAAACTACTCATAATTTCGACTAATAATTTACATTTTTAGAAAGCTCAAACATCTGGCTTTCTTACAAGCCCAATCTACTGAGGAAATAATTATAAATATCCACAGGATCGTAATTTTAATGAACTAAGGATTTTCAATTTCTCGCGAATCCTCTATAGAAGTTCTTCACCGGCATTCCTCCCCCCCCCTCCCGCCGCAAAAGTTTTTTCCCCGTTTCCACGGAGACCACTCTTCCTGTTTTAAATGAATTAAGAGCTTAGCATATGTGTTGTATACATCGGGATATTTTAAATGGATATTTTAATTATATGGATATTTTTATTGAATTATGGTGGATTGAACTGTGGTGATGTATTTGAAATTATTATTTGGTGGAACGATATGGATGATTGATGGAACGATATAGATCTTTTAAATAGATATTTTAAATGGATATTTGAATTTATGGATATTTTAAATGGATATTTTAATTTTATGGATATTTTAAATGATGGAAAGATGGATATTTTATTTTTATGGATATTTTAAATAGCATATGGTCATTATAAAATTTAAATTAGCGGGAAGTTAGCGCGCGGGAATTGCACTCTGTAGGCCCGGATTCGATTCCCGCCACTGCCAAAACTGCCGCCGTGTTCACGCGGAGTACGATCACGTTAAACATGTGGGTCCGTAAGTCCTTTCGAAAGGTTGGTGGTAGGGGAAGGAGGGTACGGTCCCTGTGGATGCCTCCCCCACTGGGTTCCGGTTTAAATTGGGTGGCACTTCCTGGTCGTCCAAACAGTTACCTTACACCTTTCTGGTAGGTCGCGCCAGCGAGTTTACCACGGTCAGAAATTTCAAGGGTAGCGAACATGCTGGTGACCAAAGGCGGCTAGTTAACAATAAACAGATGTTGAAGAAATATTTTATAATATATTTTTAATTTTTTCATTGGTTACTACCATAGTTTAAAATAAAATTACGAAAATTACTGATATTTTCAATTTTTAAAGTCATCTAATTTTATTTGGCAAAGGGTTTTCAAATTATCATATTTCCTATTATATTTAATCGATTATTGCAGCAGGTTAAAAAGATGGTACGAAAATGTATTCTCATACATTTTAGATTTGCACATGACAATTATTTTCGGTAGAAAACAGAAAATGGAAAGTTTCAGTCTTATACTGAAACTTTCCATTTTAATTTTTACATTACAAGCGCAAGTTTTATATCATAATAGAATGTATAACTATAATTAAAAAATTTTGAAAATTTGCACGTTTTAAATCACATGTAACGGTTCACCAACTGATAACCTTATATCAAACTAACCACTGACCACAAGTGTTAAAATAAAATCTAATTAAATCCCAACCGATCAATCCATGTTTGGCCTTGCCCGAAGATATCAATCTACTTTCCACAGTTAATAATCCCGGCGCCATTTCATTTTGGCTTCGAGGGAAAAGTGGTTCTGGTTTCGATGAGGTATCTATTTGCATGCTGAATCGTTTTGAAAGGAATGTCACGTAGTCGTGAACCTTTTTATTTTGTACTCTTGAGAGTAAAAAAAAATTGTAACATTCACACTTCGGATTGACGACTCAATATGTCCGCTTTCTTTATTTTTTCTATTTTGTAGAATCCCCATGGCAGAAATTACGTCAATTTCTTCAATATTTATAATTGTAAAGGTGAGTGCCACATATTTTATTTTTGCGATATTTTAATGACGCCTATACTGGCAAGCAGAAATACCCTACAGAAATGAATAGCTGAGCATTGTCCAGAATAATATTGAAATAAAATTTTCGCGGTAAAAAATCTGTAATAATTCAGTCATAAATGTACTCTCTATTAAACTCAACAAACTAGTTAAAAGAATATACAAATCGGTTATACCGTTCTAGAATTTTAAATAGTCATTAAGAAACCGATAAAAAAGACATTTTAATTTGAGTTGTTTGATATAGAGATGGAGAGTAAAATTCGTATTCAAAAATTCCCTGGATTCAATCTCATTGATTGCATAAAGTTTCAACAAATTAGATTGCATATTTCAAGAGTTTTTAGCATCTTAAAATTTATTTTTAGAATTTTCACTTTTATAAGCAGTACAAAATTGGGAATAGTTCAGCCATAAACCTACTGCTTAGTAAGCTTAACCAATGAAAACATAAAAATGACTGAAAATCAGTTAGCATAGTAAATTATTTTTTGGGTGATTTATGGTTGTACTCTAAATTTTAATGTTTTAGTTTTATAACAGGATATTTACTTTATATACTCTGAATACTATTAATTATTATTAACTCTAATTTCGTTTGGAGTGAGAGCATAAAATGAAAGAAATAGGATAATGAGAAATGAGATTGGAAAATGAGAGTGATTTGGAAAATGAGAATGATTTGGAAAATAAAAGCATAAAATAAAATAGGACATTCACAATCATTTTTATTATATAAATCATGGGGAAAATATAGAATTCCAATTTCCGACCCCATTTCGAATTTTCAATTGATTTACACATTCTGGCTATTCTGTAATACGATTCCACTATTTTTAGTTTGACGCCTGTGTGTGTGGGTGTAATGAAAACACGGCGAAATTTCTTTAAATTTGTTATAGTTTTTTTGGAGGTGGGGTAATTAATTATCTTTTACTCTTGGACGCATTTTATATTTGATCTATATTTTTTGACGTATTCTCTGAAATCGTAGGTACATCGCAGGTAATCGCAGAACACAAGAATGTGTCAGAATTTCTAGATAACCACCACTTTATTAAAAGCACCAGTAAGCGTAAACAAGACTAATATACAGCTAACAACTCTAGCTATCTTGCAAGGTACGGTGCAACTCTCTAGCTATCCTACAAGGTACAACTGTCAGGTACAATAGACAGCCATTAAAGACTCAACTAATTCACAAAACAGCCGATTATACTCTCAAAACTCTGGCGTATTCTCAAATTTACTTCGACTCGCATCAAGGCAGCAACTTCTAACGGAATTGTGGCAGAGAATTTTTATATAACCACTTGAAGTTAAATTATAGTCTTGGGTTTGAGACCATTTAATACCGTAAAATAGGGAATCGCACATTGCGGTAGTCCTCACCTCCAACAAATATCAGCCGAAATGAATCGTAAGTGACAAACATTTAAGCGCATTCAAGAAAAAAAATCTTTAGTAATAACTCATGCTTATTTCGGGTTCCTTTTGAAGAAGATTGGCATCAACGAAACCTCTGCTGCAACAATTTCTGAAATAAACAAGATTAACAGAAAGGACACCGGAGTCGAGATTAGAATAAAATTTCTTCTTGGTTAGGTCGACCATTTTTTTAGACTCCCAAAATAAATTATTTTGAAAAATATCATCACTGGCATAACTTAAAGGATCGGTGAACGTTGAAATAAGCAAAAATCGACTTAAATTTTTTTTATATTTATTTATTTTTTTTTATTATTATTTAAATATATATAACATTATAACATTATTCTACATATTTAACTGCGTCAGGTGCAAAAAACTGCTAGTATCTATGATGATTTTTTAGGAAATTATGAGCATTAAAATTTATAAACAAACAAATCATGGACCTTTAAATACTATAATACTTTATATCTATAATATTAGTTTATTATTCTAAATGTTACATAATATATATATACTTATATTAGTATATATATATATATATATATATATATATATATATATATTTATATTAGTATATATATATATATATATATATACAGGGTGATTATAATTAAAGTTCCCGGTTTGAAAATGGTCTCAAATAAAAAGCACTGGTCAGAATGATTTGAAATTTTGCGTGAACACTCGTGGAGCAATGGAATTTTGTTTGGTGAAGAAAAAAACAGTTATTCAAAAAGTCGCCGCTAGGAGAATAATTGGCGCTTTACTACACTAGAATGCAATACAAAAGTAATAAACGTTGACTTACTCATTGGCTAATGACGTAATAAATGTTCAATATGCTGTCCTTCGAATACTGAATTAAAAGTCGATCTTTCATCATCATATGCATGCAAGTAATGAAAAAAAAAATCATCCATTGAAACAATGTTAAATTCTAAGCAAAAGTAAGCCGTATCTTTTTTCACAAAAAGTGGATTTAACTTGTTTTGCATAATTGCTCTTCAAATGCTGCTGCAAATTTGCATAAGACAGTGACGTTGCAATAAACGTTTGCTATAAAAAAGGAAAAACAGAACTTGTTTCTCATAACTTAATGAAAAATGTCTATTGTTCTGTCGCAATGACTCTATCATTAAAAGATCGTGCTCTTGTTTAGTAGCTCTTAAAAAATTCAGAACGTTGAAAAAGTTAAAATCTAGTCCTCTGTGTGGCAAAAGCTTGCGCAAAATGATTTTAAAATTTGAAGAGACTGGCTCTTGGGACATCAAACCTGGCAGGGGACGGAAAGCAGTCGATGGAGAGATAGTGGAAGTCGTAGCTACAGCGTTAGAAGAAGAGCGTAACGCTAATGCATCTACGAGTGCACGTGGAATTGCCCGATCATTAGACGTACCCTCCAGTAAGGTGCAAAAAATTTTGAAACACATTTTGAAATGTTATCCTTACAAACTGACCCATGTTCAACAGTTGCTACCTGAGGACAATACTGCACGTGAAATGTTCGCACTTCAATTTCTGGCTCGGATACAAGTGGACGATGAATGGCCCTGGAACGTTTTGTGGACTGACGAAGCACACTTTCATTTCCACGGAACTGTTAATACGCAAAATTGCAGAATCTGGGCAACCGAAAATCCACAGGAACTACGCCAGGTACCCCTTCATTCCCCCAAAGTCACTGTGTGGTGCGAATTTTCAGCAGTGTTTATTATCGGGCCTTTCTTTTTTGAGGAAGTTGGTCCTCGATATGAACGTCTTTTGAAAAGTCACGTTATACCCACACTGCAAGAGCGTCAGTATATCGATAACACTAGTTTTATGCAGGATGGGGCTCCACCACATATCGTAAAACCAGTGAAGCGGCTACTTCGCAGTCATTTTGGAGATGACAGAATCATCAGCCGCCATTTTCCTGTAAGATGGACAGCATGTTCCCCTGACCTCAATCCATGTGATTTTTGGCTTTGGGGGCATCTGAAGAATGTGGTGTTTAATGGACACATTACCAATTTAGCGGAACTTAAAGCTAGCATCACTCATCACATCCACAACATCTCTACAGAAACACTCAAATCTATTGTTGAACACGCTATTTTGCGCTTTCAGCTTGTTTCAGAATGCGAAGTACAGCATATTGAACATTTATTACGTCATTAGCCAATGAGTAAGTCAACGTTCATTACTTTTGTATTGCATTCTATTGTAGTAAAGCGCCAATTATTCTTCTAGTGGCGACTTTTTGAACTACTGTTTTTTTCTTCACCAAACAAAATTCCATTCCTCCACGAGTGTTGACGCAAAATTTCAAATCATTCTGACCAGTGCTTTTTATTTGAGACCATTTTCAAACCGGGACCTTTAATTATAATCACCCTGTATATACTTACATTGCATTAACCATCATTTATCCACTATCTATATAGCATTTTGGAATTTTTAAAGGTTTTACATTTTTAAAATGCTTCATGCATCTTAATTTTTGTTTGAGATGCATGAAATTGGGCAAGAAGACACCTTTCATACTTTTTAATGAAACTGGGTATGTGTTTTATAATTGGACTTTATTAAGGTAATTAAATGTGAATAAGAACCTAATTAAATGCAAAATATTGATGAAAATTAAGTTTTAATGCAGAAAAATATATTTTTAAAAATTAACTTTCCAAGGGATTTGAAAATGAATACACAAATTTGTTCATAATGTGTTTTTAAGTGAACATAATGTAAAATTAGTCAAAAAAGTAAACCAAGGAACGCAAGGAGCATTTTTAAATTTTAGTTAAAAAAATTAAATTAAAAAAAAATACAAAATTGGAAAAAATTTAATGGTATTTTATATAGTAATGTTAAGAGGAATGCTTATACAAATTTTCATATTTCTAAGTCAATAAATAAATAAATAAAAATCAACATCAAGTGTCCCCTCAATCAATTTAGTCGGTTGTGGAGGACATAAAATCAGCCCTACGACGTAGACAAGAACTAGTTTTAGCATATGAGATACCCAGGGCTTTAGGGTAGCTCACCTGCTATTTAAAATAGGTAAGAACAACTGAAAATAAAGTGTCGTTTTTCGACTTGAATATCTTAATTGAAAAGAAAATATTTACAGAAAATTATCTCAGAAACGAACAATTTAACAGACAAAGCAAAAATGCAGATTTTTATTCCATCTATCATAAACAAATGGAATATATACAAAAACATTAAATACGCCCTTTTTGTTCTAAAATACACAACTGAAGCTGCATTGCAAGGTAAAATGCATCCCCGCCCATTCGTCCTAATTTTTTCGAATATGAATAGGAGTATAGGGGCAAAGTATTCTCAGATTGCGTAAGGATGATGGCATCGTTAATTGTCCATGAATAATTAATTTTTGAATGGAATATGGCATTTACGTCAGTTAGACGATTATTCAAATTTGCGGAAACGTTCGGCGAAATAAGGGATTGTTCTTGGGTCATTTGTATGGTTATAGAAATCTTAATTTTAATACAGAAAAGTGAAGATGTGTAATAAAAAAAGATAGAATTATAAACAAATAAACAATGATTTTCCATTGCGAAATCGACAAACAGGTTCTAAAAATGTGACTGCAAGTGGAAACTTAACTACGTCTTGCTGCTTTTTTCCTGGAGCGTTTGGCAGCTGGAGGATCAACCAGGATGTTTCAGATCGATAATTTAATTAGTTTGGGTTCTTTCTTGATTTTCTTTCTTTTCATAGCTGATTTTAATTTTATGCATACATAATATGATGTATAGGAATGATTTTGCATCAGAGTCCAAAATTCTAATTCAATATTCTGACTAATTTGCACGTTTTGAACACCGGCGAGCTCGAATCGACCACTTTTCAGGTTATGCCTGTATGTGTGTACATAATACTTCTGAAATAGAAATTCGAACAAAATTTGGTACGACTTCAAATCGGAATACTTACTGTATCATTGTATCATTGATTTTGAGGATTTCTAAAATTTTTTTAGAAAACTCATAAGAATCGGGGATTTATTTCTAAAATTGTTTTATGATATTTAAAATGCATTAAATATGATTAAATGAATTGTTTTAAAAAAAAGCCAATAATATGCAACAAATTAATCAACAGAAATCTATCGCAGTTAGCACAAGTCAAGTTTTACAGGTAATTGTGATTCGTTACCAACTAAGTGGCCAAATTTCAACAATTTCTTAGGATATTGATTAAATATGAATAGCATATTGATGTTAATTTTTCGCGTAAGTATAAATAAACGATTTTTAAAGCTCCCAAAATTGATGAATTTTAATTTTGCCACACGGATTCAAGACGAGCCTATACATAGGTAAATATTAAGGTTTTCTAAAATTTACAGAAAATTGTGTAGAGCATGTCCTGTGTTGCTTATATCATATATTTTTAATTCATCAGTCGGGGTGGGACAGCATAGTGGTTAGTGCGTGGGGATTGCATGCGGACGACCCGAGTTCAAATCCCGGCTCTGCCCATACTGCCCCCGCGTTCATACGGGCACGTTAAATATGTGGGTCCGTCAGTCCTTCCGAGAGATTGGTGATAGGGGAAGGAGTATACGGTCCCTGTGGATGCCACTCCCACTGGGTTCTGGTCTAAATTGAGTGGCACGTTCCTGCCTTTCAAATAGGTACCTTATACCTTCGGGTAGGTCAGACGGTCTGGGTCGAAGAATTCCTGAGCTGGACTCGCGAATTGTGGAACAACTGCGAATTTAACGAGGTCTTTAGGCTAGAAGAATTTTATTTCACTAAAGCCAAATACGGCCATTCTATCAAGGGAAATCTAAGGAAACATATATGCATTACATGATCGGAATCACTGAACTCGATCATGTAATGTATATATGTTTACATTACATATATGCATTGAACTGAGATTGACTTCATATGTTCCAAACTATCCACTATATATTGTACTCAAAAACATACCATTCACACCAAATTGATTTTCCAGTAAAAGAAATTTTCCCAGCAAAATAACTAAACAAAATAACTAAAGACATTAGAAGTAAAAATACTTGTTGATCATATTGTGAAAAGCCAGTTTATATTTTCTTTTTAAAAAAAAAATAAATAAACAGTACAGATCTGAAACGTTTAAAGTGTTAAAATGTAAACCCATAAATTGTGACAATGTTTTCACTGTATTAAGTTATAATATGAAACATACTGTGGCAAATTCTAGTCGGCGAAAAATTTGCAACAACAAATTTGTGAAGGCCCTCCGAAGTGGCAAATTTTTTGGCCAATTAAACGAATATTATGTATTGCTGTTTATTATTAACAATTACTATGTTCTTTTTATTTTTTTGAATGAAGATTTAATCTTTTTCTATTTACGTACCTTTTATATCCAATTTTAGATATTATGTTTAGTGACACTGGGCGGCAAATATCAGCAAAATCGTAATTCCTCCACTATGTGTTTGTAGAGAATTTGTATTCAGGTTTCAAAACTGCATAAATAGGTTTTTGCCAATAGTTTATTTCAGTAATAAAAATAAACAGAGTAAAAAAAAAATAATAAAAAAAAAACTGTCTTTTTATGACTGGTTTATACAAGACGCAGGTGGAATTCTTGCTAAGCACATGAAAACACTTTGTTATGTTTGCGCTTTCTTATTATTCAAATAAGTTCTCCACTATGTTTTTCGTTCGTAAGAGCGATTACAAATGACGCGTTTTTCTGCGAAAATTATGGGGTTTATTGTTCCAAGAGACTAAAATATGCAGTAGAGGGCATTTTTTTCTCTTTCAAGACTTTGAGACGAGAATGTTCTGGGTTTGCTTAAGTGTTTAGCTTCTTGTTAAACATTTATAAGATAAATACTGAGAATATTCTGCATAATGCTGTTTGTGGTTAGTTATTTCCCACTAAGCGTTTTATATGCTGGGTGTTTATAATAACAGATTTCGTGTTTAAAATAGTAGATTATAATAAAGTTTCTCAAGAAAGTTTATCAAGAAGAAAATTTCAAAGTCTCAAGATATACAAACAATTTGCAGCTATGATTTCAAATGGTGAAGACACTAAGCCTGTCAAAAGGACACTCCGCCAATCAAGGGAAAAGAACCCGTCAATTTATATATTATTTTAAATCATGAAATAAAATTAATATATGAATTGAAAGGGTTTAGCACAAAACGCGTAGTTTTTAACGCATGCATGGCTAAGAAAACAAATGAAGCCATTCAGAATGCCGTACTTAAGAATCGAAAGTTGTTCGGTTAGGAATTTTAAAAAGTAACAAAAATCGATTTATATATCCTCCACAAAAATAACTAAAATGTAAAATTGATAAGTTAAAATTTGCGAGTTTATCTATCTAACCAAAAGTAGTTAAAAATATGATTGAATGGAAGCTCACAACTTTTCACGCAAGTTCAAATTTATTTTTCTGCACAACATAGCTTTTAAAATGAGTATTTATTCGAAAAGACTCGTATATCGAATTTTTAGTTTTTTTTTCCTTTATGATTTTCAAAAGAGGCGTCAAATCGCAAAAATATCTGCTGAAAGATTTATGCTAGAGTAACGTTTTATTAAGATTTCGGGTTATTAAAAAAAATACTGTTTCTGCCTACATAATTTTATTTCAATAAGTGATAATTAGCCATATAAATTCTTGACTGGATTTTACAGAATACTGCTGAGAAGCTGAGTTTTAGAGCTTATCTGTAGAATTGTAATGTTTGAAAGATCAATATTACTAGAATAATACTGTTCTTATTATAACTCTTAGCATAAATACTATACTTTGATTATTATACTTTTCAATGATGAAAGTAATTAATTTTAATTATTTATTCTTAATGATCATTTTCAATTTTATTAATTGATTTTTTTATGCTTGTTAAACTGATGTTCAGTAAAAGTAGCTAGTGATGCATATCAGGGAAGTTTTGAAGACATTATCTGGAAATCAGGGAAATATCAGGGAATTATTTACTTGAGTTCCTGTAGCCACCCTGTGTACGCATTCAAACATTTTATTAAAAATAAATTAAAACGTTTACAAAGAGATTTTCTCTTTAATTTTCTCTAAACCCAAAATCAATTACAGATGGCCATTCGCTTGGTTCAATATTTTGCAACTCTTTTATAACGTTTGAAATTTAATGATTTCCAATAAGGACTGTTCTAATTAGAAAGTTTCAAAATGCGCTCCATCTCTACAAAGAAAAAAAAAATACTAGTGGGTCGTTGTGGCCCAAATACACAACTGCCTTCATCAGGACAAGACAGCGTAGCCAACTCTCAACGCATTTCTTCAGTGAATTATTTTACTGGCCATTCCTGTTCCTCAATGATTCTTATGTTTATTAATAGAATCCTACGTTAACTCCCTCCTTTGTTTTTACCTTTCATTTCTTTGTTCCGTTTGGTAACTTTTTACTTTCCCTATATACATACTGAAATGGATAGGGAGAATAATGTGACAGGGTCGAAAATTTGAATTAGAGGTTGCGACGGAAGAACACGTCTCAAGTATACTTGAACTCGAATCGAACGTTTTTGAGGTGTGTATGTGTGTGTGGGAGGGGGGTCGATATCTCACGAACGAATATAGTATTTCGAAGGAAATTTCGTACAAAAAATACAATCTTTGATTACTGGAAAATTATTGATTTTAAACGTAATCGAATGCTCGGAACACCCTCAAATTTTCGATCAAAATTTTAAAAAATTCATTAAAAAATCGAATCTTCCAATAATGTTACTTAAATAATCATTTATTATGCAATTTTTATTAGAAAAAGATTCACATAAATTTTGAAACGCTAGCATGAACCTTTCTCGAGATATTGCACTTTTTCCAAATACATTTATCAGAAAAATCACATAAATTAAAAAAAAAATATTAAATACTGTGAAATATGTTCACTTTCCATATGTAATAGTATGCAATAAATTTGTAAACATCGTTCCATTCAAGAGAGACGATACTTTGTGCAACAGTTTTATAATTTAACGCTTAACAATTCGCCAACAATTATTTATATATAAGAAATGCTCTTTTCTCCGTTTGTCTGTAATGCTTGGCGATAAATTGGGTGAAATGGGCTATTGATTTAGTGAAATATTCCCAAACTGGCGTTATTTCGCCCCAGGTTGACGAAAATATCATCAAATTGCAAAAATGACTAAGTTACGACGCTAAATTGATGAATGAATTATTAAATATTTTAATATATGGAATCTGTTGGCTAATCCGCAAAAGTGTCCTATGTACAATTCAACATTAGAAACATCGTGCCGTTTATCTTATACGTCATTCTTTTCATTTTGAAAGAAATAAACCCATTGCATTATATAGGGAAAGTCATGTCCTGCCCACATCAGATGTTTTTTTCTGTATTTACTTTTGCTACTCTATCGATAAAAGCCGATCTTGCTATGGGAACTATGAGTGTTGATCGCGCTGTCTTGTTGCCCGAATGAACTGTATTTGCCTACGAAGTAGGTTGACACCTTTACTCTTGTATTATATTCTGTTTTACATGAAATTTACCATTTTATCGCAGATCATCTTTGACTTTCACTGAATCCATCTGTGTATTTGTAATTTCAAAACTGCCATCTTCGAAGTTCCTTGTTAACACTTCTTTCAATGGTCCATTACCATACACCCACTTAACTGCATTGTTTTGTCAAGTTTCTACTAGTTAGAACAACAATCGATGGAAATCGAGGTCGTATTTAAATTAGTAAAAGAATAAGCTATTTCCTCCTATGTTATCGTAAGTTAAAATGTCTACAATATCTTTATTAAAAACAATGCAACACCCAACCATGACAGAATATTTTGTATAATTTCAATGAAATTTGCAACGTCACTGTAAATGAAAACAGACTCCATGGAAATGAAAATAAAATGTCGTTTTTACTTTCCCTACAGTATATACACGGTGTTTAAAAAATTATTGCTCTTTTGAAACAATTAGTCGCGGACCCATAATTCCAATATGAAAAATTCTTCAAATAAAGTAAACTTTCAGACTACAACAATTTAGTCACTTAACACATTATAGTAGAAAAGTACAAAATTTAACTTTTTGTACGAGCCTTCTATACAAAGGAAGTTTCAATTAGAAAATTGTTCCATATTCATTTGTGGATCTTTTAGGGGGGAAAATAACCCAGTTCTCTATACAAAATTCGCTGTAAAAATATTGTCAAAGTTGTAATATTTATAAACCCCTTTGACCCGATCAAAAGAAATAACAACATAGATTTCAAAGATTGTACTAAACTGGAATTTCGTTAGGAAACTTACATGTGTATCTATCCTTAGTAAAAAAAAATTCTATTCGGAAACTTACATGTGTATCTATCCTGTGTTAGTAGAAAAAAATTTCTATTTAGAAACTTACATGTGTATCTATCCTTAGTTAGAAAAAAAATTTCTATTCGGAAACTTACATGTGTGTCTATCCTTAGTTAGTAAAAGTTTTATGCAGTCTCTTATTATCAATCAAAAATGTTAATGAATTATATACCGGATAATTTTGATCGTATGGCAATAGAACTTTTATTGTTTGATTAATTTGGCCATGGAAAATATTTCGGTAATTTAAAAAAAATATATTCAGAGGGTTCGTATATTAAAAGTTGCATTTTGTAATTTGTACAAAAAGGGCTCACATTATCAAAATTTGCATATAGTAGTCTAATTGAGTGGTGCTTAACCTGTCAATTGCTATGGCTTGTCAAGTCGATCTTTGGATGATTTTGGAGAAAATGAGGAGTTTTGATTAGTGCTTCACGGGAACAAAAATTAAATTTTACCTTAAAACTATCATTAAACGAATGAGATTAAATATATTTATGTTATGATTAACTTTTCATTTCAGCTCCTTGACATACGAATTAAGAGACATTAAGTTTAGTTTCAGGATATTAACCACACACCCTGCATTTCTGTAAGATTTGCACATGACAAAATTTAAATCTGCACCCGTCCCACAGACTTCAATGTCTACAATGGCTTATGAAGCAGACGACGTATCCAAGGCGTCGTTTTATGTCAAGGTTAAGTGTTATAGTTCACAGAAAGAATTAAAAGATGGTTAAGAGGCGTGGGATTTCACTTAAGGAGTTCCTAGCTTTAAACCCGGTATGTGACAATATAGGTAAACTTGACATTATTTGAGTAGAAATGGTTAAGGAATAAGGATGTATTATCTTAAATAAAGTTAGTTCATATAAAAGTGGTAGGAATTTAAAATAGAATTTAAAATTTTTATGAAATTTCACGACCTCCATTAATGAAACATTGGAAGTTAAAGAAACAGTCTCTCTCTCACTCTCTATCTCTCTCACTCTCTCCCTCCTCTTCCCTCTCTCCCTCCTCTTCCCTCTCTCCCTCCTCTTCCCTCTCTCCCTCCTCTTCCCTCTCTCCCTCCTCTTCCCTCTCTCCCTCCTCTTCCCTCTCTCCCCCTCTTCCCTCTCTCCCTCCTCTTCCCTCTCTCCCTCCTCTTCTCTCTCTCCCTCCTCTCCCCCTCCTCTCCCCCTCCTCTCCCCCTCCTCTTCCCTCTCTCTCCTCTCCCCCTCTCTCACTTTCTTTCTCTCTCACTCACTCATTCACTTACTCACTCACTCAAACTAAAAATTATGAGATATTAGTGTCGTATTTTGAATAGACATTTGGTAAGGATTTCGGAGATATTTCAGTCTAAAAAAACTAAGAACGAAAATTTACAATTTTAATGAGATTTTCTTTCAGTTCGTCTGAGAGAGATCCCCATCCCCCTTAAATATGCCTCTGATGATATGCTATGTTAGCTACAGATAGAAGTCGATCTTTAACTTTAATGTATATCAAAAGTGGATCTCCGAGTCCCAAAGGTTAGGAACCATACTGTAACTTATTTAAAGGATTTCTTAATCTAAATTAAAGCAATTTTCATTTCGATCGTTCAGGATGTATTTATTCATGTAATAATTTTGAAACACTGTGTATAGCAAAGTTTAGGGGAAATATTTCAATGGAATCGAAGATGGGAACTCGAGTTTTTAATGAATTTGCATATTTTAGGTACTCTAGAGCACCAACATCTTTTTTACGTATGCTACCTGTGTATATGGCAATGTATCCATTCTAGCTCAAAAGATGCCCGAAAAAATTTCAGAAAATTTGGTGATTATATCTCTTATACATTACTCTGGAATTTATTAGAATTTGGTACGATTGAAGGGGAAAAGCTGCTTTATTTCCTTTTAAAAAATATTTGTTTGTTTGTTTTTAATTTTTCACTGTTTGACGCCATTTTAAATGCTCTAAATCACCAAATCACCAAATGAAAAAAAAATATGCACATGAAATAATACATAATACATAATAAAACATAATAATACATAATAATGGAATAATGCATAAATGCAAATGGGTTATTGTTTCAAATAAGTATCTGTTTGATGTATTTTGCACGATAAAACCTAAATTAACACATTCCGGAATAGACGAGAAATGATCATGAGTCTGTAAAAAAAAATCGTGTGCTGCACACATTAGACATTTAAGTGTACATCAAACAGTTCAGTCACACCTTATTATCCTACACGCGGAAAGATAAAGATCTTCAAATAGCATCTGCGTGACGACCAATTTTTACATTCCGTTACCTTGTTCCCTAAAAACATAAAACCTTTAATTAGCAACCTTCTTTTAGGCGTCCGACAAAAATGTCTGATCGTTTCTTTCACCCCCTTCGACACCGTGTGTCGAGCAATTAGGGAAGGAAACGAACCAAAAGAGGCACCGAAGTTTCATCCTAAAGAGAATCAGACTGTAAAGCGACAGGCAATCGACTGTCGGTTATAATTTAATTCAGTCAGGAAGCGCTACAGATTTCCACGTATAAACTGTTCGCTACGACTCGCTTAGCGCTTTTCTGTCATCGAAGTGTTAACGCGTATGTTCTTCCGAACGTTTGTTCAACTAGGTTTACGAGAATGCACGTTCATTCTGTGAGTTATAATGAGGAATATGCATCCGGGTAATATCCGGGATTTATTGTTCCTGCGTAGGAAATAATGATGTAAAAATCCGAAATTTTGAATAATGTGTACTTTGATAGTTTTAGTTTTTTGCATATATTTTTTCAAAACATTTCTTAGGAATGTATACGTTACATAAAACAATCTGGGGTAAATGCGTTATGGTTAAACGCATTACGATACATTATGATTAAACGCATTATGATACATTACGGTTATATACTCTCGGTGGAAACTTCCAGAAGGGGCATATTATACGACAACAAATGTGTTAACATTATTTTCGTGAATCTAGTTTGTTCCGTTCATAAAAGAATATATATAATAGTTTTGCATGATTTTGTATCTATAATAGTTTTGTATTTGAATCCAAAGGTTTTGTGAAAAGTCATTATTTCGTGAGATATTAATAAATGAAAATTGCATTTTGCACATTAATATGAATAATTCTTTTTTCTTTTTGGACTAAAATGTTCCAAATTTTAATTTACGTTATGTTAATTTGATGCCGAAATCATCGTTTCGTGCATCTTGTCTTTCGTTGTTAAAGAAGTAAAGTCATTGCATTACGTAGGGAAAGTCATGTGCTGCCCACGTCAGATTTTTGTGATGCCAATCATTATTTAATTGGAATTTGACATTAAATGTATGTCATATAATTCAAATTAAAACAATGCGAAATATAAGAATCCTACGATTAACTACTAAAATGCTTCTTGGTTTTTTTCTTTTATTGCGACGCATTTATCTTCACGTTTTCACAAAGCAATTTGAACCAACAAATCTCTCATCTCTTAGAATGGCAACAAACAGTCCATTTATCGTGATCTTTCCAAGGAATGTCTTGTTTTACAAATGGAACACAACGCACTCAATGCTGTTCCTTGGATCTAGACTGGTACATGATTGCTAAGAAAGTAACATCATAACAAGTATGTGCTGTCCATACGAATTTTTCTTTTTTTAAATTGTACGCATGGATGCTATTCCAATTCTACATTTATTTATTTTATTTTTATATATATTTATCATGAAATATACAAGGAAAATCGTCTGATTCTTTATATATTCAATTTTTTGTATGGAATTGTGTAGGCCAAGTTCAAGAGAGCACAAACGAAGCGTGGCCATTTTCAAAAACCAATTTATTCTATTTACCAAGTTACACCATAAATGAAACGAGTTCGAATGAAAATGCGTGTCGATGTCGAAGGCCCAGACCACACAGCCAACCCTAGGGCTTACGGCAGTTTAATGTGTGGCCGGGAGAGGAGGTTAGCCGAAACCGTCCTCCAGTCAGTCACCAAGTTTCAGTCTGCAATTATTTAAAATTCAATAAAGTGGTTACATGGTAAATATATATACAGACAGTTTTAGAGTTTTACATAAAATACAGTGGGAAGGGAGGCAAAGAAACGTAGATTTTAACAAATTTTGAATTTTGAGGTAAAAATTAAATTATTTTCTTAAAATGAAATTAAATTTATGTAAAACGTATGGCCAAAAGAATCCGAGCAACCGCGGGAAAAGGGACAATACAGTAAAAACCAACAAAAGAAAGCAAAAAGAACATAGCTGAATAAAGGTTACAATCAGTTGAGGTAACCGGTTAAAGTTAAGTGCAATACAGCACTACATGTACATGGTAAGACTTTCAAATATATGAACAGCCGAGGAACACAGGGAAAACAGATATATACAACAGAGAAATATAGACAGGAAACAAAATATACAAAAGACGGACACCAAAAAGTGTAAGTACAGAAACAATAAGAGACAAACGCCTGGAACAGGGAGGACAACATTGACCGAAGAAAATTGAAAGCAGTTGGCACCAAGCTTGCTAAGGAACCTGATTGGAGATTTCTCTCGCAATTAAAACACAGTTTTTCAACCTATTTAAAAGAATTTTATTGGTTCTGACACCAGAGAACCAAGTCGCACGAAGATTATCTGGAGGACGGGTTAAGTGAAATTTTGAGGTATGGGGGCAATTAAAGACGTAATGATCTACGTCACCATATGAATTACAAAGACAATTTGAAGAACGTTTATGTTTGAAAAAATGAAGATAGTCAAGAAAAGGACCATGACCCGTTAAAAAATAGATTAAGAATTTGTTATAAATTTGAAAATTGGGGTTGACTTTGGGTAAATAGCTTAGAATTCTGGCAGGGTCATGAGTCCGGGGGGAAATATAATCATTAAGAAGAGATTGCCAATTTTTAAGAAGGAAAGATTTACAATTATTAATCAAAAAGGAGTAGGGAAAAGGTATAAGGAGTGGGGTGCCGGAGATCGTAGCTTGTTTGGCCAGTTCATCGGCGACTTCGTTGCCCTGAATGTTAGAATGGGCCTTGACCCAGGATAAGTTAATTAATGGTTTGTAGGGGTGAGCATTAGTTTTAATTTTAGATAGAAATTTCGTTTTATTCTTGATAGATTTAAAAGCCGAAATAGATGACTGACTGTCCGAAAAGATGTTGATTTTTAAATTGTTTTTGCCGGCCCAGAGGATGGCCTGGTTGATGGCCTCAAGTTCGGCTTGAAAAACTGTGTTTCCAGTTCTAAGTTTAAAGGATAATGATTCGATCAGTCGATCATTTTCGAAAATGCATATTGATAAACCTACATTATTATCCAGTTTTGACCCATCTGTGAATACATTAAACCTAGAAAACGAGGAAGGGTTCGAGGAAGAAAAATTTAAAACACGAAGGGGAGGAGGAAGGCTAGAAAGAGAACAAAGGGAATCAAATTGATCAGGGGAGGGAATGGAGGGGTCCGAAAATAAGTTAAGTTTATGTTTCCAAAAGTTATATTTAATAAAAAGAGTTTTAATGACTAAATGGACAGGGGGAATACCGGTAATTGAAAAAAGAGAAATGTTCGAAGTTGTCCGAAAACCAGGGCAGATTTTTAATAAAAAGATTCTTTGTAATGAAGTAAGTTTTGAAATTTGATCCCGTGTGAGATTACCCCCCCAAACCCCAGATCCGTAAATAATAACCTTTTCAATTACAGTCAAGTACCATATTTTTAAAAGAGCTTTATTAACCCCCCAGTTATTCCCAGAAATTTTTCCAAATGTTGAGGACAACTTGAAACATTTTTCTTTTAAGTAGAATATGTGAGCGCTCCATTTTAAGTTATTGTCAATTATAATACCTAGGTAGTTAAGAGTTTTAGAAATTTTGATGGGTTTATTCTGAAGTCTAATACATCGATTATATTTTCTTTTGGATCTGTATTTGTTGATAATAATGCATTTTGATTTTTCGTGGGAAATTGAAAGTTTCAAGGAAGTGAGGGAATCCGAGATGAGACCAAGAATTTGATTTGTATTTTGGGTGGTAAATTTAATATCGGAACCAGACGTGACCACGGCCAGATCATCCGCAAAGGCCTGCAGGTAGAAGAGGTCGTTGTTAAGGGTTAAGATACTATTGAAATAGATATTCCACAGGATCGGAGAAATTACCGAACCCTGTGGAGCACCCATAGAAAGTAATTTAGAGAGGGACAAATTGTTACCGGTAAAAGTGATAGAACGGGAGGACAAATATGAATAAATAAAAGCACGAAAAGGGAGAGGGAGGTTAATTTTTTCAAAAGTAGAGGGAAGAACATTCCAATTTAAACTGTCAAAGGCCCCGCAGATGTCTACCGTGGTAAGGGAGACATGATGGACTGATCGAAGGGATTCAATATGTTTAACAAGCTTGAGTGCAGCATCTTCACAGCTGTGAAGCTCCCGAAACCCAAATTGGAGGGGATGGAGAGCACCTTCTGAATTCAACCAGAAATTTAATTTATTGATAAAAATTTTTTCAATGACTTTGCCAAATGTAGGGAGTAAACAAATGGGGCGGTATGAAGTACAGAGAGCGGGGTCTTTACCAGGTTTATTCAGGAAAATAATTTTTGAGATTTTTAAGGAGCTAGGAAAATGACCAAGATAAAAAATTTTGTTGATAATTTTGGAGACAAGTGAGGGAAAGGATTTGAAAACATTTTTCCAGATGTTGAAATCTAAGTTATCAACGCCAGGGGCTTTACCATTGGGGAGATGGTTGAAGACGAGAAGGAGCTCAACATCCGAAACCGAGCCCAACCCGCCGGGAGGAAGTGAAAGCGAGGGAAATGAAGAGAATTCAGGATCGTTTTTGAAGCAGTGGTCCATCAAGCGCTCAACTTTTTCACCGTAACTGAGGTTAATATTATCTGAAAATTGAAGGTTTATATCGTTAAAGTGTTTATTTTTTTTAAACGTATACTTGAAAATGGATCCAAATTTGGAAGAGCAGCTTGAGCAATGGTTTTTCCAGGCAGCGGATTTGGCTTTGTAAATCATAATTTTATATTTTGCTCTGTTAAGTTTATATTTTACCAAAGCTTCTGAGATTATTTCAGAAGAAGCGGAGGCCCTCTCAAGAGACTTTACTCTTTTATAAAGAGCATTGACGAAGTTTCTGAATTTAGAGAGTTCTGGACTCCACCAACTGAAATTAAAATTTTTTGTCGATTTTTTCTTTCTAATAAATTTGAAAGCACATTCCTGTGTTTTTTTGATAAAAGATTCAATGAAGGTGTCCAGAGAGGGAGTATCATTTATAGAGTCAATCTGAGAGGTAAAAGTTTTAACGTGAGATTTAAAATTATAAAGGAATTTGCCTAAACTGTAATTTGTTTTCAAGAAAAAGGAATCATTAAAAGAAAGGTCGACATTAATTGCAAATCTAATATATTTATGATCACTAAGAGAGTCATCTGAGAGGACCTCCCAATTTTGAATACTGTCAAATATGCCAAAAGTAGCCAGAGTCAAATCCGGGAAGCCCTTGCCTGAGTGTGAGACAAATGTAGGACCCCGCTTCGGATCATTTACGACAGTTAAGTTATTTTCTAAACAAAAATCGATCAAGCTGTAACCCCGTCGGTCAATGAAGTCATAGCCCCACATCTGGGCCCTGGAATTGAAGTCACCAAGAATTATATACTCAGATGATAAAATTTGAAGATCTGAAAATTCCGAGAGGAGCTCATTAATATTGTCGCGCGGGGGAAAATAGGTAGAGACTAAATTAAGAGATGTGTTATTGGGAAGTGTGATTTCTAGTAAAACAAATGAAAGGGATTGTAGTTTTAACAAAAATGCGTGTCATGAATGCGTGTCATGACTGTTGCCGGAAAATGCGTGTCATGACTGTTACCGGAATTCATCTGAGAAATAGAGTATAAATCTCAGAATGAATCATTTTTGCTGATTTAGTGGATTTGAAAGACAGAGACCTGTTTTCCTTCGATTGTGCATTTGCTAAACATTTGAATCAAGAACATTTTCTATGTTGTCCAAAGAACCGCAGCCAAACAATAATTTGTTTTACTTAAATCAGGAAACTATTTTATTCATGAACTGATTGGAGACAACTATACTCACGGCAAGGCTAATTTAAATACATCGTGGACGCCAAACCCGTCCATTAATGACTCATTTTTGTATTCACAGGTTCAATGCGTTTATATTAACTACTTCGCTTTCATCACAACAGAATATTTTTAATCAATCTAGAATACTTTTCTTATATTGAAATATTGAAAAATCTAAGCAGAATTTTCATATTTGTTTTAGAAATTTTTCGACGTGAACTCAATTTATCGGTTTTATAAAATTAATTATAGTTTTTAATACTTTACAATATAGTTGAAAAGTGTTTATGACTTTGTTCATTCTGTCTGTCTATCTGTCCGTTCGCACGATAACTGCCGTAAAAATGACTTTATCAAAATGAAATTTTTTAGTATGTTGTTCAGACGGTCTGTGGGACCTATGGGAATATAAATGAATAATATCACCTAATTAGTTGTGGATTGAACTCGGGTTAAAAAAATAAAACACATTGAACCCTATGGGACCTAATTTTTCAAATATTTTTTAAGCGAATTTAAAATTCACAAATTGCTTCGATAGTTTTAGGAAATATTTAAATTATCCCATAAAAAATATAAGAAAAGTTTCAGCAAAATATATTCGGTAGTTTTTAAATAAAAATTAAAATAACAATTACACCCATATCATATGAAGAGATCACGTGACCCACATCAAAATAAAATATGGCATCCGTCTTGTGTCAAACTCGTGATTTTAAAAGTTATTTTTAATTTATATTTAGTGTTGTATCCGTCCTAAAACCGCTTTATTTTTGCTTAATTTCTGTGTATCTATATTTTGAAACAACGCAATTACAATATATTCGAGTTTAAATGATCATCAAACTTTGATTATTTCTACAGCGAAGCCTAATTTTTGCTTATGGAGAATGTAAACACACCCAGCTGTAAGATGGATTGTATAAGAATTCCTGAATTTCTTTAATGTAAAATTATATGGCGCTGGAGTCTGCAATATAGTTGATATGAATGAAACAGTAATTGATTTTACATAGAGAACAGACGATTTTATAGTAGACCTTTTCTATGAAGTTTAAAGCATAGAGTTAAATTACTTTTACCTCCATGGTTTTAATTTTTAAGTAAAATAAATTTTTGTAGTACTGTGGTGAATGAATGGAATAGAATAAAGTGTATGAATAAAATATTTACTGCTGTTTCATAGAGAGCCAGGCGATTTATATTTCAATGACGTCATTTGAATAAAGTTCATTTTTTTCAATGAAGTTTTAAGTTTTCAAATATAATAAATTATTGTAGTATTGTGATAATTTTAAAAATATTACCGCTGAATGTATCGCATTTTATAAATGTTTAAATGAACTTGCATTGCAATTGGAAAGTGTTTCATAATCAATGCTTTATGCTTGATTGAGCTTTCTTGTTGATATTTTTAATTGATAATAGCGTTGATCAGATGTACTGTATAACTTAGTTTTTCCTGTTCCTCTGTAGTGTCAAGTTAGGTTTTCAACAAGTATAGATAAAATGTTTAGTAATTCTTATGATTAGACCTTGAATTATTCAAATTTCATGATTTTCCTAGCATTCCCTATGAAACACATTCCCGGAACAATATTTATACCATATATTCTATTATAGAGATAAATACGTTAAAATATGCTATAGATGTTAATAATATCAAAATAGTTTATATTAAGACAGATAGAAGAAGCCAAATGGAAGAACTCATCTGCATCGTTAAGCTACTGCCAACTTTTTGTTACAAACGTGTAAAATGCTCTCACTGGAGTCACTTTTGAAAACCAGACTGAAAGAACACCCGTGAAGGAAACCTTTCCTATGGCGTGAATCTAGGGCTTTTCATGTGCTGAAGTTCGGAGGGGGTTTCCAGATTTGGCGATATTTGACGATTTTTCGAAAGTTTGAAAAACTTCTAGAAATCTCTCATATCTCGTATAGAATAATCATTATTTCGAGGTGTTTCTCGAACCTTGAAAAGTCACCAACTGTCATTAAATTGGCGATAAATCGGCAAATCTGGCACCCCCCCCCCCCCCCTCGAACTTCAACACACGACAACATTAGATTCACATAGTAAGATTGCCTGTACGAGTGTTTTCTCCGTTTGATTGGCAAAAGAGACTCCAGTGAGAGCATTTTTCACTTTCATAACATTATAAAAAAATATTAAGAACTTTTACAAGATATTTTAAAAGAACTTATTAAAAACAGACGATTTTAAAAGATACAAAATTTTTAAAAGAAATATCTTTAAAAAATTTCCCGAGCCGAATTCGGATACATATTTTATAATAAACAAGATCAAGGCGAGCCTGGCTATGATAAAAAAAAATTAAAATTTTGCTTTCAAAAATTTCAGATTTAAAATCGTTTAGCTTTTTTATCACATAGTAAAATGCCACACAAAATGTGCTCTATGCATAAATATGTGTTGCGTTAAAATATAAATTCGGGCTTCAGACGAAATTTTTGCTATTGAAATTTCACTATAACTTAGCAAAATCTTAACATCCCGGCTATCCTATAGCCTCACAACTCTTTGTGTTTCGTCCGAGCCATTGACATAATTTTTCTTTTTTTTATAAGTTGGCAGTAGCTGAACGATTCCGATGAATTCTTCGATTTGGCTTCTATTTGTGTTAATATAAACTATTTTGATACTATTAGAATTTATAGCTCATTTTAACTTCATCTCTACCATAGAATATACAATAGAAATATTGTTCCGGGAATCAATGTGTTTCATAGAAAAAAATCTGATGTGGGCTGCACATGACTTTCCCTGCAAACTTATATTCACGTTCTCTTTATTTTAATTAAATTTAATTCACTTTTAATTCAATTTTCGTTCTCATTTGGTAAGTGGACTTATTTTCAGAAGTGGCGTAGGGAAAATACGAAAAAACTAAAATATCTCGAGAATGGCTAGTCCAAGTGTAATGGGGTTGGTCGTATTCTTTTCATTGTTTAAAATTACGTATAAAACAAGCATTTAATGAATATATTTGAGCATACGTAGTTTTTTCTTTCCCTGCAGTACATGGTAATGTATAGGGAAAGTATCGGAATCATACCGAAAATCGCAACTCGAGTTTTCGACGGATCTACGCGTTCCCAGACCTCTAGAATACGAAAATACTATTTTTAGCGTGATGTTTGTGTGTCTGTCTGTGTGTCTGTCTGTCTGCCTGTACAGATTTTGTATCCACTCTAACTAAAAAACTAATGGACCGAATTTCATAAAATTTGCTAGATAAGTCACCTGTAGGCGAAATTGGTGCTGATTAGTTTTAGGTACGATTCAAAATAAAAGAACCCGTCATTTTTGCGAAATGGCCAGAAAAAGCCTGTATCCACTCTAGCTGAAAAACTAATAGACCGAATTTCACAAAATTCGGTAGATAAGTCGCTTATGTGTCACCCTGGTGCTGATTAGATTTTGGTATGATTCGGAAAAAAATAACCTGGTTTTTTTGCAAAATTGCCGGCAAAAATCCTCAAAATCTAAAATGAAAAACTACGTATACTCAAATATAACCATTAAATGCTTGTTTTATACGTAATTTATAACGATGAAAAGAATAAGATCAACCCCCATTACACTAGGACTAGCCGTTCTCGAGATATTTTAGTTTTTTCGTATTTTCTCTACGCCACCTTTAAAAATATAAGTCCAGTTACCAAATGAGAACGAAAATTGAATTAAAAGTAAATTAAATTTAATTAAAATGTAGAGACCGTGGATATAAGTCTGCAGGGAAAATCATGTGCTGCCCACATCAGATTTTTTATTTTAGATTTTGACGGTGGTTTTTGCGGGCCATTTCGTGAAAAAGGCAGGGTTTTTTCCTAATCGTATCAAAATCTAATCAGCACTAGGGTAACTCACAAACAACTTATCTACCGAATTTTGTGAAATTCGGTCTATTAGTTTTTCAGCTAGAGTGGATACAGTCTATTTTTGCGGGCCATTTCGCAAAAAAGGCGGGTTCTTTTATCCCGAATCATACCAAAAACAAATCAGCACCAGAGTCACACCCAAGTAACTTACCTACCAAATTTTATAAAATTCGGTCCATTAATTTTTGAGTTAGAGTGGATACATATACGTTGCACAGACAGACAGACAGGCACACACACACAGACGTCACGCTAAAAATAGTCTTTTCGTATTCTGGAGGTCTCGAAACGTGTAGATCCGTCGAAAACTCGAGTTGCGATTTTCGGTATGATTCCAATGCTTTCCCTATACATTACCATGTATTGCAGGGAAAGTAATAATATTTAAAAAATCATGAAATTTGAATAATTCGAGATCTAATCATGAGAATTACTAAAAATTTTATCTATACTTGTGGAAAACCTAACTTGATACTACAGAAGTTCAGGACAAACTAAGTTATGTAGTACATTATTATTAACGATACAACCAATTAACAAATTAAAAACAATTTTATAAAACCGACAAAACGAGTTCACATCCAATAATTTCTAAAATGAATATTCAAAATTCTGCTCATATTTTTCAATATTATAATAAAAAAGTATTCTAGATTGATATTGAAAAATATTTCGTTGTTATGGAAATGGAATACGAACAAATGAGCCTGGTTTCGTCTTCACAGTGCAAAGCGTCATATTTCCTGGAAAGTTCCATAATCGAGTCATATCATTCGCGTTAACAATACATCTTCATCCAGTGTTACAACATCATGTCTGTTATCAAAAATTACATTTCCATGTTATTTTCTCTGCCGTGTTTTGTTCTTTGTTCTTGTCTTTACCTTATCTTTAGGTTGCTGAATTTCCTTAACATCTCTAATTGACATCACCTACCTTTACGAAGTAAAACCGCAAGATCCTGCTTAAGTATCTTCCGTCTGAGCCTATAAATTATTTTTCCATGATGGTATGGGATTTCTATGCTGTTTCCGTGTTTTTAACAATGTAGTTGGGTTCTGCCTATATTTTTATAGCGTTTTATTGAAGTTGATTTCTCTGTTTGTTTGTTTGGGTAAAATCCTCCTTAAATTTATCCTAGAAAAGGTTTTATTTGATAGTTGATGAAAACTTTATTACAAAATCCCATAAGACTAAAAAATATAAATTAAAATATATATAAAACACTTTTTTAAGTTACACGGTTTTAGTAAAATGCACTAAAGAGAGAAAGAAAAGTAAGAAAAAAATTTAGACACACATGAAAAAACTGTATTTGGATATTAATGAATTTTAAAGAACACTAGAAGTGATAACATAGATATGACATAAGAATGACGGATTTTTAAATCACAATTGTCAAAGAGAAAAGTAAATGAATTTAATGTAACCGTTCTTATATATGTTTCTTATATAGTTCTTATATACTTTTTGACAAATGCCGAGCATTTGACTATGATACTATTAGCTCAAGAATTTCTTAAGATTTTTGTTTACTACAAAAAAAAAAAAAATAAAAAAGTTAGCACTAAAACAATCACAGCTAGTCGAAAGTCTAAAAGGAGTACTGTTTCACTTCTTGTAGTATCTAGAATCTTTAGAAAACCGTTTAATTTCCATTATATTAAACGTGTGAAAGAAAAGGGACATTGCTCTCTGTAGTTTCTGTAGAAGCGAAGTGTTCTTCTTAGTTAAAAATGCAGTGTAACTGGTTAATTGATGTAATTTTAACCACTAGATATCTCTAGAAAACTGAATAATGATGCTCGTAAAATAATCTTACTAATTTTGCTGTAGAACCAAAAAATATCTTTAAGGAAACTCTGAACTGAATAAGGATATTCACAGAACAATCTTACAAAAATGTCGCATCGTTTTAACTTTAACCACAAGATATCTTTAGAAAATTCTAAATAGAGATACTCGTAAAACAATCTTAAAAATTTTGGTATATTTTAACACTAGATATCTCTAGAAAACTGAATGATACTCGCAGAATCCGCTAATAGCGGACGTTTCCAAAGTTAATTTTGCGCTCCCACTGCAAACAGTAAACATGGATAACATTTAAACACGTAACCAGCCCACATGCTCCATGGATACTGTTATCTAGTATGGGAGTGTTTTCCAATATAGATATCTCTAGAAAACTCTGAATCAGGATACTCTCAGAACCCACTAACAGGAGCGCTCCCAAAGTTAGTTTTGTGCTCCCATTGAAAATAACAGTAATTATGGACAGCATTTAAGCGCACAACCGGTCCATGGATACTGCAATGGTAGTACGCTCCTAACTTTGGAAACGTCCCCCTATAAGAAGATTCTGTGAATAAGAAATAATATTATTTATGTATTTTAAAGCGCTGTAAAGATTTTTGTTATCGCTGTTATCAACACCGGAATTTCTCAGGTAAACACACGGCCTACGCCAACTGGTGTCCGAAATAGACGTAGATTTATCTGACGTTGGATAACAGCAATTATCAACTGCGCAAATGTTGGAATGCAACCGGAAAAGGGAAGAAAAATGTTTCAATTTCTGCGATAAAAAGATGCTGCGTTATCGCAGAGATTTATTGAATCTGGAAGAATTTCTAGATTTTCGTCTCAAGTCAGGATCCTCTGTCTTGTATCTGTAATCAGGTTATCAATATTTATTGGAATATTGTTTCTTATCAGGTCTATTTGTGTGTGCTGTGCGTCATTTTAACAACTGATATGGAGAAATGTGTTTGACTAACGCATGATTTCAGCAACAGACTGAAATTATAATTTTGTACATTGGAATGGGTGAAATGTAAGACAAATGAAATTAATTTTACTATAAATAAGCAAAATTCGACATTCTGAAACAGCAACACAAATGGGACAATCAACTTTTACAAATCAACTTTTTCAAATCAACTTTTACAGATCAACTTTTACAAACTGGTATAACTGATGTCATTAGTGTTTAGAACATTGTTCTAATATCGTTGTTTCTTTTCTAGCTGGAGAGCATCCTGGGCTTATCATGGAACATTCTAGTCATAGTTGTGATGTCCCAAGAGCACCCCGCCACCGAAACAAACAACACGTTGCAAAGCCCTGACTTCCTAAACGTGACGGACGCCTCGAATCTGACGAACGTCTCAAATGAGACGGAGCCTCTGATGTCAGTCTTCGTCCAAGACTACAACACTCTGTGGGAAAATTTGACAGAGAAACTCAGATCTGATCCAGATATACAGAATCAACGTGAGTCTTTCACGTGCTGCAGCTAATCGAATTTTAGTATAATTATTAATAGGATGTAAAATAATAGGCCAGATAAAATCATAAATGACGTGTTTGCCAGGCCATCTCTAGAATCATGATTTTTCCCCATGGACACAAATGCAAATGACTTGTCCGTTTAAACAGAAATTAATACAATGCATCTATTGTAAAGATTTGTTTCATGAAAAGCCATTACTTTCCCTGTATACGTAGTATAATGTATAAGAAAAGTATTATGACGGGGTAGAAAATTCGAATTCGAGTTTTCGACGGGAGAGTACGTTTCAAGCATCCCTGACACGAAATAAACGTTTTTGAGGTGATGTCTGTGTGTGTGTGTGTGACTCTGAGAAGACGATATCTGACGAACGAATAGCGCGATTCAAACGAAATTTGGTGCAAAAATTACAATCCGTGAATACTGGAAATTTATTGTTTTTAAACGCAATCGAATGTTCAGGAACCCCGCTAAATTTTCGAGTAAAATTTAAAAAGAATCATCAAAAATTCAAAACCTTTAATAAAGTTAGGCAAGTAGTCATTTCTTATGTAATTTTTCATTAGAAAAAGATTGATATACATTTCAGAATGCTAGCATTAACCGTTCTTGAGAAATTGTACGTTTTTCAAATAAATGTATCTAGATGATTTTCAAAATGACCGTCTGTTTGATGTCCCAACCTTTAACCCATATTTCATGCTAATAAAATTATTTTTTTATACTTTCAGAACGTATATTGGTACCATTAGTTTATAATTAATAAAATTTACTCATTAAAGTGTTTGTTTTAAAAATATTAGTTATTTTCTATTACTTTTAGTTTTCAAGTAATAAATTTGCATGTCCCAACTCAAAACACCACACTTAAGGAAGTCTCTTTTTATGCTTTCAAACTAGATTAGCTTTTGTATATGAATTAAAAAATGTGGTTTTACAATTTGATTAATAAAATTGCAAGTGATTCTTTTAAAATATAATTATTAATATTCTAAAATTTAAATTTAATATGTATCCCCTGTACATCTCATGAGTGTTACCTCAGGAGTGTTACTACTATTATTTTAAATAGGTTTTGATTTCTGCAGTTGGTAACAAACCTAATGGAAGCCATATTGTTCCTTCTTATCTAGTATAAAAAATATTACAAAAAATTAATAACAGAGTATAATTTTATTTATAATCTAAATCACAGTTATATGTGATGTAAAGCTAAAAAAGACAATTCATTTTAAAATCACCCATCAAAAAATCACATAAAATTAAAAATGTGTTAACTATTGTGAAATGTGTTCACTTTTCATATGTAATATCATGAGATAAATTAGATGGCATCACTCGTAGATCGTTCCATTCATGACAAAATATACTTTGGGGAATACTTTTCTAGTTGGAAGCCAATAGTCATTTATCTGCTATAAGAATAACTTATTTCTACGTCCATAATGCTTGGTGACGAATTTGGCTGAATTTTGTACCTTAACGACTTTTTTAAATATTGCCAAATTAACTAAAATATCGCCAAATTGATAAAAATGACGGTAAATCAATAAGAATGCTATCAACACTGATAATTGTTTATTTAGAGTTATGTGAAATATAAGTTATTTGAGTACTTTGAAATAATATTACATGTTGTCCGGGAAATCTCCAAATGTACAATTAAACGTTAAAAACACAGTACGTGGATCTTATACATTATTTTTGGACTGTAAAAGGAGTAAATTCATTGCATTATATAAGGAAAGTCATGTGTTACCCACATACATCAGATTTTGCGAACTTTTATTAAAAAGGTCAACAGCTAAGTGGTTTCAACGTCTGCTTTAGAAGCTGGATGTGATAAGTTTCATCCAAACTGAAGATGGACGGTTAGACAGTAGTTTACCCAGCCGTTATGGATACCTGGCACTCAGTTGGGAAAATTAAACTGCAGTTTGGCAGGATCAAAGCTCGCGTGATCCTGCCAAAGCTCGCGTAAAGTCACATGATTTACTGAAATTAAAGAATCTCGATTATTTACCTTTTACAAAAGCATCTATATGTACTTGTAAAGCATTATGGGATTGTTTCTTTCAAAACTCCAAGCCAGTTTTAGAATCACATTCGTACGACAGATTGCAAAACACAAAATATATTCCCCAGACTCAAGCGTAAGTTAGGTAGAATGGGAATGATAGGATCCATATCTTGGATATATTTTATGTTATATAACATTCTGACTTCTAACATCACGCAAGCCTCAGCATGATGCTGGCCATTCCACCCCACCGCCCTCACACATTGTTGGTCAAGAAACAAGGCAGCTGTTTCGCAGAGGTACGCAAACTTTTCGATCCATACCTACTCGGCTTTGTTATGGCAAAATTGCGTATCCTGATAACCAACATTCTGATATAACGGGTGTTAATATAGTTTTCCAAATAGATGAATGCTATGGAGACATTTTCATTCGCCTTCTCTTATACGCTTTAATAATGTAGATGTGCCTTCCAACAAAAATATTAGCCTATCAAAACATTAGCCTATCATTAACATTAGCCTATCATTAGCATTAGCCTATCGAAAATATTAGCCTATCATTAACTTATCAAAAGAAAGCCAACCAGTCTTGTAAAGACAAATCGAAGTCTCTTGAAATACGTTCTTCTGCCATCACAAGGCTGTACATTAAAGCGACAGAAATATTCGCTCTAATATCGGTTAAAAATAATCTTGACAATGTTTAAGTGCGTATATAATGCACATTTCGTTTCCGCTTCAATGAAAATATCATATCCATTATAATTTTTGATTAATTAATTAACCAGTGAACTGATCCAGTTAAGGACTGATATACAATAAAATGCAGTTGTATGTGCTTGGTTTTGAATTTTCAGACGAGATAAAAGTAAGAAAACTTGAGCACCGTATAAAAGCACAAATAATACATTAATGCAGCATACAACTGTGTCGAGGGGACACTAGATCCCCGTCAGCAGTTCAAGAGCACCAACAAACCCGCTGTCCAAAACAAGAATGGGCGCAAAAGAAAGAAGAGGTACGAGTGTCGTACAGGACAGAGCACCAGGCGCGAAGCGTCTTTAATCTCCAGTTTCAATGTGTGGTTCTTATCGTCAAACTGTGAAATTAATTCAGTGACCCTAATTGGAGGTTCGAGGTTTTTATTTACTAATTTATTTTATTTGGCCTAGCTCCTAGTGTGGCAGTTTGTTGCACATTTAGAGTTTAAGCAATTTTGGGGGGGTTGATGCAGATTTAAGGGTTTCCTAGCAATTTGGCAGTTTATGGTTTAAGAATATTTTTGTAGAAAAACATTGATCGCGGTTTTTATTTAATTTCAGATGTTTGAAGTGGGATTCTTTAATTCCGATTATCGATATTTAGAACAACGCGGGATCTCTTACGAGATTTGGCCTTGCGATGATCATAGTCATGCAGATTGAATAATAGTTCATTTGGAATAGATGGCAGATTTTTGTAGAATTTAAGCGCTAGCTTTTTAATTTGGGCTCTAACAGTTTTTACTTTGAAGTCATTCCAATTACCGAATTTCTTAAGTACCTGGGAGCTTTCCTGATAATCCGTATGATTTTATTTTGTTTTGTCTCTAGGAAGTCTATTGTAGTTTTACAGGCATATATCCCCATACGGTTGCGGCATACAGCATTCCCGGGCGGATGACCGATTTATAAATTAGGAGTTTGTTTTGATAACTGAGATTTTCGTTTCCTATCATTGGGTATAAGGCTCCTGTAGCTATATACGCTTTTTTGATTAAGTTCTTTACGTGCTGTTTCCAGGTAAGGTGGGAATCTATCGTTACACTTAGGTATTTAGTAGATTTTTCTGCGCGTAGGGCATGGTTGTTTATGTACAGTGGCGGCATAGTTTTATGTTTCCTCGAAAAATAAATCCAATGTCATTTATTAGGGTTTAATTTTATTCGCCATTTTTCCAGCCAAATTTGGAATATGTCTAAGTGTTGTTGTAGCTGTCTGTGCATTACTGAGACGTAAGGGCGTTTTGCAAATGTCGCACTGTCGTCTGCATAGAGTGCCAGCTCTGTGTTTGGAGTCCTGGGGATGTCGTTCAGGTATATGTTAAAGAGTGTCAGGCTCGGGACCCTATGTGTCACCTTGCGGTACACTACTTTTAATGAGCTTGGGTGTAGATAGTTTATCTCTTACTCTGACTTGAAAGTGTCTGTTAGTTAAGTATGAGATTAAAAGTTTGACACGAGCGTCAGGGACTTTTAAAGCGATCAATTTGTAAGCTAATCAACAGTGCCACACTTCATCAAAGGCTTTTTGTATGTCCAGAAAAATCGCAGCTGTGGGTGTCTTGTTATTGAGAACAGAAGATATGTACTCTACCACTCTCAGCAGTTGATGAGTGGTGGAGTGTTTTGGCCGAAATCCAAACTGCTCCGGAATGATAATGTCATTCTCACTAAGGTGCGTGTTCAGTCTCTTAAGGATTATTTTCTCATTAATTTTACTAAGTGTCGGTAGCAAGCTGATTGGTCTGTAGTAGGCTGGAATTGTGGCATCCTCACCTGGAAGGAAGAAGCATGGTGATTGGGTATATATAATCCAGGTCTTGTATATACCCAAGACCCTGGATTGAGAAAGAGCCAATCAGAAAGCAGCATGAAGAACCGCCCAGACAATCCAAAACGACAAGTAACACACAAGATAGGCAAGAACAGCTTTATGCTGCATTATTGCGTTATTTGTGCTTGTGTTTTTATTCATTGCTCAAGTTTATCGTATCCTACGCACGAAGAGTATTGTACTTATTGAGCTAAAAGTTGCTAAATCAAACAAATGAACCTAATACACGGCAGCTTTTTTTACTATGTATAGTATCTGTCTATTTATAGTACACATTATTGTATTTTATCATATGTATGCATGCCAGATTTTTAGCTTTTAACGAGTCCGTTTTTCTTACTCTGCAGACGTTTTTGAGTTGGTGGTGACTGCACTTGTTCTGAATGGATTGTGGCTCATCACAACATTGGGTCTTGCTGTAGGAAATGCGGTAAGTTATACAACTATTTCATATCTTGTACTTGAGTTTTGGTTAATTTTCTAAATTAATATCTATATTCGACTTCATTTATCTCATAGTATTTTTATTTCATATTTATAAATCACAAATCTGTTTAACTTCCATAATTTCAACTGCTTAACCCGTAGCCGTTGACTGCTTATCTGTCGCATTTTATAGCCACCTGCTTCCCAACACAAAAAAAACAGCAGGAAACCAAATTAGAAAGACGACAATTAATTCAAAATTGATTTAACATAATCACTGTAATTTATTTAACATAATCACTAAATTCTTAAGTATGGTAAAACAAGTCTAAAATATTTTTATATTTTATCCGTGTCCGTTATCCAATAATCCGTTATCCATTGGCCAGACTATCGGCAAGTTCGAAAGTCCGGCGCGCCTTTTAAACAACTGAGGAATGTTTACTGTAACAGACTAAATTATTTTATATACATATTTCTGTTCATTCAAGTTTATCTTATAATTTTAAAATTAATTTAAAGATATTTTTCACATACCTACTATACAGTATAATTGAGTCTGTATAAGGTTTTAAATAAATAACTATCACACTTATTGTCCTTCATTTTGTTTGGAATTAATTTTTCCCCTTTTTAGACTATTTTAGTTCGACATTCAATTTTCCGGCAAATTGGATAATCAGGCACCGTTGAAGCCCGGAACATGCCAGATTATCGAAAATTTACTGTATATATATTATTTCCTTAGAAACATATGTTTCGAAAGTATTCTACTATTCGCCGGGAATCAGATTTTTTATAAAACGTTAAACAGAGAATTGACAAAATATATAAGAGATTGCGTCCTAAACTCTAGCAGGACAGTGTAAGAGCAAGTATATTTGCTCTTATACTTTCATTACAGCACGTAGTATATGTTTGGGGAAAGTATTGTGACATTGTTAAAAATCCAACTCTCAGAATTTGATGAATTTGCATGCTTTAGGCATCCCATCCCTGAATACAAGCAATAATTTCTTTAAACATAAGTGTTTTCAGCGAGATCAAATCAGGGGAAGGTCTTAAATTTTTCGAACAGTTTTGTCCGGTGCTGGGTACGGAGTAATTCGTGATAAAATGTGACTAAAATAATACAAAATGTTGTAACTGAAGTGCCGTAGAAGTCTGCATGGGCCAAAATTTCAGATTTTCACACAAACAAACACGACTCGACAGAAGCAAAGCTTAATCCCGGCCAGAATCTGAAGAAATTTACAGATGTTGAGCCCGTCCTGGCCCGAAGGCTATTGAGTCTCGGCCCGAAATTATTTGTATTCCAATGTGTTACAAACCTGAATTTGTGAAATTTTTGTACAAAGAATGAAGATAATAATTGGTTTCTTTTAAGCATTTGCCTCTACATAAAAATGGGAGCTGAAATCAACACAATAATTTCATGTAATCTATTAAAATTCGTTTAAAATATTTTCAAAATTAAGTATGCTCGGTCCGACCTGACTTTAAAAAAAAAAACTAAGGCCAAGTCTGGTCCAGCCCAAAACACTGTTTGAAAATTCACGTTTTACCCGGCCCACGGTTCGGGTCGGGCCTACGCACGTGGGCCATATGGGCATAAGCAATAGAGAAGGCATAAGTTTAAGACGCGAGATAGTTTTTAATTTCGAAGTTTTATTATTTCCTTTCCATTTCATAACATTTTTAATTTTTCCGCCTAGGAGAAATGTCGAGATATGCTAAAACCATGGATTGCAACCACAGTCATCATCACTGTTACTGACATTGCAGCAACGGTCTACTTCATATTTGGAGCAATAGTAAGTATATATATATACATCTTATGATATCCTTTTACATTTTATAGAACAACGCAAAGTTTATTGAAGCATTTATTTTGTATGTATGGTGCAATTTTACTTGATACAATTTTACTTTCTTTCCTGTAGTGTCTTGTAATATAGTCCTTACATAATTTAAAATGCACACCTCTCCATTACTCCCGATGAGTCGTTATCCGTTTTACAGATTATCCGTTCATCGCCAGGAAAAAGAAGTAACTGCATAGTGATATTAAAATTTATTCCCAACCTTACCGCTCCAAAAAACATCCTTCTATTTTTTTTTTTAAATTATTTTTTTTCTCTTCAGCGAATCACATGAGGATACTACATGATATGTTTTTATAGTATCATAGGAAAGATTCACCCCTCCTCTTCTCTCCTTTGATAGATGTCACGACCTGCAGCGAAGGAATATAACAGACTTTTTGCAATAGAAAAACTGCATATCTTTGTAGGTTTTGTTATTATTTTAATTAAACCCAATTTTAAACAATAGTTCGTTTAAAATATTTTAATAGTTTAATTTTTACTAAATACAGAGCCATTTTTGGATTATCAGTGTCTGCTGATTTATCGTGTACACTCGTGCATTAATTAGAACGGGTAATCGGGAGTTCAGTGTATCAATTTATAATAAATCAATGTATGTATATCCCTATATCTTTTACAAATATATACCACTATTTTATTATAGGAATTTAATTATTAAAATAAAATAAAAGTACTTCCGAAAAAATTGTCGCAGAAAAGCAGCAACAGTATAAAGAACTAATCGAATCCCTTAGCCCAGAAGACGTATCGCTCTGGCAATTCGCAAAAAGACTCAGGAAACCTCAAATTAAGCTCCCACCACTAATAGATGGCGTTAAAATCGCGTACTCAGACGAGGAAAAAGTCGAGGCGCTCGCAAGCCATTATGAAAAACAATTCCAAACAAACCACGATCTAATGTGTCAGGACACCCCAAGAATGGTTAGACAAAATTTAAATAACTTCAGGAATTCCCCGGTAACGGCTGAGATTAACCCAGCCACCCCGCAGGAGATAATAGAAATTATCAAAAACCGTAAAAGCCCAGAGCACGACAAAATCAGAAATATTGCGGTTAAAAACCTACCCCTAAACGTAATATGTTACTTGACTATCTTAATAAATAAAATATTAAAACTAAACTATTTTCCCAAAGAATTGAAGGAAGCTATAATCATAACAATCCCTAAGCCAGGTGCGGATGCCACAATTCCAGCCAACTACAGACCAATTAGCTTGCTACCGACACTTAGTAAAATTACTGAGAAAATAATTCTTAAGAGACAGAAAACGCACCTTAGTGAGAATGACATTATCATTCTGGAGCAGTTTGGATTTCGGCCAAAGCACTCCACCACTCATCAATTGCTGAGAGTGGTAGAGTACATATCTTCTGGTCTCAATAACAAGACACCCACAGCTGCGATTTTTCTGGACATACAAAAAGCCTTTGATAAAGTGTGACAAGGTGGATTAGCGTACAAATTGATCACTTTAAAAGTCCCTGACGCTCTTGTCAAACTTTTAATCTCATACTTAAATAACAGACACTTTCAAGTCAGAGTAGGGGGTAACTTATCTACACCCAAGCTCATTAAAAGTAGTGTACCGCAAGGTTCTATCCTGGGCCCGACACTCTTTAACATATACCTGAACGACATCCCCAGGACTCCAAACACAGAGCTGGCACTCTATGCAGACGACAGTGCGATACTTGCAAAACACCCTTACGTCTCAGTAATGCACAGACAGCTACAACAACACTTAGATATACTCCAAACTTGGCTGGAAAAATGGCGAATAAAATTAAACCCCAATAAATGTCATTGGATTTATTTTTCGAGGAAACAGAAACCTCCGCTGTACATAAACAACCTGTATAACAAAACTGTACATAAACAACCTGTATAACAAAACTGTACATAAACAACCATGCCCTACTCGCGGAAAAATCTACTAAATACCTAGGTGTAACGATAGATTCCCACCTAACCTGGAAACAGCACGTAAAGAACTTAATCAAAAAAGCGTATATAGCTACAGGAGCATTATACCCAATGATAGGAAACGGAAATCTAAGTTATCAAAATAAACTCCTAATTTATAAATTGGTCATCCGCCCGGGAATGCTGTATGCAGCACCCGTATGGGGGATATGCCTGTAAAACTACAATAGACCTCCTAGAGACGAGACAAAACAAAATCCTACGGATTATCAGGAAAGCTCCCAGGTACTTAAGAAACTCGGTAATTAGGAATGACTTCAAAATAAAAACTGTTAGAGCCCAAATTAAAAAGCTATCGCTTAAATTTTACAAAAATTTGCCATCCGTTCCAAATGAACTGTTATTCAATCTGCATGACTATGATCATCGCAAGGCCAAATATCGTAAGAGACCCCGCGCTGTTCTAAACATCGATAATCGGAATTAAAAATCCCGCCTCAAACATCTGATATTAAATAAAACTCGTGACTAATGTTCAAAACTCTAAGCTGCCGAAATACTAGATAACCCTTAGATCTGCATCAACCCCCCAAACTGCTTAATCTCTAAATGTGCAACAAACTGCCACACTAGGAGCTAGGACAAATAATAAAAAGTAGTAAATAAAAACCTCGAACCTCTAATTAGGGTCACTGAATTAATGTCACAGTTGGACGATAAGATCCACATATTGAAACTGGAGATTAAAGGCCCTACGCGCCTGGTGCTGTGTCCTGTACGACACTCAGCTTTTCCGAATGCGTGCGTTTTGAACATAGAAACGCTTTTAATCGCAACTGTTTTATTGAAAGAAAATACGGTTACCATTTTCTATGTTTAACAACATTTACACAAACTGTGAAGCACTTTCTAATCTTTTAAACATCGAGGAATGAACAGAAAATGCGAGAGTTTCTCGTCTTTTTTTAAAAAAGGTATTGTGGATTGCTGTACTTCTGGGGGGTGGGGCTAATTTTGCCAGCAACATTCAGTTGCCAGGTTGTTCGAATACATAGTAAGTATGCAGACCAAATACATTCATTTATTCTTTCTACCGATGATTGAATAAAATGCCTGTTAATAAGTATATAGGGTGTCCCAAAAAGATTGAAACGCCCCTTAATTATTTACCTGTTGGAGATAAGTGGGCAATGTAAATTGCATAAATGTTGAAAGTACGGTAGAAAATAAGACTACGTTAATGAAATTGTCCTCCATTCATTTTCAAAAAGTGGCACTTTTTAAACTTTTATACGACCCCCTTAGACAAATTGGGTCAATCAGAAAATTTTTATTTTTAATGCAACAAGATCATTAAAAAAACCCGCATATCTGTATCTTTAAAATTGAGCGAGTCATATTCAATTGAAAATTGAACATCGTGAATGGGGACCCTATATCAAATTATAAATGTAAATTTGTAACATATCACAAAAAAGATAAAACTGGATGATAATAGATGATGAATACCCAACCACGTAGTGAGTACCACTGCTTTATATGATCTCTGTCTGCGTAATGCTTTATTTAGATGCATTTGTGATAAAAAAGTTTGGCACATATTAACGTATTTTTGATCTAAACAATTTCCATCGTCAATTTGTTTATGATCCCTATTTTCACGCATGAAACAGCCTTTCACATGGTACGGAAAAGTGACATAAGTCAGATTTTTTCCTTTATCATAATTCAGTTGATTTTAAAGGTACAGATGTGCTGTTTTTGTAATGATCTGTTGCATTAAAAATAAAAATTTTCTGGTTGACCAAATTTGTCTAAGGGGGTCGTGTAAAAATTAAAAAAAGTGTAACTTTTTGAAATTTATTGGGAGGACTATTTTATTAACGTAGTCTTATTCCTACCTTACTTTCAACATTTTTGCAATTTACATTGCCCACTTATTTCCAACAGGTAAAGAATTAAAGCGCATTTCAATTTTTTGGGGACACCCTATATACTTGAAGTTAATGTAACATTTAGAAAATACGTAAAAGCTATATTGTCTCACCTTCAAAAATTTTATAAATATCCTTTTTTCTTCAATTAATTTTTAAGAACTTCAAAGGTTAATGATACAATATACTTTATTATAAATTTCCATCCCATTATAATAATAGCAACTTCTAAAAGCCTTAAAAAATGTGCCTTTAAATACCAGTTTCTTCGAAAACTTATATAATTCGCCAAGTTACTTTAGTTTTCAAGTTTTTATTTAATCATTTTTCGTTTTTAATTATATATATTTTTCTAATTTGTCATTATTTTGCATAATGTTTACCTAGTCCGTAAATTACCACCTTTATGGAAAAAAAGTCAAATATTGTTACGTTTCAAAATTTAATTTTAAATATTAAATATTTGTTTTAAATTATTTTGAAGTTACAATAAGTTATAACTAATTTCTTTAAATTTCAGTTTCACTAAATATCATTATATTTTTTTACAGAAAACAGAAGAGAAGTTCAACGTTCAAACCTCATTTTTCACGAATATCTTCGTCTTCCTGGCCGTCATGTTTTCTAGGGGAGGACTTACATGGATAGTCAATGTAAGTGCATGTAAAGCATTTATCTTCTTTTCTTGCTCGCTGTTTTCACTTTTTATCGCTAATTTTTTCTCTCTCTCTCTCTCTTTTGCTTTCTTTCCCTCTCTTGTTCTCCTTCTTTCTTTCTATTTTTCCTTTTCTGTCTTCCTTTATCTCATTTTACTTCTTCCCTCTCTCCTTTTTATTTCTTTCCTACTCTTTTCTCTCTTTATCTCACTCCCTTTTCTTCTCTCCCTCTCTCTCTCTTTGCATTCTTTCTTACTCACTTTTCTCCTTCTTTCTCTCTTTCTTTTATCCTGTTTTCTATTGCTTTATCTCTCTTTTTCTCATTCTCACTATCGTTTCTCTTTCTCACTTTTTCTCTTTCCATCTCTTTCTCCATCTTACTTACTCTTCCTCGTTCTTTCTATCTCTTTCTTCCCCCTCTTTTTTCTTTGTCACTCTTTCCTTTTTCCCTTTATCTCTCTCTATCTCTTTCTCCTTTTCCTGACTTTATCTCTCTTTGTTTCCTCTTTCCATCTCTATCTCCCTATCTTTTCTCCTTTTTTTCTCTTTTTCTTTCCTTATCGACCTCTTTTTTTCTTTCTCGCTATTTTTTTCTATCTTTTTTTTCTTTCCCTCTGATTTTCCTATCTCTCTTTTTCCTTTCTTTTTCTCTTTTTTTTCTTTCTCGTTATTTCTTTCTTTTTTTCTTTCCCTTTGACTTTCCTATCTCTCTTTTTCCTTTCTTTTCCTCTTTTTTTCTTTCTTGCTATTTCTTTCTATCTCTTTTCTTTCCCTCTGACTTTCCTATCTCTCTTTTTTATTTTATTTTCTTTTATCTTTCTTTCCCTCTTTATTTTCGCTTTCTCTGTATCACTTTTCTTTCTGTCATTTCTCTTTCATTTTATCGTATAAACATATGTTATACATAACAATTTCTGAATTCTCATATACGCAACTAAATATCCTTACAATAATGGCCATACGATTTTTAACATTTATAGTTTGATTTTACGTACTTAATTCAAATATCGTACAGTGTAAACAAAATTCAAATTTCTTTATTTAAAAAAAAAATATGTAATTTTTTTGCAAGCTGCAAATGCGCCTGTGGCCGAAAACTTTGCGTTGGATTTTAATATCAACAGGTTCCAGGTTAAAGACCAAAATACGGATGGGGAGCCCCAAGTATAAATGATCTTTCATAGTGATTAGGAATCCACTTTAAACTATAGGTTCCGGTCAAAGATATCTGAGTGCATAAAAAACAATCTAAAAAGTCAAACTATCCGACCGATTCCAATCCGAAAGTTTCAAGTAACCAGCAGAAGCGTAAATAATTCTTTTAACAAGAAAACGTTCGTTATCCTACAGGGACACTTGAAAATGCAGTTTTGCAGTGCAACATGCTTCCATGGGAATCGCGCTCTCACTGCAGGAAATGACATCCACGGATCGATTTCGTTCACCTTTTATATATTTTTCAGGATAGAATAGGCAATGGCGAGCAAGGAAGCTTGCTATGTACCTCAATTTTGCGAACCTCTATGAAAACCGATAAATTAAGTTTTTCTACGCAGTCGACAGTAAATTTAAGATTTTTTCTAAATCATTTTATCTTATTAATAAAGTCCCCCCCCCCCCAAAGCAACTTTATTTAAAAAATGTTGATATATAAATATTTGTTATACATGATAATGACTAGGTGTATTGATAATATTATTTAAATAAAATAATACGTTTTAGTACAAATCAGTCTAAATTATCCATCCGATTGCTTATCTGAGTCGTTGCCATCTATAAAAAATAAATTTTATTGAACTTTTAATAAAGGTTTTACAAATAATTCCCACACACCATAACAGTACAAGCTTTATTTTCTCACTCATGGAAATACAATGTGGAATAGAAATGTATAAGAAAATAGAGTGCAATTTCAGTCTCTATAGAGACTAAGTCTCTATAGAAACTAAGGTATACCTTAGTTTTAAGAATAAGGCATTAATATCCATTTTTTTTTCTTTTTCGCAGATTGCCTTATGCGTGTTCGTTGCACAGCGTGTGAAAGAAATTGAAGTCACGAAAAGCAAAAGAATGGTAAGTTGTTAAAACAATAATATGTTGCACCATAATATATGTTAAAAATATATGTTGCACCATGTAAGATCCATGATATCTCATATGATGCTTCACCTTTGCACATTAGTGTAGTTGCACCAGGGCGCCACTCCGGTACTTTTTTAATGACTGTAAATATCCATTCTTTTTTTATTTGCTTTATTTAACATTAATTTTTTATGTGTTTATCTAAACAAAACCTAACGTAGCACAAGGACTACTTCATCGCATAACAAGTAGATCATTGTTATTTTATTGGCAGACACTTGAGACGAAACTGTGCTATCACACTGCCTTTGACTTCTCGACACAGAGCACAAATTAATAAAGAAAAAATAATATGGATGGTCCTACATGCCGTGATGGCTCCTCATCTGTCACTTGCACCTTCGTGGTCTTGCTTGCACTAAACTCAAAGTTATAATAATATATCAATAATTATAAACATCATGCTAACTCCCGCCCGTATATTTAAATTACTCTAAACCCTTGGGCGAGTCTTACAATCTTCAAACATCATGTTAGCAACTGTGACACCACTATTGTGTCGCTTAACGTATTTACTACTAGTGTTTAATGTCATTGTGAAGCGGTTTGAAAAGCGCCCCGGCATTATTTATTTTACGACTGCATTACTACCTTTGCATATATTTTTCAGCATGATTATAATAAAATATTTTTCAGCGCATTTTTCAGATCAGGTTCTAACATGTTCTGGAATACATCGTGTTCATCTCGTCTGTTGAGAAATAATTTTCACATTCAACCGTGAAAATTATTTTATAACAGACTGAATGTTCCAGCGAAAAATGAAAGAAAGCAAACTAGAAGTATAACTTCGTTTTTTATAAAAGCGACCTTCCTCGAGATCATATTTGTTTACCTAAATTTGCAAATTTTATAAATTACTAGCTCTGTTAGCATCTCCCTATGCAAGAACCCAATATATTTTTATCCTGGGTTCCAAGTCTTTAAGTAACCCATGTCCCTGAGTATACACGTTAGGTCTATCTATAAGTAAAGTGATCATGCCAGATCGAATAAAGGTCATTGCAGCGCCCCTAGCGGGGAACTGAAAAGTTAAGAACGCGAAATCTGCAACAAAGCCAGATAAAAGAGAAATATCAATTGCAAAGTTGTAGCGCATTGTCTGAATCGTAGGAATCGTCATTAAATCTGTTACAAAAGGCATTTTTAACACAGTATAAATATAAACAAATGGGTGTTATATTTAGTAATGATACAATAAGCAGAACTTACCACCACAGGAATCTAATGGTAGAATACCCAGATCGTTCGACTCGTCCGAGGACATGAACTGCTGTTTGAACGGCGGAGGAATCTAATAGTGTAGTACCTGTTCCAAATGCCTTCCACCGCCGATAATGAACATTTATATCCGAGAAAGAATATTTTACCATAATTATTTATAACTAACGTCTGCACATCTCACAACCGATTAAGTATAACGGGTAATTATTGCTTTCTATATCCGCATTTCATGCGTTACTAATACCGATTCTTACTAATTAGGCAATGCTCTACAATTTTGCGATTGACATTTTTCTTCTCCTTCGTTGACGAGTTCGTGTTCCTAACTTCTTTAACTCTCCACTAGGAGCATTGCAAACACTTTTTTTCCTTTGGGCATAGTTACTTCACTATACATATAGACAGGGCGCGGTAGCCCAGTGGTTAGCGTTCGGGAATTGCACTCGGTAGGCCGGGGTTCGATTCCCGCCTCTGTTGAAACTGCCACCGTGTTCACGCGGAGTACGATCACGTTAAACATGTGGGTCCGTAAGTCCGTCCGAGAGGCTGGTGGTAGGGGAAGGAGGGTACGGTCCCTGTGAATGCAGCCCCCACTGGGTTCCGATATAAAATGGGTGGCGCTTCCCGGCCGTCCAAACGGTTACCTTACACCTTTCTAGTAGGTCGGACGGTCTTGGTCACAACAACTATACATATAGACTTAACGTGTAACATTCAGAGATCTTTTAATTCGACATTGTTGGGTAAAAGGTTGATTTAAGGGCAAGAACACTGTATTTTTTACCTGTATCATTATACTTTTATAGTTCATATATAATTTTTTCTCAATCAATCTTATATCAATCTAAAATCTCTGTTTGCAGCCTATAACATTTGGTATGAACTGTTTTTGGCGGCCAATTCATGTGCGTTTGCTTTATAGGGTGGCAATTCATAGGGTGGGATGACTATCAAGATGGGGATATTTGTGGTTCTAAAGGCCCGTCCGCGCAGGCAACGATGTCAAGATTTAAGCTTAACTTTTTATAAAATAAAGCATGTAACAACAAGAGGAGACGTCATATCCACACAGGAAAAACAGGTTGCTACAGAAAGTGTTTCGCAACTAGTTGTTCCATGTTTTTTCATTCTTGTATCCACACTGAAGCAATAAACATTTGTTGATCTGCTATTTATTTGGCTAACAGTTCGGTGCAAATTATGTGGTGCGTAAAATAACTGATGCTTCGGCGTGCATGGTCATTGATGGAAACGACGCCGACACAAGAAAAGCAGAGTTTCTAGATGCAACCTTTCCTAGAAGGATTCACGGAAGAGAATTTAACATATTTTTTCATTTTATAAATAACTATTATTTAACAGCATTATCAGTAATCATTGTAGCGAAGAGTTAAATTCAAAGTGAAATAACTCAGACAATCATCAACAGCCAACAACATGCAACGGCAGGTAACCGTCCACACTGCATAACCCTCGATATTCTGTGTATATAAAATGTAGGGTCTTGTAAAAATTATTTCTTTGAAGTTTACCGCTCAAAATAGAAACATGCAACATTCGACAAATAGCAACAGAAACTTTTAAAGACATTTATCAATGTATATTATGCCTTATTTGGGAAACCCGTCTGAAGGTTAAAACGTGGACATTTGTTGTTTCTGTAGACATGCATTGAGGTCCAAAGTATCCAAAGTTCTCCTATAGAGGGACAAATATCTCTATTAGATCTCTAACTAGGCATGACAAATACAAAAAATCTCCCTTGTCTATACGGTGTATGGGCACGTTATATTCGTGGGCCCAAAAGTCCTTCCGAGAGGTTGGTGGCAGGGGAAGGAGGGCACAGTCCATGTGTATTACGTTCCCATTGCTTTCTGATCTAAATTAGGTAGCACTGTCTCGGACGTCCAAACAAATGCCTTACACCTTCGAGTAGTTTGGACTGTCTAGGTCGAAAGAAACATAAAAATGTGTTATAACTCAATGAAAATAACTCATGACATCCTGCAAAATTATGCCTCAATATCAATCAATAAGAAATGCATAATTTTTTTTTTTGACCAGGCACTTGACTTTCATCATTCGCCTATACATTGGCCAGAAACGTGAAACAGTTAGCCGTCCTGGGACGTTGCCCCAGGCGCACCAGAGGTGGCGGAACACACTGCGCTCAAGAACACAACATCCATGCCTTACGTGGAACTCGAACCCACAACGCGGCGGCCGAACGATCGCTTGGAAACGCTCGCCTTGACCGTTCGACCACCGCGTCGGCAATCAAAATGATATAATTTCCAACAATGCAGATGCAGAATTAGAAGAAAAAAATCTTAAATCGACTTTTATACTGATAAATGATTGGTTATTTAAATCAAATAGATGTATTATATTCATTATCTTCAGTTTATAACCTTATAAGTTTAGAAAATAAAATTAAACTATATTTTCAATTTTTACAGCCGTTTGATACTGATTTCCACATCATGTCATACCCTCCCTACGATGGCTTCGATACAGAGAGTTCTACCAGAACTACGAAAAACTTCAGACCTCATACACCGCCACCAGACTATGAGGCTGCTGGTAAGTATGATAATGTTATAACTTTTAAGATTCAGCCAAACTTTTGTGCAGTGGTTACTCAGCGTCAATATACCGCATATCAATACGATAGTGACTTGATGAAAATATAGAAATACAGTAAACTCTTTATATATAATAGTTGGTGGTTTAAGACTATATGAGCTTCTTAGTGAAAATGGTTAGTCATTGGCTTATACTATTGTGACGAACAGACTTAAGGGGTGGACGTTGAAATGAGCAAACATCGACTAAAAACAGTTTTAATATATAACATTATTTTACACATTTAACATTTGCTTACCGGTGGGACAGCGTCCATCCCAAACGAAGAATCTCCCCAAAAGACAGGTATCTGACATACCCTATCCCAAACAGTTCGATCCCCATTTGCAAGCATTGGCGTCCATGGAAATCGCCGACAGAAACACTGCACTTGCTGCAACAGGTGCAATGCTTCTGTCGGCGATTTCGTCCAAAGGTTTTACATCTTTAAAATGCTCCACGCGTCGTAATTTTTGTCTGAGATGCATGACATTTGGCAAGAAGACACCTCTCATACTTTTTAATGAAACCGGGTATGCATTTTATAATTAGACTTTATTAAGGTAATTAAAAGTGAATAAGAACCTAATTAAATGATGAAAATTAAGTTTTAATGCCGAAAAATATTTTTTTTAAATTACTTTTCTAATGGATTTAAAAATAAATACCCAAATTTGTTCATAATGTGTTTTTGAGTGATCATAATGTAAAATAATCAAAAGTGTGAACAAATGGCACGCAAGGAGCATTTTCAAATGTTCGTTAAAAAAAATTTAATTAAAAAAAATACAAAATTATAACAAAATTGAAAAAAAAATTAATGGTATTGTATATAGTAATATTAAGAGGAATATTTATACAAATTTTCACGTTTCTAAGTCAATAAATAAATAAAAAAAACTTTCAACGTCCACCGTCCCCTTAAGTTTCATGGTTAGATTATTGAGATAGCTTATTTTTTGGTTTATTTTTGGAAAATGTAAAATCAAAGTCTTTATTGCATTTTAATTTCTATTAAAATCATTTCTAATTATTTGTCTCTGACTAGGACTTACAAAAACAAAACATCTCCCATGTCTACGTGGAGTACGGGCACGTTAAATCTGCGGGTCCGAAAGTCCCGCAGGACTAATCCATTACTTATTCTAATTAAAACTCATTTTAATTTCTTCTGAAGGTAAAAAGCGTCGCCCCTCCTTCTCATCCGAACCCGAAACGATGACACTGCCCATCAGTATGGCGTCAAGTCGGACTTCGAACCATCGTCCTCTTAGTCAAAGCAGTTACTTATACGACGATCGTGTGGAGCTTCAACATAGAGCATCCTGTGCAGCTGAGACTGTCTTACACGCGTACGAGAACAAGGGACTGGTCATGGAAGCAGAAGGATGGATGGGTAAGAAATTCCTTTTAATATAAATTCTGTCTAAATTCATATATGTATTTATGTTGATCATGAAATAGACAATTTTCCCCAGTTATTAAAATTGCCTCTGTTCATAAAATACTAGCAGATATAGCCAGCGCTGCCCGTGAGTTAAAATATGTGCATATTCTAATAGTATTCTAAATTATATAGTTCCTCAAGGCATTCTATTAAAATATTTAATTTAATTCCCCCGACAAGAGGCATAAGAATCTGTGTTCTTGTTATACAAAATAAACTTCACAGGCAGATCTGAAGAACAAAATATATTGGTCCCGTTTGTAAACAAATTTACAAAAAGTATGAAGTTTGATTGACATACACTAAAAGGATAGGCGAATATCCGTACCATTTTTTATGCTGTTTCAACAAACGGTTAAATACAATTAAAAAAAATATATAAATTTGACACATTTTTTGCAAAATTAAAACAGATAACTTAAGAAATTAAAAATATCAATCGTTCTCGTAATCTTATATTTTAAACCGTAACTGATATAATTCAATGAAACATATTGTACCATTCACTTATAAAAGTTATTTTTTTTTATCAATTCCTATATTATTTAAATCGGATAAATGAAATGATATAATTTTCTTCAAACAACGTTTCGGAAAATAATCGTCTACCTAAAGCTATTTCTATGGAAGTTTAAATTCCAAATATAAGATATAGAAATTAAAAATATCGATCGTTCTCGTAATCTTATATTTTAAACCGTAACTGATATAATCCAATGAAACATATTGTACCATTCACATATAAAAGTTATTTTTTTTTATCAATTCCTATATTATTTAAATCGGATAAATGAAATGATATAATTTTCTTCAAACAACGTTTCGGAAAATAATCGTCTGCCTAAAGCTATTTCTATGGAAGTTTAAATTCCAAACATAAGATATAGAAATTATAAATATCGATCGTTCTCGTAATCTTATATTTTAAACCGTAACTGATACAATCCAATGAAACATTTTGTACCATTCACTTATAAAAGTTATTTTTTTTTATCAATTCCTATATTATTTAAATCGGATAAATGAAATGGTATAATTTTCTTCAAACAACGTTTCGGAAAATAATCGGCTGCTTAAAGCTATTTCTATAGAAATTTAAATCCCAAACATAAGATATAGAAATTAAAAATTGACCATTAACACTGACGTCACTTAACATCTTCAATTACATGCTGTTGAATTCAAAGTTGGAGTAGACTTAGATGTTAATTGAAGTGGATTAATAGAGTGATTTTTATTACTTTCCTTATAGTACACATAGTATAATGTACAAGGAAAGTATTGTAACAGGGTCAAAAATTCGAATTTAAGTTTTCGGCGGGAGAGCGCGTTTCAAGCATCCCTGATCACGAATTGAACATTTTTGGGGTTATGTGTGTGTGTGTGTGTGTGTGTGTATGTGTGTGTGTGTGTGTGTGTGTGAAAGTATGTGTGTGTGTCAATGAGTCTGTGGAGATGATATCTCACGAACGAATGGAGTGATTCGAATGAAATTTGGTAGAAAAATTACAAGCTATGAATACTGGAAGCCTATTGTTTTTAAACACAATCGAATGTTCAAAACCCTCCTAAATTTTCAAGTGAAATTTTGAAAAAATCATCAAAAAATCAGAACCTTTAAAAAAGTTACTCAAATAGACATTTCTTATGTAATTTCACCTTAGAAAACGATTAACGTAAACTTTAGAACACTAGCATGCGCCGTTTTCGAGATATTGCATATTTTTCAAATACTTTTATCAAAAAATCCCATAAATTAAAAAAAAATTAATTGTTGAGAAACATCTTCACTTTTCATATGTAATATCATGCGATAAATTGAGTGACATCATTCTCGGAGATCTAGCTCGTTCCATTCATGAGAAAAGATGCTTTGAGTAATACTTTTGTATTTGGACGCCAATAGTCATTTATCTGCTATAAGAATAACTTATTTCTCCGTCCATAACGCTTGGCGAGATTTTGGCGACAAATTTGGTGGAATGTCGCCAACTTGGCGACTTTTTTAAATGTTGCCAAATTAACGAAAATCTCGCCAAATGGATCAAAATGACGTTAAATCAATGAACATGACGACTCATTGACGAAAATTTAATATCGTGGAAAGAATATAAGTATCTACTATAAGAATAACCTATTTTTTTTTTTATTGTAAGAGTAGTAAATCCATTGCATTATATAAGGAAAGTCATGTGCTGCTCACATCAGATTTTTTTTTTTTTTTTTTTTGCAATACATGCCTAAAGGAAACGTATTGCAATGGAGTTAAAATTGCGAATGACAGATTTAGTTGGATTGAAACGTTTAAATAATCATCTTAAACGAATGAACCATTTCTACTATGTCTGTCTATGGGTGTAATATCTTTCGAAACAATTGATAGATTAAGATTCCGTTATATACAAAAATTTGAATGGATAACTATAAAAGGCCTGTTAATCGCCATTGAGATCGAACCAAGGCAAGGAAATTATTTTTTAAATGAAGAAAATTGAAAAATAATTGTAAAAAATAATTATGTTTAAATATCAAATAAACAAATATTCATGCTTTTTATTTAAAAGCGAATGATGGACATTAGCATGTGCCGTTCTTGAAATATAACAAGTACTTTAAACCCGGAATGGCATAACCTTTTTTTTTTTCTAAGATATTACGAAGAGCCGTTATCTAGTTATTAGAAGGTTTGCTTCCCCACACTGGGAGCGATATCACTAGGAAAGGATTAAACGATTTTTATGAAAATGCTGTATGTTTTGTTTAACTAATAACTGCAATAAGTTTATTGATTTGTTATCGAAATCTACTAATCTAATCTTATAAGCTCCGATTTTTATGTTTTCTTCCAACAAAATTTCGATTAGTTATTTTATAGAGAAGTTTTTTGTTGGACACTTATGGATGTTTTCATCATGTTAACTTATAGACAGTAAAACTTATACAGTTGACTTTTGACTTCGAATTACCAAATTTGTTAGATTATCGGATGTTAATCTAAAATGGGGTAAAAATATTGGAAAAATTTAATTTAAAGCAAAATAATGGACGATAAAGGTAATAGTTATTTTCCTAAAACGTTACATAGGTATAAGTACGTGAAAAAAATATTTAAATTAATTTTTAAATTATAAAGTAGACTTCAATGAACAGAAATCTGCATATAAAATCATATAGGCTATTAAGTAACATAAGTAACACTAAATGTACCCTAGTAAAGCAGAACAGACCCGAATATGGACCATTGGAGGCGTGCCGAACCATTGAGTACCGGATTAACAGAAGTTTACTGACTGGGGATTTTTCGATCTTTTGATTTAGCGAAATAACGATGTGATGTCCCTAGTAGGCATAGAACTTGAAACCTCTTGCATACATAATACCTAAAAGCGACTTTGTAGAGTGTTCATTTTGCTTTTAAATACTGCATACATCCCTAATTGGTTCATGCTTAATGACGGCTTGTTTAAGATTTAATTTGACTAAAATTTAGAATAATATAAATTAATGATATGAATTTAATAAATGAAACTGAAAATTTGAATTTAAATAACCATCGTGAACTCTTTAAGAGGAGCAACTGAATCCTTGGCGATAAATATCGTTAGGAATCGAGCCAGAAAAAAATCGCTAGGAATCTAGATATAAACAGAAAAATAGGCTATCCTCCGTGAAGTAGGTAGAGTGTGAAAGATCCTCTGAAAGGACAAGTTAAAACCAGCCAATAGCAAAATGATCGCAACGATCCATAAGCAAAGACCAAATGAAAAATAATTTTATCCTCAAATGAACTTTAAGCTTTAAAGAATTACAAGATTGTATCGGAAACTTCAAGATCAAACTTCAAGATATGTTGTAAATTTAAAGAAGAAACTTAAAGAGCTATACTGTAAAGTTAAATAACTGAGAAAGTGAACTGAGTAAAGTTAAATAACTGTTTAAAGAACTGTACTATAAATTTGAAGAAGAAACTTAAAGAACTATGTTGTAAACTTAAATGAGCTATTATGTAAATTTAACAGAGCTATGCTGTTAACTTAAAGAACTATGCTGAAACTTAAAGAGTCATAATGTATATCTAAATAATTGGCAAATGACTCCTAAATAGGCTGAAATTCAACTTGTAATATGAAACATATTGTTAGAAAAGAGCCCAACTTTGAATAGTGTTTGCATACTTGTTGGGAAAAAAAGGCAGTAAATACTCCGGAAAACCTAGAATAACATTGAATCATTTTAGTACTTAATCGAACGGGTTTGATCATTCATCTCTGCTTAATCTTTTTGCTTAAGGTGGTGGTGATTAAAATAAATGTATATTTCTTTTAATGGGTTTTCAACAATAATTTAGAAGTATTGAAATTGGATGTGAGATATATTTCTGTGTGAATAATTTCACAGAAAATGTCTAAAATTGATATTTTCTGTTACAGGTATTCCAAGACCATCCTTAAAGAGTTCTCACCAATAATTTGATTATTTTCCAAAGATTTATGTTTTTTTTTATTTGTGTTGTGTTTATTCTTAGCTTGATCGTAAAAGAACAAAATACTTTGACAGTATAATGAAGAGCAAGAAAAAAACTACCTAATGATGTACCCATATGAAAAGGACATTTACAACACGTTGTTGTGAATTTGACGACAACAGATGCTTTATGAGTGGCTGAAAACAATGACTGTTCTGCGAGTTGCCTAGTTTTGAAGCCAAATATTTATCATGGACAGATCTTGAAGACTAGAAATGCGATTACTTCGTCACTCAATATAGTATCTTGTTGTCTATAGGTTAGAATTTGTGAATCAATGTAGTGTAATTAAACGGCCAAGAATTCTCGGAGTTCCCTTTTAAAGTCATCGTAACCCTTTATTGCATGAACTTTAATTTTTAATTGACGCAACAAAATTAGTAATAAAAGATTGATGGGAACTAAGTGTGGGCATCTATTAACTAATGAAAACATATACAATGATAGAAGATGGCTCAAGAAAGTGACAATATACACTCGGTGGGAAATTCGTACAAAAAATTTTACACAGATATTTTTAATTCATTCCTATTAGATATTATTCAAAAATGAAGCAAAATCCATCCGTTTGTTATTCCCGGTTTTAATAACTAAGCTAAAAACAATTTTTTTTTATAACTTTTAGTTAAAATACCAAATTTACAATCGCATCTGTTTCCAATTATACACAATTTCATTGAGCTTGTCTCACAGGGTTTTAAACAATGTTCTTTTAGATTGGACCAGGACAAAGAGCTAGCTGTAGTCGCAACATCTGCCATAAAAGATGACAAAAATGTGACTTGCAAAAATTTTGGACATGGCAAGTTTTCAGGGTACAAGCAACAGGTGGGAAAATTGCAATAGAGGGCAAAATATTGCTATAAAGACTTATTTATATTTTATTGTAAAATGTGTCTCACTTTATCAACTTTAATTTAATTTGAGTGTTCGTGCAATTTATATTGGAAAACAAATTTTTCTCAGGACTGCCATGCTTATCTTATCTGAAGATCAACGTGCTTTCATGCACCGTATGCAATTTATAGAGAAAAGTCTGCACAATAAATTATGTGACAGTCCATTGGCGAATTAAGCTTTCCGTATTTCCAGGCAGCCATTCACCCTTTCATCAGATGATGCCATAGTTTTAGCAATGAAATAAATGTTGACAGCATATTTTAATGATATAACTTTTTTTTAAAATTCGGTTTAATTTTTCTTTTGTGCATGTGTGTGCATCATCTCAAATAGTACCAAATCCCATACATATTTGTAATTGCGTATCGCAAGTTAAGAACAATATAAACAATTTTATTATCTTTCAGTCAATTAAAAAAAGCCATAAATATTTGTTTCATTTTTGCTTTCGAATATATTTACATTTTTCAGTGTAATCGGAATGAGACGACTAATTATACGTGAACGCTGAATTATTTATACTAAACGAAGTTACAGTAATAATATAAGAATATATATTTTCAGTCAAATTTGAATTTTAACCGTCAAAAACGAACACAATACTGTATTCTGATGTTTCAGAGTTACAAAGTTGATTGTTCTCTTTACTTTGATTTTTATCTACAAAAATCGTTGACCGATTACAAGATAATCTATCCATCAGCTATTGTAAAACAGTTTTGTAATAACCATTTGATGCGTCGTGTTATGCTCTAATTTAATATCAGAATTCATTTTTAAAGGTGTAAATAAGATAATAAAGCAATTTTTCTTTTACATTTGTCTTTTATTTGAACTTTAGAGACACTTTTACTTTTGTAAACCACTGGTCACGAAGTCAAATCCGGCATCCAATTTTCGGAAGACTTTGGGGTTGCATAAGACCAATGACTGGTTCATTGCCATCAAACTTCAGTAAGAGACGTTCTATTGCTTGGCATCAAGCTCGGATAAAGAGATTCGATGTTGTTGAGTTCTAACAAGGGCAAAACCGGTCCACTGAAATTGGTTGCACAAGACCAGTGATTGATTCATTGCCGTCAAACTTCATCAATAAGAGACTTCAATTGCTTGGCATCAATCTCGAATGAAGAGATTCGATGTTGATGACCTCTAACAAAGGCAAAACCGGTCCACTGATATTGGTTGCTGATTCCAAGCAATCCTCTTTCGTAGGAAGTACACACATCTCATTTATATTGGATATACAAATCCTATACAAGTCTAGTCAAATGAAATTTTATATTCACATTCAAGAAAGCTTATGTATGTCTATCGGCAACTCCATTTACTCCCTATTATTTTACTCCCACTTGCTTAAACGTATACCAAAGTTAAGAAATAAAAAAAAATGAGTTCAGCACATGACTTTCTTTACAGATTAACAAATACTAATTATTTTATAAAACAAGTTAGTTTTCTTAAACCGGCTGTCTCTTTCTGAAAATCAAGATTTATAATAATTATGATAACCGATTATAATAAGCATACCCAATTTCATCAAAAGCAATTGATTCTTTTGAGAGATTGAACTTTCTGTTGGTAAGTAAAATTTTTAATATCTTCGGAAAAGTTCGTGATGAGTCCTTAAAAAAAGTCGGTGCCCATTTATTTATAGGTAAAAAATCTAATGTGGGCAGCACATGACTTTCCTTATATAATGCAATGAATTTACTACTTTTACAGTAAAAAAAATAGGTTAATAGTAGATACTTATATTCTTTCCAAGATATTGAATTTTCGTCAGTTGTCATTTTCATTGATTTAGCGTCATTTTTATCCATTTGACGAGAATTTTGTTCATTTAGCAACATTAAAAAAAGTCGCCAAGTTGGCGACATTCCGCCAAAATATCGCCAAGCGTTATGGACGGAGAAATAAGTTATTCTTATAGCAGATAAATGACTATTGGTGCTCAAATACAGAAGTATTTACTCAAAGTATCTTTTCTCATGAATGGAACGAGCTAGATCCACCAGAATGTCACCCAATTTATCGCATGATATGAAAAGTGAACATGTTTCTCAACAGTTAATATTTTATTTTAATTTATGGTATTTTTTTATATACTTATTTGAAAAATGTACAATATCTTGAGAATGGCTCATGGTAGCGCTCTAAAGTTTGTCAATCGTTTTCTGAGGAAAAATTACATAAGAAATGTCTATTTGAGTAACTTTATTAAAGGTTTTGATTTTTTGATGATTTTTCAAAATGTCACTCGAAAATTTGGGGCATTCTGAACATTCGATTGTATGTAAAAACAATAGACTTCCAGTATTCACAGATTGTAATTTTTGTATCAAATTTCATTCGAATTGCTCCATTCGTTCATGAGATATCGTCTTCACACAGACTCACTGACACACACATAGACATCATCTCAAAAATGTTCAATTCGTGATCAGGGATGCTTGAAAAGTGCTCGCCCGTCGAAAACTCGAATTTGAATTTTCGACACCATCACAATACTTTCCTTATACATTATAATATGCATATAAGGAAAGTAATAAAAGTGATTAACACATTTAATAATAGTGGTCATATTTAATAATTTGATTTTTTTCCCCCATGTCATAAAAATGGGCACTACTTCTAAAACGGCACCTGTTAATTCTCTGTATATGATGTGAAGGTGTATTTAAAAGATTGCGAGTAAAATAGCTATTTCTATAATGCTTTAACATATTTTTTTAATAGATTTTATTTTTCAATGTTTGAATAAAAAACATTTGAAACATTCAAAGGGGTCTTATCTTCCTAAAATCGATATGCTTCTGACGTTAATCTATTGAAATCGCTCCATATATTTTTTTAAACGTTTAATTTATTCTAAAGATTGCTCACAAACAAACACAGGCGCCAGTGAAAAATGGTTGATTCGTATTCAGGGATGAAAAAAAAGCATGTACATCCATCAAAATCGACTTGGTGTTTTAACCCCAATTGCAACTTCCCTGTACATATACTATGTATTGTAAAAAGAGACAAAAAAACATAAGAAATTTATTATTAAACTAGTATGTAAACCTGTCAAAGGCATAGACATTAACACTCTTAAAAAATGTACCTCTGAAAAAATGTTTTTAATATGTTTTAATGTGTTTCATCATGCATGGTGCTTAGCGTCGAAAATTGTAGTTCTAATAGAAATATCCAGCTCAGTTAGGTTCTGTCCCGTGACCCATGCTATAAGTGTATAATGTGTCTATGTGTCTAGGTCACAGGTCTAGGTCTTCTGGAGGGTCTCAAAAGATTTTCCGGAACCTTCCCCTCTCCCTTTTTGTACGTTTATTGAAAGAAACTCGAAAATCTGGCTCCTTAACATTTTTCCCCGTGGTTTATACTATAAGTGTACAAAGATTAGCCTTTTAGGTCACCGGATGGGCTAAAGGATCGGAAAAACCTTTCCTCCTTACTACCACCCTCATTTTTTCCGAATTCTTAAAAGGTCTGGAAATACTTTTGAAAACTACACATTTTCTCCGTCATCAAAGAGAAAATCCAGCTCCGTTAAGATCTGTCTCGAAGTCCGTGTGCAAAAAGTTAGCCTTCTGAGTCATCGGATGAGCTTCTAAAGGGTCAGTAAAGACTTTTCTTTTTACCACCACCTCAATTTTTTCCTTCCCGGATTTCGTCGGTGATCTAAACTAAAAGTGTTCATTGAGTCAACTCTCTGTGTAACCGGATGGTCATCCAGATGGTCGGAAAGAATTAAAACACGTTAGACAATTATTAATTATACAGATGAACAAAGTATTTTTTAGAACTTGAACATCCGGTTAAGCGTTCCAGTTGGCGGAAAGGCTATTCAGAAATTTAATGAAACCGATTAATATTTTTTTATTAATTTCATTTTATTTTGAAATATGTGGTAGAGAATGTTTTTCTGGAAAAGCCTATTAAATAAATCGGTTTTCTTTTGAAATTATGTGCCCTGCGGATATCGGTCAAGTTTATTTGTTAATAATGGTACCGCTTGTTATCATTTTCACAAATAATTTTCTGGAAATTGATCAGAAAATTTAAATTCAAGCGAAAAATAATATACGACGCATTCACAAATACAACAATTTTACTGCAAAAAAATAAATAAGTAAATAAATAAAAATAAAATTGAAATATATTTAAATTAAAATTGTATAAACGAAAATAGCAGAATGCTTGCTCTATTGTCGAAAGCTCTTTATTCTAAACGATAAATTTTAATGAAATGCTAAATTTTAATGAAATGCTAAAACCGGTTGTCACGGGGAATTATAAAACTAAGAGATTCATGGAACAATTACAACTGGCTTTGTGTTAATTTTACTACACGTTAAGTTAAGGGGACGGTGGACGTTGAAATTTTTTTTATTTATTTATTGACTTAGAAACCTGAAAATTTGTATATTCCTCTTAACATTACTATATACAATGCTATTAATTTTTTTTTTCAATTTTGTTATAATTTTGTATTTTTTTAATTTTAATTTTTTTTAACAAAAATTTAAAAATGCTCCTTGCGTGCCATTTGTTCACATTTTTGATTCATTTTACATTATGATCACTCAAAAACACATTATGAACAAATCTGGGTATTTATTTTTAAATCCCTTAGAAAGTAATTTTTTTTAAAAATATTTTTCTGCATTAAAACTTAATTTTCATCATTTAATTAGGTTCTTATTCACTTTTCATTACCTTAATAAAGTCCAATTATAAAATGCATACCCAGTTTCATTAAAAAGTATAAGAGGTGTCTTCTTTCCAAATGTCATGCATCTCAGACAAAAATTAAGACGCATGGAGCATTTTAAAAATGCAAAACCTTTGAAAATTCCGTTTCGAAAAAAATGCATTCAACCTTTTGCTTACGGATGGGACAGCGTCAGTCCCAAGCGAAGAACCTTCCAAAAACACAGGTATTTGACATACCCTATCCCAAACAGTTCGACCCCCATTGGCTTCCATGGAAATCGCTGACAGAAACATTGCACCTACTGCAGTAGGTGCAATGCTTCTGTCGGCGATTTCCATGGACGCCAGTGCCTGCAAAGGGGGATCGAACTGTTTGGGATAGGGTATGTCAAGTACCCGTGTTTTTGGGAGATTCTTTGTTTGGGATTGAAGCTGTCCCACCCGTAAGCAAATGTTAAATGTGTAAAATGTCATATATTAAAACTGTTTTTAGTCGATTTTTGCTCATTTCAACGTCCACCGTCCCCTTAAATACATTCTTTAATCTCGAAATGAAATTTCACGAAACGGAATTATGTGTGTAATTGGTATTTAAACTATTGAAAAGTTCCTTGAAAATCGACCCTTTGAAAAATATCTTTCCCTTATAAAGTGTTATTTGATGTAAAGTATACAGAGTTCTTGACTCCTATAGTTTTGTATGGAAATGTCCATGAGTGTACACGTTGGGTCCAGCTATAGTAAAGTGACCATAGCCCATTGAATAAAAGTGATTGCAGCGCCTTTGCCGGAGAATTGAAATAATGAACAAGAACTTTGCAACAAAGCGAGCTAGAAAAGTATCAATTACAAATTTGTAGAACATTTTGTCTAATAGCCATAAAACTGTTGTTACAGGAGGCATTTATTTAACGCAATATGGATATTGGTGAATTTCTATTCTTTTCAGGAAAAATACAATAAACAGCACTTGCATAAGCAGAAATCTAGTATAGAGCTTGTTTAAAATGCACTCCACTAAAGAAAATGCTCATTTGAATTTATATGGCAGTGTACTTGTACAAGCATTTCGGGTATCACTGTATTAGCGGCCCTGATAATACGACTTTGACGGGTAATTTATCGTCTTTTACATACGCGTTCCGTTTATTCCTGGTGCCGATCCCTATTCATTAGATAATCCTTAACAACTTTGTAATTGACATTTTTCTTCTACCTCGCTTTGTTGCCTAATTCATAATCCTAACTTTTTAAATGCTCCCCTAGAGTGCGCTGCAATTAATTTATTCGATCTCGCATGATCGCTTCACTATTGTAAGAATTAGCAGGATCTTTCCTTACGAAGTTATTGAAACGCTTAAGGGCATGCCTAGGAACCTGGTATGTATGCAAAGTATTTCAATTATATCGAAAATTGTGTTTTGATATCGTCGACATTTTATAAACTCTAAAAACTTGATTTTAAACTTTCAACTCCAATTACAAACTCCACTTAGATGAGTGATAAGCATATTGAGCAATAAAACGCGGGAATCGTTATATGGTCGATATTTCGATTTCCCTAGCGTACAACGAAAATGCGTTGCAATGTTTCCCATTAATCAGAGGTTATTAACCTTTGTTTCTATATCACACCACCTGTGAACGTCCATTTCATTTTCGCACCTTCCTATAATTTATACTTTTTGTCGCACTCATTGCTTCAAAAGAGGCACAATTGAAAGCAGGAAATTGCTCTGAAGATAAAGAATATGATTTTAAATAAAAAGTTACTGTATATTGTTAAATGTTAAATTACTGAATACCAAAGGAAATGATCTACCCATTAATTAATGGATATCAGACCAACCGGAGCACCCCCTGGTGTGAACATTATCAAACTTGATGTCAATCGAAATACTCTTTAAAATAAGGAGTAATATGCCATAATTAGACCAACGATACAGACTTTTCAAATCTTGTAAAATTTGCAAAATTTCCGGCATGATAAAGTCGAGTAGAGGCACACTTCAGTTAGTTTTTATGTATAAACCTTGTCCACCGTGGTCGGAAATTTTCTAAATTGAACTTTAGCAACTGCCCCTTATTTCCACGATTTTCAGTTTCTCCCTCTCTTTTTTTTGTAAATCGTTATTTTATTTATTATTTTTTACGGATTTATAAATCTGAGATCAGATATTTTTAGGGTTTCTGACTAGACCCAGTTCCAAATGACTGCACATGCGCAAGGCTTCAATAAAGAAATCTATCGTGAACTCACGCCTATCGCGGAAGGATACAGAGACGGTTAGTTTCGTATCGAGTTTAACAGAAAGTTGTCAATATTCCATTGGCGTCTGTGCTAGCGTGTTGATAGTTTTCACATTTCTTTTTATTTAGACTTTTTTTTTATGAATTAAGACCATGGCTATATCATGCAGAAATCGGTGGACAAAATATAATGAATTAAAGTTTCACAAGTAAACTATTTGTTATTTTTAAACTATACATGAAATAACTCATTTTTTCACTAATTTCTATTTATAGCACCCCCCCCAATTTTTCAAATGTTCTATCCATAGCACCCCAATTTTTTCAAATGTTCTATGCATAGCACTCCCATTTTTTTTCCAAATATTCTATGCATAGCACCCCCCAATTTTTTTCAAATGTTCTATGCATAGCACTCCCATTTTTTTTTCAAATATTCTATGCATAGCATCCGCAATTTTTTTTTTCAAATGTTCTATGTATAGCACCCCCCAACTGTGAAAGCCTGGTTCCGATTATGGATATCAGCACAGATTGATTTTTAATATGTAACTTCTGCTTCTCATTGTGGCCACTTAATAAAAAGACATTTTGATCAATATAGTCCTAGGAGATCGGCCTACATCGAAGCAACTCATCGATGTGAACATAAAAATGTTCTTGTGATTATTTGGTTATCCATTCTTAGCAAATGTCCTACCCATTGCATTCTGTTAATTTAAATTTATTTAATTATGTCAGAATCCTTGTATTTAACTTGTACAGTTCAAAATTGTATCTTCTCATCAAATATCATTTTCCTGAATTCCACTAAAAATACTACACTAAATTTTTCAAAGATGTAAAGAACTTCTTCCATCATGTCCCGTGAGAGTACAGGTTTCTGAAACATAAATTAAGGCAAATCTGTCTTCATATAGCTGTAACTTTGTTTTCCTACCAATCAGATGTGATCTGAAAAAATTTCTTAATCCATGATAACAGTGATTTGCAGCTATAATTCGTTCTAAACTAATATTACTTTTACAGTTAATTTGAGACCTCGCAATTACTTAAAATTATTCGATAGATTCCAATTTGTACAAATCAGAAATAAATAATTAATAATTGTTATTTGAAATATTTTTCAAATTAAACCTAAAGGTTAAAATACTGAATCGTAAACATCGGCGATCTATCCTCTTCATAGGTGTGTCCGGCAACTTAATATATATACATAATGTATTAGTTTATATGTGGGCGTGTCTCACTGAACAACTTCTGTACCGAAAAATCTGGAAGGAAACAGTTACGACTGATTTCCCTGAAAAGTTCCAATTGTGCAAACTTGAAAATAATTCCAATTCCAGTGATTGGTTTCCAATTAACAACTTTGAGATGATAACATCACATGCGTTATCTACCAATCTTCATTGAAAAACTTGATTGATCTCTGAATACAAACTCCATCACTTATGAAAAATTAAAGCGTAAATGCTTTATTACAGAAGTATAGTTATATCCGCTACCTCTTAGATTTAATTACATAACGTTACCTCGTTGGTTTTTTTATGCAATTAAGTAGGTTTCATTCATATCAAGCAATTTAACCATATGAATACCAATTCCGTCGTTTTCTTGCTCAATATGCAAATCACTCATCTAAGTAGATTTTGTAATTGAAGTTTTGATTTTAAAATTAAGTTTTTAATGTTTGTAAAGTGTTCGCGATATCAAAACTAAATATCAAAACTATATATCAAAACGATATCAAAACTATAACTTTCATATAATTGAAATACACTCAAGGAAAATGAAAGTTGTGCACCAAGAAGGAAGCATTGGATGGACCTGAAATGTTATTGATGGAAGGATACAGATGAATGATATACGTGATCACAAAAACAGCGCAGCAGAACACGTACAGAGGGAGCTGTGGTACACAGTCCGGACATCCTCAATAGCGCTTCGCACCGCCTCATGCTGCGATACAAGCAGCAATACGGTCCGACATGGTGTCGAACAGACTCCTGATGTAGTCCTGCGGCAGACGAGTACACAGCTGTTGGACGTTACGTTCCAAATCCCGAAGATTGCGACAATGAGACAACTGGCGTTTCAACTGGTCCCACACATGCTCCTTCTTCTTCTTCGACCCAGACCGTCCGACCTACCAGAAAGGTGTAAGGTATCTGTTTGGACGCCCGGGAAGTGCCACCCAATTTAGACCGGAACCCAGTGGGGGAGGCATCCACAGGGACCGTACCCTCCTTCCCCTACCACCAACCTCTCGGAAGGACTTACGGACCCACATGTTTAACGTGATCGTACTCCGCGTGAACACGGCGGCAGTTTGGGCAGCGGCGGCAATCGAACACGGGACTACCGAGTGCAACCTCCGCGCGCTAACCACAGGGCTACCGCGCCCCCGCACATGCTCGATAGGGGACAGGTCTGGGGAGCGGGCATGTCCTGGAAGTGTCTGAACATGACTCAGGCAGGCCTGGGCGACCAGAGCCGTGTGCGGCCGGGCATTATCCTGCTGGAATTGCGTGACTGGAATCCCAGCAACGAATGGAAGCACATGGGGCCATAAAATCTCATCCACGTACCGCTGGCCCACCAGTGTTCCAGGTACCACTACTAAAGCGGGTCGGCTGTCGTAGGCTATGGTTCCCCAGCCCATGATGCCTGCAGTGGGGCTGGTGTGGCGCCCGATAAAGAGGTTAGTATTGAGGGGTTGTGCAGGGGACATTCACACCCGGACACGTTGATCATCGGTCACCAAAACGAAGCGGTACTCATCGCTAAACACCACACATCGCCAATATGTGGCGTTCCACGTTGTTCTGGCCCGGCACCACTGCAACCGGAGCCGCCGATGTTCCCATGTTAACGGCAGCACACATAAGGGACGCTGGGATCGCAGATTCGCTTGCCTCAGGCGTCTAGATGTTATTCGTGAGCAAGGTTACTATGCACACAGGAGCCGCTACGTGTGCCTGTATCGCTGATCTGGTTCTAGGTGACCTTGGTTATTCTCGGTGGCTATGGTGTTCTGTGTACGTGCCTACCGCACGATCATGTGATCCTCTCTACTCGTAGTATGCCTGATCCGTCCAGATCCGGTTCTTCGTGTCTGGATGGCGTCCCGTGACCAGTGTTGCCAACACCGTCGGACGATATAGTCCGAAAGATTCATTTGACTGGCTATCCGGCATGCTGACCACCCTGCGGTTTTCAGCCCGATGATCAGGCCTCTCTCGAAGTCCGTCAGTTGCGTATATTGACGTTTCTGGTGTCTACCCGAGTACCCACCATTGTTTTCCTTCCGTACTCGTGCTTGCATCGACCAAAGCTTCTCGCATTGATGGGGCGTCGCGTACACGCCGGTTTATAAGGCCGCTGGCTCATGCTTACAGCGTCACTCACGAGTGTACGGTCATGCGCAATCGCACCAGACTGGGATCATTTGCATACCAGCCCGCCCTTTAACTATTTACATCATTTCGCGGCTGTACCATGTTTTCTTCTTAGTGCGCAACTTTCATTGTCCGTGAGTGTATTTTATATGCATACGATACCCTAGGTATATCCTTCAACGTCTCAGTAACTTCGTAAGGAAAGGTCACTAAATCTGGCAGTGAATAAAATTAATTGCAGAGCGTCCCCTAGGAGAGCATTTAAAAGATTGGGATTATAAATTAGGCAGCAAAGCGAGATAGAAGAAAAATGTCAATTACAAAGTTATTTTAAGGATTATTTTATGAATAGGAATGTTTATATACCATTTGAGCCCTACCTATAAACTTTATGCTAAGCTAAAAGACGTCAATCGTGAGTAATAGATTATAGATAGTTCCAGTTTGAAATGTTTTTAATCTTCCTTACTTACGATACGACAATGTGATATACCATTGTTGAAAAGGGTGTGCAAAAATGCATCGTTAGTTTAGCAGCATTCGCGATTGATGAAAATTATTAACTGGTTTCGGAGATAAAGTACAGCCCCTTGCCGTCACTGTAACAAGATAGAACACCAGTACCAAAAATATGATGTGGGCAGTACATAACTTTCTCTACATAATCAAATTAATTTCTTTCATAATATATTCATTTGAGTTTACCTGCATAAAATAGCTGTGGTACTTATTTGAAATTAGAGACAATTTGCAGTTTAAATTTTAATTTTAATTTTCATGACAGCACATATTTGCAAATGGTGGTGTTGCAGAAATATCAAAAACCTAATCATGGAAGCGAACGCTTTGTCCGAAAGAAATAGGCTTATTTCATTCTTTTCGTTGCCAAAAATTAGTTATAAGACAAACATTTAATCAATATATATATAAACATATCCAGTTTTTTTAATTCAAATTTTTCGGAGAGGGGGGGGGGATATCCTCAAATTCACAAAAAAGGATATGTTCTACGTCTCAGACCCGTACCAAAATTTAATCAACACCAGGTTGACATACACGCCACTTGCCTACCAAACTTTACTTTGTTTACCAAACCAAGATGAATACATAAATTGCACAAATAAATATCGACGCACGCACACACAGACGTCGCGCTAAAAAGGGCGGATTCGTGTTCGACAGTGTCCGAAGCGTATTGATCTTTCGAGTTCTGATTTTCGACACGATTTCAATACTTTATACATTATCATGTTTTGTGGGGAATGTAAAAGGCAAGAATACGTCTGTGTTGAACACGATTTTTCTTTTCTTTTTTTGTAAATTGCGTCGCGCTTGCGGACGTTCAGCATGAATATACACACAATACAATGTCTCCGAAATACTCCATGAAGGCATCTATCCTTAGTTTCCTTCATCCCTCTGTTGTATAAAATGTCGTAACTAATCCCCAGCTTTCAACTAAAAGCCATAAAATTGCTTTCTGAGTATAAGCAGAGTATTTATTTTCTATGAAAATAAATACTTCATACCGAGTATTTATTTTCTATGAAAAGGTACTTTTATCGCATTTATGCCCCACCAAACTGGATAAATCTGGTCAACATCCCCAGAGTTATCGGAGTCGGTTCAACCTAACCTTTACACTTTTTGTAAAAGCATGAGTCGTGCAGCCTGTGTCATCCTACATCAGGTGGGATGTTTCAGGAAATTGACATCTCGACGTCTTTATCATTTTTGACGTGCGTGCCATCAGCTGTTATGATTAAGAAACACCCAAGTAAACAGACGCTACATGCACACTAAGACGAGGTTATTAAAAAAGGTGTCAATCTTTAGTGGAATAGAAATAAAATGATAAAAGACCTGATGTAGATGTAAAACGAATTTATTCATGAGCATGACCAAACTTAAAGTATCCCATCGAACAGTGGCGTCGCCAAGAGGAGTGGCCATAAGCCCTCTCTCTAGGAATCCATTGAATTTCGAAGAATTGATATTTGAAGAAATGGAAAATAAAATATTTCGTTACCCCCTCCCCCACACCCCCAGAATTATTTTCTGGCGACGGACGTTTCAGCCATGGAAGCCTTTCACTGAATAGACAGAGTTCCTAAAAAAGTCGTTAAGTACCCCAATAACTTTGTAAAGAAAGGTCCGTTTGTGTACACGCAGTGTTTCTTTCAGGCATACATCCGGGACATTTTATATTAACTTCGTTTCTATTTATGTGACAGCATTTAGATATATTTATATAGGGCAAATAATGATATATTTATATAGAGCATATAGGTAAAACTTGACCCTCCCCCCTAAAGTTTCATTCGCCCCTCCGGCCAGAAAGTCCTGAAAGACTGCCTGTTCACCCGTTAGGTTGAGCTGTAGTAAAATGACCATGCCCGATCGAACAAAAGGGATTGCAGCGCCCCTAGAGGAGAACTTAAGAGGTTAGGATAGCGAACTCGAACACAAACTGAGATAGAGGGAAAATCAGTTAAAAGGTTATAGAACATTGCCTAATGAGTAGCAATCGATACCAGTAACGAACAAAAGACGTATACTGAAGGCAATAAATACCAGTCGCACTCAATCCGTTATTATATACGCGACCCCGCCACAATACTGCTAAACGTTACCGAACGATTGGCGGGCATATGCAAATACAAATAGGGACGTATTAGCCCATATATAAGACAAAAAGCAAATTCTATCCTAGGACTCTACGTGTGAACGTAAGTGCTACTTATCTTAACATTCCTGAATATCATAAACATTCACCAATAACTCTATTGTGTCAAATAAATGTCTTTTTCTTCGAGCTAAACCGTCCAATTTATCTGAAGGTGTAAGATATCTGTTTGGATAGCTGGGAAGTGCTACCCAATTTAGACCGGAACCTAGTGGCGGGCGGCATCCACAGGGACCGTACCCTCTTTCCCCTACCACCAACCTCTCGGATAAGGACTTATGGACACACATATTTAATGTGCCCGTATTCTGCGTGAACACAGGGACAGTTTGGGCAGAACCGGGAATCGAACTCGGGTCCTCCGAGTGCAATCTTCGCGCGCTAACCACTGGGCTGTTCCACCCCAAATAAATATCTTCTGTAAAAGTTTCATGGTCGATTCCTACTCATTAAACAATTTGCTACAACTTTGTACATAACTTTTTTCGTCTATCGCGCTGGGTTGTCGAGTTAATCACCCTAACTTTTAAAATTCTCCACTAGACGCATTGCAATCTCTTTTATTCGGTCGGAAATGGTCACTTTACTATAGGTGCACACTCATGAACCTTTCCATGCAGAATTATTGGGGTGCTCAAGGATTTTACTGAGAACTTTATACTTTACATTCAATAACACTTTATATGGGTTTTACTCGAAAGGTTGACTTTCAGGGGACTTTTCAACTTTTCTATAGCTTAAATAGCAATTACACTCATCATTTGGTTTCGTGGAATTTCTTTTCGAGGTTAAGGAATGTATTTAACGCGTAATAAAACTAGTGTAAACGCTAAAATAAACGCGTAATAGACCCAACGTACGTGTGCACTCATGGACCTTTTCTTACAAAGTTATTGGGGTGTTTTAAAAACCGAACCCTGTATATTGATTGAAACTCAGCCAATCTTAAGCCCCTATTTCACGACCGTAATTTGGGACAACAAACTGTTCGCAAAGCTGTTTTGCGAACGGTTTGTTGTCCCAAATTACTGTCTTGTATTAGAGGCTTTAGAATAGCAGTCACAACATGAAGAAATTATTTTCTAAAAGTGTAGTTTGAAAACCTTCAACTGAAGATAATTCGGCGCTGAAGGAAGCAAAACACATGTGATCTCACAGAGAGTAAATATAAGACAAATGAACGAGAATTCAATTGCAAAGTGGGAATCATAAAAAGTTTATTGTTTTCTGTGATAATTCGTCAAGCACGCGGTGATATTTTTTAAATTATCACAGTACTACAATAATTTATTTTACTTGGAAACTTAAAACCATAGAGGTAAACGTACTATCTATCTCCATGCTTAAAACATTGAAAAAGGCAATGCTATAAAATCGTCTGATTCTCTACGTAAAATCAATTAATATTTCATTCATATCACTTTTAATCCAAACTCCAAAGCTAAATGATTTTGCGTTAAAATAATTCAGCAATTCTTATACAAACCATCTTACAACTTTATTTATTTACATTCTGCAAACGTTAAAATTAGGTTTCGTCGTAGAAATAATCAAAGTCTGATGATCATTTAAACTAAAAAATATTGTAATTGCTTTGACGCAGAATACAGATGCACAGAAAATACGCAGAAATAAAGTGGATTTAGGACGAATACAACACTAAATATAAATTTAAAAGAAATTTAAAAATCACCATTTTGACACTCGGAAAAAAGATGGATGTCATATTTTATTTTGAAGTGGGTCACATGATTTCTTTATATAATATGGGTGTAATTATTATTTTAATTTTTATTTAAAAAACTACCGAATATATTTTTCTGAAATTTTTTTTATATATTTTGTGATAATTTGAATATTTCCTAAAACTTTCGAAGCAATTTGTGAATTTTAAATTCGCTTTAAAAATGTTTGAAAAATTAGGTCCCATACAGGGTTCAATGTATTTTATTTTTTCAACCAGGGTTCAATCCAAAGCTAATTGGGTAATATTATTCATTTACATTCCCATATGTCCCACAGACCTTCTCAACAACATACTAAAATTTCATTTTGACAAAGTCATTTTTACGGGAATTATCGTGCGAACGGACGGACAGACAGAATGAACAAAGTCATAAACGCTTTCTACTATGTTGAAAGTGTTAAAAACAAAAGTTGTTCACCAATGTGAGTGGAAGAGGCGTCAAGACTTTTCGACAGAAAAGAAACTGAAATGTGCCGTGTATTTCCTTATTTGCCTTAAATTTTCATTAAGAAATGTATCATATGTATATTGTTACGAATAATCCTCTAGAATCGTGGGTGTACTCTCAGGATACAAAAATAAGGCCAACTTTTTAGATAACTATTTTTATATAAAAGCACTAATAAGCGTAAACAGGAGCAATATACAGCGAATAACTCGATAACAAGCATACAAGATCTCTGAACTACTATCAGGTATAATAAAATAATAATTAAATGTTCAACTAATTTCCAAAATATCCCATACTATTCTCAAAACATTGACATATCTCACAATTCAATTTCGTTCGTATCATGTCAACTTTCTCCAACTGAGCGATGGCTCCCCTTATATACTCTCTATAGAAAGTTCTAGAAAATGATCGGTATCATTGAAACTAGACGGCATTTATCGAAAGCTCTAGTGGATTCGAAAAGTCGCCAAGTTGCGATATTTCGCCAAATCTGATACCCACGCGCCGAAAAGGTATGATAACCCTACTTTCACGTAATAGGGATAGACGCCTGCAAAGGTTGTTTTACCTTGTAGATAGGTAAAGCACAGTGAAACGTTTCGTAACTCTGTTTTGCAAATTTTAATCACTTGCAACATCCAAGCGTGATTTTTTAAAACTAATTTAACTCATTTTAATTATTTTTTTTAATTAATCGCTACCTCGTATTCCGAAGAGCAAGCATAAATATTCCTAAAGGTTCGGCATTCACTTTAAACTGTAGAATTACCACCTCTCTAAAAGTGAAATGTCAGCATGTCAGACTAAAAATCCTCATTGTATACTAATTCGACCATACGGAATCCAAATCGGAAATCCGTTTTTCAAATTAGACCTTGAATCGGGAGAAATAATCTCTCAAAGTTTGGCCTTTTTGCCATTTTTAATATTCATAATCTGAGGCCGAAGACGTTGCCACAACATAATGCAATTTCACGATCACGAGACTTTAATGACCGAAGTAAAGGAAAACTGTATTCAGCTCATGGAGTTAGAGATGAGACCACCTTCATCATTCAGCTGAATAGGAAAATTAATATTGAGAGGTTAGGTCATCCCAATTTAAAAATTCAGGATATGAATATTTAAACCATGGCTTTAGAGAGACTTGCTTTTTACTTTATCTTCAAATTCACATTTTAAACAATACAATTAATGCAATCTTTGTTTATATAGATTGGTTGGAGCTGAATTGTATGACCCATAAAGTTAGAGAGAATGAGTCCCTCTTCTTCCCTGGTATGACCAAAAATTGAAAACTCGAGATAAACAGTTTGAGGTATTAAACTTGATAGAAGGATCTAGGGGAGTGGAAATTAATTGCGTTATGTTAGGGGCTGGTATAGTAAATATGTTTTGATAGGGAGTCGTATAAGAAATAGTAATATTGAATGGGAGGGGTTTATATGGATCGCATGTGTTTGCGGATATTAGGAGCAGATAGGAGGGTCGGCAGGAGCTGATGTCCGCCGGTTCCAGTTTCACATGCATGACGGAGATGTATTTGGACGGGCGTAGCGCACAAAGCGTTGCTGGTTTAATAGTAAAGTGACCACGCCCCATCGAATAAGAGTGATTGCATCGTCCCTAGCAAAGAATTAAAATAGTTAGAATAACGATCTCCGTAACAAATTGAAATTGACGAAGACAGCCAATTACAAAGTTGTAGAGTGTCTGACGAGTCGGAAACGACCTTAAAACGGTTACAGAATGTTGTTATTCGGCATGATATAATTGGCGAATCGTTATCCTCTTCAGGAATGCTAAAATGAACAACACTTACACGCATAAGAATCTCCGGTCGTCCACTTCGTTGCTCTAAGTCCTCTGGACGAGCCGGACGGCCTGGGTCTTTCACGCATAAGAATCTCCTCCTCGGACGAGACGGATGGTCTGGGCTTTCGACGCATAAGAATCTCCGGGCCAACGGCCGTACCGTGCTGAAAACACCGGTTCTCGTTAGATCACCGAAGTGAAGCAGCATCGGGCGCGGTTACTACTTGGTGGGTGACCACCTCGGAACGCCGCGTGCTGTTGGCCATCTCGGGTGCGGTATCCCCGTGGTTTGCGCGCTAGATTTGCACGCTGCCACAAATGCCGCCGTGTTCATGCGGAGTACGATCACGTTAAACATGTGGGTCCGTAAGTCCTTCCGAGAGGTTGGTGGTAGGGGAAGGAGGGTACGGTCCCTGTGGATGCCTCCCCCACTGGGTTCCGGTCTAAATTGGGTGGCACTTCCCGGCCGTCCATACAGTTACCTTACACCTTTCTGGTAGGTCGGACGGTCTGGGTCTCAACAACAACAACGCATAAGAATCTCCCGGCCGTCCAGATACTTGCTCAAGTCCTCAGGATGAGTCGGACGGTCTGGGTCTTCAACGCATAAGAATCTAGTACAGAATCTGTTCAAAATGCCCTCCTTCATTGACGATGGATATTTTAATTCGATAATTACCGTGCAATATAATAAAAATTGCAGGTAAGACCGTGTCAACTGAAGAAATAAAGGACGAAGTAGGAAAATATATTACCGTCCATGTATGGGTTTTGTGCGATCTTAGTATCAATTCATACTCAAAAAACAATGCTCTACAACTTTGTAATTGGCTTATTTCGTCTATCTCGCTTTGTTGCCAAGTTTGTTATCCTAACTTTTTATATTAACCACTGAAGGCGCTTCAATCACTTTCATTCGATCGAGCATGATCACTTTACTATAGATAGACCTAACGTGCACACACATAAACCTTTCCTTATCGCTGACAGAGACATTTCGCCTGCTGCAGCAGGTGCAATGTTTCTGTCGGCGATTTCCATGGACGCTAATGCCTGCAAAGGGGGATCGAACTGTTTGGGATTGGGTATGTCAAATACCTGTCTTTTTGAGAGGTTCTTCGCTTGAGATGGACGTTGTCCCAAGCGAACCTTAACCTTTTGCTTACGGGTCCTCGTCTTTAGACGAGGACCCGTAAGCAAAAGGTTAAGGGCTTTTCTAAGAAGCTTCTATATTGAATTTTTGCAGTCCGTAAATATGGTAGATGCGGCTTCATGCAATTTAATTTGTAGAATGACTCTCAAAATAACACTGCAATGCTACGACATAAATCGCACAAGAAGTTCAATCATGATTCATTCAATCATGATTCGTGTGTTGTGTTGTTTCTTATGACCTCCTGTCGATACAGGACCAGTGACGCAGGAAGCAGGACAGAACGAAGAAAGACACAAGACAAGAGAACAAAGTTAATTACAAACAAGCATCACTGACGAAGGTCGGAGGGGATGCAGCTTCTCATTTAAACGAGGACCCAGAAGGCGGAAGATTGACTTTATCCTCAATAAACATCCATGCCTTACTCGGGATTCGAACCCGAGCTCACTAGACAGCAGCTGAAGACGCTATCCACTTCATCGCCTGGGCGGCATCATGATTCGTTCAATCGTGAAGTTCAATCATCTGCTTTTGCAATATAAGATTTTGTGCAGCACTGGAAATGGAGTGAGTGTTTCTTTTTCTACATCCATGACTACCCACTTGTCCGTCCCTTACCCATGTATATTTTCCCTCGAAGCAAAAAATCTTTTCTTCTCTCCACGATAGTGTTCCCAGAATAACAATCACTTTTCCCCGGGTGTCTGAAGAAACTGTTAAGATCACACACTTCATAAAATAAACGGCCTTGAAAACAGAAGCGCACTATCACAGCGAGTACTTTTTGTAACGCCAATCTTAGCAATGTCATCGTTAAAGCCACCTTAATTTCATTTTTTTTTCTTCATTAGTACATTGTTTTTTGTTTCAAATAAGACATTTTAACGTTTAGAATAGGTTAATAATGCATAATTAAAATTTTATGATTTTATGTTTAATAAAAATACATGAATTCGAAAGCTTTTCATGCAAATTTTTAATTTATTATTTTTCTTACATACATAGCACGATGTATAGGGCGATGGGGTCAAAGATTCGAATTTGAGTTTTCGACGGAAGAGCACGATTTAAGCAAATTAATGCAAGGACCCGTGAGTCTATACACAATCGAATATTCTAACCCCCCCCCTCCCCAATTTTTAAATGAATTTTCAAAAAAACATTAAAAAATCAAGACCTTCAATAATGATGACTAAATAATTACATAATTTTTCATTCGAAAACTAATGACACAAACTTTAGAACGCTAGCAGGAACCGTTTTCGAGATATTGCACAATTTTAGTTTGAATTAAAAAAAAACGGTCATTATTTTTAATACTGTTAAATAAATAATCATTGCATATGTAATTTTTCAGTTCAAAACGAAGGACACAGTTTTAAAACGCTGGCATGAACCGTTTTCAGGGATATTACACTGTTTTCAACAAATGCATAAAAAATTACATAGAATTAAAAAATAAATAAATAAATATTACCAAATGTGTTCTCTTTCTATATATGCAATTTCAAACAACAAACCTATTAACATTATTCTCGTGGATCTAGTTTGTTCCATTTCCAACATAAGATACTTTTTGTAATAGCTTTAGATTTTAATGCACAAGAATTAGCCAATAGTCATTTATTTTACGAGACATCAATTGTCAATCGAATTTTGATGCGAATTTTGCACGTGAGTATGAATTATTCTGTTTTAACTCATAAGTTTCTACAAGCGCCCAATTTCAATTTACGTGATGTTAATTCAATACCAAAAACAATACTCCTTGGACCTTGTATATCATTTTCTCGCTATGAAAGAAGTAAAATTCATTACATTATGCAGCGAAAACCATGTGCTGCCTACTTCTGAATTTTCTTTCGTACCTTCAAGTAATGATGGTTGATAACAGATTGAAAAATTTCAGAAAGAGAAAGGGGGGGGGGGGGTTATAAATTCAATAATAAAGAGGAAAAACAGAAAATATGAAATAAATTTCCTTCATGCAAGAAAAGTATCCCTAACGAATTTCAATGCTGAGAAGAAGTACATCTAAACATCTGGCTCCATCTGGGGCATGAGGGTCTACACACCTCTGATTTTCAAACCAATATCTCTAAAATGAAATTGCAAAATTAAATAAAACCTTTCAAATGCAAGCTAAGTATGCCCCAATCTGCTCTAGAAATAAATATTTTACAATTAGAAAGTGAGGTTTTGCTTAGCTAAACTACTATAATAATGCTTTTAACTAAAAATTCCCTTTCTGTGAGAAATTTTTTTTTCTGTGAGAAATTTAACTGGATTCGTAGAGACTGGATCTGACGGCCATTGATATATAGAAACTACTGCGCTTGCGTGCTGCTCGCAAGTGATTTGCATGCTTGTCATGACCGAAGGTATAAAGAAGATCTTCAACTCTTCAATCATCACTTTGACGTTGTTTTGCAAGTTTACGTAATATTAGTATTTTGAATTAAAAACTGTTAATCATGCCAAAAAATCTCCAGAAGTTGAACCCTTTCGGCAGACGGACACGATCCAAACGTGCGGGTCTTCAGTTTCCAGTAGGTCGGATTCATAGACTGCTGCGAAAAGGCCATTATGCTGAACGAATGGGCAACGGGGCGCCCGTTTACCTCTCTGCTGTTCTCGAATACTTGGTTGCTGAAGTTTTGGAAATGGCGGGAAACGCTGCCAGGGACAACCACAAAGCGCGAATTATTCCAAGACACTTGCAGCTTGCTATAAAAAATGACAGCGAACTATCTGCCTTCATGACTGACGTAACAATTCCCCAGGGTGGAGTATTGCCTAACATACAATCGGTTCTTATGATAAAGAAGCCAAACCTTAAGTCAAATAAGGAATCATCTTTAAAATCCAAGAAGATATCACCGAGTTAGGAGTTCTGATGGATCAAGCAAATGTGGGCAAAGACCGAGGCAGATTTAATCCTACTATATGGTTGATGTTAAACCTGTAATGATTGGACAAATTTTAAAAATGTAAAGTTGTTTTATTGATGCTGATCTATTGTAAATCTGCGTAGGTTTTTGTGGTGCATCCACCATTTTATTTTAATAAAATTCCAGATTAGACTTTTTGATATTGGCATGTTACTTGTGAATTATTAATTGCAGCATTTTCGAGCCATTTATCAACAGCTATAGCCGGTATACGGGTGAGAATTTTATTTCTTATATATGCCTTACTTTAGCTTCTATAATATTTATGGAATGTGTATTCAGTACATATGAGGTATTGAGCTTATATGCATTTATTATCTAATAAACGTTTTAAGTGGAGATATTTTCCTAAAATTTATAACTAAACATTCACGCCTTGATTCTTATCTTTATTTTTACTTGCAAAGGAATTCATGGTTCCCCCACCCCACCCACCTCCCCTTTTTTTTTTGCATTCTTGTACTATATTATGCTTTTGTTTTTTAAAACTCATGGAAGATCGTTTAAAACCATGTAGACATGTGCACATGGATCGTTAAACAGCTTCGAAAATATGTGTATATATGTAGCATATGGTCTAGAGAACGAAGGTACATATCGTGAAAACTTTGTATTTATGATGTGCAAAAATTTGAATTTAAAATATAATTTTATTTACTTTATTAGAACGGGAATTATTCGAAATAGCAGTGATAGTATTATAACTACAGGAAAATAACATTTAATATAAATGGAAGGTATATTAATCAATGACTATCGGCTATATACATTCATTCATCAGTTTGACTGACTTGTTCCAAATTAATGTTTATCCAAATTAATTTGTTTTGGAATTATAATTTTAAAAAAGACTACGCTCAAACGTAAACTAATAAAACATATTTTTCAATCCAATATTGGATTGTGGTAGAAATAGAACATGAATGCAAAAGGATGTAGACTCTAATAAATCTTTAGTTACTGTTCTTTGAAAGTTTTCAAAAAGAATTTGATCTTTCATTTATCTATATAAATTTGAAAATCTGTCTGTGGGTTTGAAATGATAATCTGTTTTTATTGAAGGTCAGGATTTTTAAATTCGTCCGAAAATTGGAAAGTATTTCGAACATTAGGTTGCGTTAAAATGAAGAGAGAATTGTATTCACAGATTGTAATAATCGTTCCCGACTCTATTGGTTCCTTATGTCTCTTCCCCCCCCCCCCACAACACACACGGAGACATTGTTCCAAAATTGTTAGATTCGAGTTAAGGGACACTTGAATATACCATATTTCTTAGGCAATATACCATGTATGTAGGGACAGTAATAAACTTATTTTTTCCCCCTTAAAATTGTCCTCCAACTTCTCAAAAGATTTCTAAAATCTCTAATGCCAATTTTTGATTTCATTAAGATTTGATTTCATTCATCATTTGATTTCATTGTTGGAGCACCATTTCGTCGCTATTGGGATCTATTTATTACCAGTCACAAGGCCAAATAAATCGACAACTTTCATGTCGCTATAATAAAGTCTATTTAAAGTAAATGTTTGCTGTTACAATAAAACTACATTTTTTTTTTGCAAAAGTTTTTCAGTGTTGCAATGGTATTGGGAGGGTAAAATATTCTTTAAACTTTCAATTTGGTGTTTAAGTCAATCAAGCATATAGAATGAGTACATTCGCAGGCTTGTCTTTTAATACCTTTTTAAACAGGCAGAACAATTCCAAAGTAAGCATCTCAAAACTTCAAATAACGTCGGTATGTTTAATCGTGTAAATTACAAACACTTCTCATTCTAGAGTTTTACATAACAGATTCATGCAGTTTCGGTGTCTATGCTTCGCACAGACTATCATTCGGTATTCGATGGTATGCGCGCAACGTGGAATTTTTCTCAATTTTAAATTCAAAAATTTGTTTTGGCAAGGACATTGTACAGAGTGATCGAAAAATCGCAACATCAAATTTTATAATCCTATAATGTTCTGAAAAATATTTTAATTTTCAGTTGAGTGGCACTAAAAAATACTTCAAAATTCAGAAATATCGTCTGCTTTTTTAATAGTTCAGACCGTATTTCTGCAATGATCATTGCAGACCTCATTATCAAGTCTGAGTTTCGGCAACGCAGTCTATTTCAGAGGGTTTATTCCGAGTTAAAATGGAAGGAAGACCAAAGATTTTCGCTTTGTTGAAACACATTCAGTTTCTTGAAAACTCTTTACTAACTTCATAAATGTTGAATCGTTAGTTTCAGAGACTATATACTTCTTTTGAAGCACTCAAACTCTCATGCAATTTGACTATGAAAATATTGTTCTAAAATAAAAATTATTTCACTCTGTGAAACTCTTATGTTCTTCCATTGATAAAAATGAGGTTTGTAATTAATGATCGTCTGAAATATTAAAAACAGCCAAAGTTATTTCCGATATATTTTTTGCACTATACAACATAGTTGAAAAGTGTTTACGACTTTGCTCATTTTGTCTGTCTGTCCGTTCGCATAACTGCCGTAAAAATGACTATCAAAAGGAAATTTTAGTATGTTGTTCAGACTGTCTGGAGGATCTATGGTAATATAAATGAATAATATCGCCCAATTAGTTTTGGACTGAACCCGGGTTGAAACAATGAAATATGTTGAACCCTATGGGACCTAATTTTTCAAACATTTTTAAGCGAATTTCAAATTCACAAATTGTTTCGAAAGTTTTAAGAAATATTCAAATTATCCCGTAAAAAATATAAAATTTTAAGCAAGATATATTAGGTAGTTTTCTAAATAAAAATTAAAATAATTACACCCACATTATACGGGACGCGGTAGCCCATTGGTTTGCGCGCTGGAGTTGCACTCTGTAGGCCCGGGTTCGATTCCAGCCGCTGCCAAAACTGCCGCCGTGTTCATGCGGAGTACGATCACGTTAAATATGTGGGTCCGAAAGTCCTTCCGAGAGGTTGGTGGTAGGGGAAGGAGGGTACGGTCCCTGTGGATGCCTCCCCCACTGGGTTCCGGTCTAAATTGGGTGGCACTTCCCGACCGTCCAAACAGTTACCTTACACCTTTCTGGTAGGTCGGACGGTCTGGGTTTCAACAACAACAACCCACATTATACGAAGAGATTACGTGACCCATTTCAAAATTAAATATGGCATCCATCTTGTGTCAAAATCGTGATTTTTAATTTATATTTAGTGTTGTATCCGTCCTAAAACCTCTTTATTTTTGCTTAATTTCTGGCATCTACATTCTGAAACAACGCAATTGCAATACATTTGAGATTAAATGATCAATGCCATCCATCTTGTGTCAAAATAGTTCTTTTTAATTTATATTTAGTGTCGTATCGGTCTTAAAACCGCTTTATTTTTGCTTAATTTCTGTGCATCTACATTCTGAAACAACGCAATTGCAATATATTTGAGTTTAAATGATCATCCAACTTTGATTATTTCTACAACGAAGCCTAATTTTTACTTATGGAGAATGTAAACACATAAAGATTTAGGATGAGTTGTATAACAAGAGCTGAATTTCTTTAACACAAAATTGTTTAGCTCTGGAGTCTGAAATATAGCTGATATGAATAATTCATTGATTTTACATAGAGATGCAGACTATTTTTTTTCGATGAAGTTTTAAGCATAGAGTTAAATTACTTGTACCTCCATGGTTTTAAAGTTTTAAATAAAACAAATTATTGTAGTACTGTGATGAATGAAAGGAATGGAATAAAAGTGTATGAATGAATTTGGAGTTCATTTCTTTCGAAGAAGTTTTTAAGTTTTCAAATATAATAAATTAATGTAGTATTGTGATAATTTTAAAAATATTAGCGCTGAATGTATCCCATTTTAGAGATGTTTAAATAAAATTGCATTGCAGTTTTAAAGTGTTTCAAAATCAATGCTTTATGCATGATTGATCTTTCTTGTTTAAGGTATATTGTAGTACCACCAAACAGAACAAAAAAAAAATATATTTTAACTTCTCGGTGTATATTTTTACTTTCCCTGCAATATATGGTAATGTATAGGGAAAGTATTGGAATCATGTCGAAAATCGCAACTCGAGTTTTCGACGGATCTACACGTTTCAAGACCTCTAGAATACGAAAAAACCATTTTTATCGTGACGTCTGTGTGTGTGTGTGTCTGTGTGTCTCTCTGTCTGTGCGGATTTTGTATCCGCTCTAACTAAAAAACTAATGGACCGAATTTCACAAAATTTGGTAGGTAAGTCACTTATGGGCGAGTCTGGTGCTGATTAGTTTTGGGTACGATTTGGAATTAAAGAACCCGCCTTTTTTTGCGAAATAGCCCGCAAAAGCTTGTATCCACTCTAACTGAAAAACTACTTGACAGAATTTCACAAAATTCAGTAGATGAGTCACTTGTGGGTCACCCTGGTACTGATTAGATTTTAGTACGATTCGGAAAAAAATAACCTGCCTTTTTAGCAAAATGGCCCGCAAAAATCGTCAAAATCTATATTAAAGAACTAGGTATACTCAAATATATCCATTAAATGCTCGTTTAATACGTAATTTTTAGCGACGAAAAGAATAAGACCAACCCCATTACACTAGGACTAGCCGTTCTCGAGATATTTTAGTTTTTCGTACTTTCCCTACGCCACCTTTGAAAATAAGCCCGGTTACCGAATGAGAACGAAAATTGAATTAAAAGTGAAATAAATTTAATTAAAATAAAGAGAACGTTAATATAAGTCTGCAAAGAAAGTCTTGTGCTGCCCACATCAGATTTTTAAATTTGATGGTCACAACTTTTCAATTCCCTGGTATCGTTTGATTACACATTGAACAACTACATGTTTGCTTACCCAATCAATTTAAAGCAATCGTGCGAGTTCGATCATAGTTTATCGTATCTTATTCCATACATTACCTCCATTTATGACACGATAGGTTGTTAATAAAAGAATAACTGCTTTCGTTAGCCATTTTCTTTAAAATGCTCCGTAATTCTTCAAAACTGACAAGTTGGTAATCGTCGATCCTGTTGAGTTTCAACCGATTTGTGTTTAAAAGATATTTTATTTTTTTACAATCTGTTAGGTTGTGTACTTCACGAAAGCAATTTGTATTTGAATTCGTTGGTATAAAATACGTCGTTACTACCACTGAAAATTGTCCGCGTATTTATTTAGCTATTTTATCTCATAACTACTCAACTGATTGAAACCATAATGTTTGTTTAAAAGAATGAAAATAAACTTTACGAATTTATTTTTGTTTGTTACTCTCCCTGCAATACATGGTAATGTATAGGGAAAGTATTGGAATCATGTCGAAAATCGCAACTCGAGTTTTCGACGGATCTACACATTTCGAGACTTCTAGAATACGAAAAAACCATTTTTAGCGTGACGTCTGTGTGTGTGTGTGTGTGTCTGTCTGTGTAATGTATGTATCCACTCTAACTCAAAATCTAATGGACTGAATTTCATAAAATTTGGTAGGTAAGACTGTTGGGCGTGACCCTGGTGCTGATTATGATTAGTTTTTGGTACAATTCGGAAAAAAAGAACCCGCCTTTTTTTACAAAATAGCCTACAATAATCTCATGTATCCACTCTAGCTGAAATACTAATTGACCAAATTTCACAAAACTTGGTAGATAAATCACTTGTGGGATACTTTGGTGCTGATTAGATTTTGGTACGATTCGGAGAAGGAACAACATGCTCTTTTTTACAAAATTGCCCACAAAAATCGCCAATATCTGTAAAAAAAGACTACGTATGTTCAAATGTATCAATTAAATGCTTGTTTTATACGTAATTTTTGACGAGGGAAAGAATAAGAACAACTCTAATACTCTAGAACTAACCGTTCTGGAAATATTTGAAATTTTTCGCACTTTTGTTATGCCGCCTTTGGGAAAATGTCCAATTACCAAATAAAAGCAGAAATTGAATTAAAAATGAAAATTTTGTGTTATTTTGTACAATTAAACTCAATTTAATGAGTTCATAAATAAATATAAAAAGAATGAATTCGCGTCTGCAGAGAAAGTCATGTGCTGCCCACATCAGATTTTTTGCTCGTGTTGCAGGTACGCATTGCGCTCCATATAAAACTAAAATTTGACGGTTTGACCCCATTACACTTTTACTTTCCCTGTCCCTGTGGATGCCTCCCCCACTGGGTTCCGGTCTAAATTGGGTGGCCCTTCCCGGTGTCCAAACAGTTACCTTACACCTTTCTGGTAAGTCGGACGGTCTGGGTCTCAACAACAACAACTTTTACTTTCCCTGCAATACATGGTAATGTATAGGGGAAGTATTAGAATCATGCCGAAAATTGCCATTCGAGTTTTCGACGGATCTACACGTTTTGGTACCTCTAGAATACGAAAACACTATTTTTAGCTTAACGTCTGTGTGTCTGTCTGTGCAATGTATGTATCCACTCTAACTCAAAAACTTATGGATCGAATTTCATGAAATTTGGTAGGTAAGTCACTTGGATGTGACTTGTGTCACTGGTGCTGATTAGTTTTTGGTGCGTTTCGGAAAAAGAAACGCCTTTTTTGCAAAATGGCCCGCAGAAATCTCATGTATCCAATCTAGTGGAAATACTAATTGACCAGATTTCATAAGGTTTGATAGATCAGTTACTTGTTGGATACTATGGTGCTGATTAGATTTTGGAACGATTCGGAAAAGAACAACCTGCCTTATTTTACGAAATGGACCTCACAAATCGCCAAAATCTAAAAAAAAAAGACTACGTATGATCAAATGTATCAATTAAATGCTTGTTTTATACGTAATTTTTGACTATGAAAAAATTAAACCCAACTCCTAAGACTGGCCGTTCTCGAGATTTTTTGAATTTTTGCTATGCCGCCTTTGAAAAAAATGTTCAATTACCAAATAAAAACAAAAATTGACTTAATGCAAATTTAGTGTTATTTTGTGCAATTAAACTCAATTTAATGCATTATTAAAGACATAAAGAAAAAATGAATTTGAATTTGCAGGAAAAGTTATGTGCTGCCCACATCACATCAGTTTTTTTCTATTGCATACTTGACATGTGTCTTGCATTGTAGGAAAAGTAAACTATTTTACATCAGACTGTATGATCTAGTACAATACAGAAGACATTTCGAAAGTTAGAAATTGGTCCTCAGTGCTGCGACAAGTATCTAACGTTTTTTTTTTGTTTTTTTCTTTAAATTCAGCATGAAGTAGCCAATAACTAATGGCCACGATTATTAGCTTTGGAAACTCCGAATTGTGGATTCTCTGACAATGAACTTGACAAAAACAGCCTAACAATCTTTAAATTTAAAGCCAGCTAAATAGTAACAGTGACTTCGTCAGTTACCTCAATAAGTTGCAAATTGCGACACATTTTCTTGCTGCCATTGCAGTCATTAGCTATTCTGAGTTAATGAACGCTAAAAAGTGCAAAATGGTTCTACGAATGCATGTCGCTGCACGGGGAGCACGAATCCTACCTTTGTATGAACGTTGGTACAAGAAAATTGCTATAATGTTACTACGAAATTACCTTACAACGAAGAAATTTAGAGAGACCGATTTTGTTACAACTAGGCTTCCAGGATTGTCACGGTATGCCCCGAAGTCCAGATCGGTTCGAAATTTATCTTATGGAATAAAGTTTTCGTGGAAAAGAATCATTCTTATGGCTAAGGGAATGTGGTATTACATTAATTGCGATTAAAACAGCTTCAGAAAAAAATAATGAAGCACTTGAAAATGCTGTATAAGCGTCAATTTTATTTCATGAAGTGGTGATTGCTAATAAATTCTAGTTTTCGAACTGCGACACCAGGAAAATAATGAAAATGAACTGTGAAGAGAATAAAGTGTAATGATTCAAATTTTAAAGAATTTCATTTATCAAAAAAGTGTTAATTGTTCAATGGGTCAAAAAATATTTCATTTTGGAGTATATTTTTTTACCAGACACTTCCACTCCTATGGGGCTCCATCATGAACAATGTTCGGTCTGAAGAATGAAGTGGAATAGTTGAATTAACTAGGTCTAAAGTATGTAAAATGTTAAATATAATGCTCTGTGAAATAAACATGGATCTGGAATGTTCAAACTTTTAAGGAAAAAAAAAATGTAAACGATAAGCATTCAGTTAAAAAGTTCGCACTAGCAAAGCAACACGCATACAAAGGATCGAAATCAAAAGATTAATGTCTTATGTATCAAGTTTCAATTTCGTTTTCCTGTATTCAATCCTAAATATAAATATTTATTTAGTTTTTTATTTTGTCCCGGTTTGGAAAACAATTTATATGATAAGCTTAGGCCCCTTAGGTGAATAATAGTATAATAGTTTAATTTGAGAAAACTAACGGAAGGGAGAAAAAATATCTAATTATCTGATTGGAGCGTATTTATACGTTTTGAGCATCCTTCAATGCGAATAAACAATTTTTTCTTTGCTTGTATGTGAATCTGGGTTCGATAACTATTGAACAAATTGAGATAGTCAAACAGAATTTAATACGATCATTTTAATTAGTAAACATGAAAAGGTCATTGATTTCAGAGGGATTAGGGAAGGAAAATTCCTGCATTTTTAAACAATTTTCGAAAATTGAAAAAAAATATGTTAATATTTGTTAAATGCAGTCAAAACACATTATAATGAAAGGTTTTTCTGTAATAACGCTATAAAGAAATTTCTCAAAATAGTGTTTCAGAAATTTCCTTAATACCATTTCCACAAGTTTTGCTAATCAAAGTTAAAACTTGGCAGATATGGGTTTGTATTAAACAGTTATGTTATTAAAACCCGTTCGACCATGTTTGTTTGTAATTATTCCCGAGCAATTTAAAACTCCAATTCTCGTACAAGAACCTAGCGACTTTTTTTTTTTTTTTTTTTTTTTTTTTTTTTTTTCAGAATTCCAAAAATTTACTAGATTTTTAAATATCTGCAAATAAGTCTCTAAAGATAGGCCAAATGAAGGACACCCGTTTTACCACATTCTTAAATGTGTGGAAATGTATAGCCCACAATCGAAAATTTAAAGAAAAAAAACTCAATAGCTCTACAGATTCTTACTTTCCTTATATACCTTATATACATAGAAAATGTAAAAGGAAAGTGTTGAGACGGTGAGAAATAGGTTATTCTTATAGTAGATTCTTATATGCTTTCCAAAATTGAATTTTCATCAATTAGTCGTAATTTCATTGATTTAGCTTCAATTATATCAGTCTGGCGACATTTCAGTCAATTTGGCAACATTTAAAAAAGTCGATAAGTTGGCGATATTCCGCCAAATTAATCGCCAAAATTTCACCAATCGTTCTGGACAAATAAAATGGTTGTTCTTATAGTAGGTAAATGACGTCTGACGAATTGCTAGGCGTCGAAATACAAAACTATTACACAAAATATATTTTTTCGTAAATGGAGCGATTGAGAACCGTTCATGCTAGCGTCTCATAAGTTTGTGTCAATCGTTTTCTAATGAAAAAGTACACAAGAATTGGTTATTTATGTAACTTTATTGAAAGTTTTGAATTTTTGATGAATTTTTCTAAATTTCATTCGAAAATTTGATGTCTTCCGAACATTGTTCGTATCGCTCCTTTCGACTTTTGTTCGTGAGATATCGTCTCCACGGACACACACACACACACACAGACATTACCTCAAAAATGTTCGATTTGTGTTCAGGGATGCTTGAAACATGTTCTCCCGTCGGAAATTCGAATTAGATTTTCAGCCCCGTCACAAAATTTACATTATACTATGTATATAAGGAAAGTAAAAATATTACTTTCAAATAAAAATGTCTATTTTCACAGATTTCTTCTGCAAACTAATACACTTTATAGAAGGTCCAATGTAAATCATCGGGGTAAAGTCTGGTAAATTCACTTTTCGTTTTAACCTCGAACCCAAAGTATATATTTTCCATTTAGTGATAATAATAAGCAGAAGATAAACACCTAAACTTATTCAACTGCTCCATAGCTGTGTCGTCGTTCATAAACATTTAAATTTAAACCTATAATTATTATTTTCCTCAAATTTAAATAATTTTAGACTTATAAATAGTGTAATATTTTATTAATATACTTTTTACTTTAAAATTTCACAATGTGCGGTGGCTTTTATTGTTCTAAAAACGCGTTAGCAGCGTTAAATCTGCTTTATGTTGTAAGTAATATTTTTGTGTACTTTTAATTAAGTTACAATTACTAAAAGTATATATCTTATTCTTATATCAAAATATTCTTTATCTTCTATATTTCTTTACTTACATACGTAATATCAACGTGTATAAAAGGATTATTTTGTTGGTTTACTAATTGACCACACCTTAGTTTATGTAAATAATTGCCAATTTTACATATGCTGTACCTTTTAAATGTATATAAAAATTATATTTTAAAATGTATTGAGCTCAAATGTTTAATGCTATTTAAATATCGATTTGTTTTTGCCCATATGGAAATTGCTTTACTTACGGTATAGTACCCTAGATATCTCAACAAATAAAGACCTGCTATATTTACAAATTTTTTCTATTTACTTACCAAAAATATTATGGGTAAATAATAATTTGTTCCATTTTTGTGCATTTACTCTTTTAAGATTTAATTAATAATAACTTTAGCAATATAAACTAAAAAATCATCTGCATACACAATCACAAAGACAAAAGTATCTGCAAACTTCTGAAGCAAAATTGAATAAAAAGAAAATTCTTTCTGTGGATAAATTCCAAAACAAAGTTCCTGCAAAATTTTAATGTGTAGAATTGCAATAAAACAACATAATACAAGAAATTGCTTAAATAATTATTTCCAAATTATAGGTTACAAATGGCAAAAATAACATGTAACTTATTGATGCTATGCAGTAAAGAAGAGGATTTGTATATTCCATCTTAAAGCCATCATCAAAATTAGCTAATTTAGAAGGTATTAGCGTATGGCATATACACATATCCATCTATACATTTGATAGCTCTGCTCATGATCATCCTGAATAAAATTGACTTTTAAATATCTGTAACGTTGTCTTACAGACACCCAAGTTTTTGAGACTCCTGTAATTTTCATTTCCTCCTGGTCTTAGCAAAAGGATAATTTTCTTTTATGTAGTCTTACAAAATTGAGATATTAATCATCTAAACATCTAAAAGAGTAACAAGTACTTTTATCCTTATAGCATAGTATAGTGTTTCAAGAGTTTGAAATTACTTAAAAAAACATCAAATATGGTCCTGCCAGCTTTGTTTCTTGATGTCAAACTAGCCAGATTCTACCGTATGCCTATCTTTGATTGAAATAAAAAGTGAAAAGGTAGCAGAAACATACAAGACCCTCATATTTATAATATCTTCCCTGTTAGTCAGCATCGCCCATAAGGGGGACTGACATCACTAGAGTGGAAGGGCCCAGGCTCCAGAGGAGACTTGGACTGCCAATATTTACTTTCGAACATTTGTCACAGGCCTGTGACAAATGTTTGTAGGGGTTCCACAATTTCTATGGGTGGTTCTGTGTCAATGATACCTGCTGATAACATCGCTAATTTGTCTTGCCTCAGAATTCAATTTATGATGCGAATGCATGAAGATTCTTCTTACTGTAGCCAGTAATAACTGATTTTGAAACCTTGAGAAACTCCTTTATCACCAAAGCATGGCAATGATCACATACTTAAAATTAACATTAAAGAATTAGCACAAAATTTTCTTTAAAATCAAATCAAAGATGTCTTTAAAATAGAACCAAATCTAAAATATATTTTCTGCATATTATTAAATCTAAAATATATAATAATCTAAAATAATATTAAGTAGAGAGATTATATCTTAAGTCTCTTATTTCAATAAATAAGTCTCTTATTTCAGTAATGCTTCATTGACATTGAATTTGAATGCTATTTATCTGTGAACTGATTATATACAAAATGATTAAAATTATAAATTTACTAGCAGGTTTACTCAGCGTTGTTCATGATATAAAATATGTGCAATTTTTAATTTTTAGTAGTATTCTAAATGATATTGTTCTTTAAAATATCTTAATAAATCCACTAAAAAGAATAGGAATTTGTTTTCGCTATACAAATTTATCTGTACATGCAAATCTGTGAAATAATCTTGAGAACACATTTGCAAAGAAAAAAAAGAAGATTATCAGATATATGCCAAATGAGGACACTAAAATTATAGCAAAAGATATATACCTATATCACTTTTATCCTGTTACAACAATTAGTTAAACATAATAGAAAATAATATGAATTCGAAAAATCTGAGCCAAAATGAAACAGACTTCAGAAATTGAAAATATCAATAATTCCCATAATTTTTTAATACCAAAGCCTTGCTGTTGCAACCCAATCAAAAATAATACTACTGTTTATTTACAAAATTTATATTTCTGTGCAATTCTTATTGTAATTAAATTATTAGTTATTTAAATCAGATAACTTGAATACAAATCATATGGATTTAGTTTAGTTCCAATGCTATGCAACATGATATAACTTTCTTCAAATAAATTTTTAGAGAAAAAAAAATATCTTCAGAATGATATTTCTATGGAAGGTTTAATTTTGTATTTTTTTTTATCAATTTCAATAACTTCTGAACCTCTATAGAAACTTGAAACATGGACAGAGTTACCTGCACTGAAGTAAGAATAGTACCAAATTAAAAAAGAAAATCTGTTAAAAACTGTGGATTTGTATTGTATACAGAATAGACTGACAATCAAATTCAATTTTATATAATAGATTCTGGTGAATAAAATATGAATTATACATTTTAATTTTCTCAAAGAAAAAATGTCATTTTATTTTTATCATTGAAAATCAAATTTGCAGATATGATTGTTATATTTGTTATTTTAAATTCAATGTAAAAATATCATTTAAATGTCATTTTTTATTATTCTTTATATAGATTATTTCCTTCATTCTGATTGGTGTTGCTGCTTATGGTATTGCCGCCAGCTTTGTTTCAAGTCTAGCAATTGTTGGCGGCATTATAGCATGTGGCGTCTTCTTATTTCTGCTTTCTCTTATGGGATTGATTGGAGCTATTAGACACAGCCAAGTTTTATTATTTTTTGTATCCTTTAAATAAGTACAGATATTTGCTCACTTAAAGTAAGTAGCTATGACTTCAAAATCAAACTATTACAAAGTTATATATGTCAAGTTGTCTGTTCCTAAGTTCAGAACATGCTAAGAAACTCATTAACTAAGATTACCAGTCAATTTTTTCTTAAGACTATTTAAATAATGTAGTATGAGTAAAAATACCCATTAAAATGATTTTAAGGAGTATTTTTTTATTTCAAGGAGTATTGCTATTTTTTTTTTAATTTCATCTAAAAATGGCATATATACATCCTACATGATAAAAATATAGTACAAATACAATTTTATAATTTAAAATTACAATAATTCTTAACAAGAAATTTATTACTACCAATCAGAAATATTGCTGCAAATGTTATTATAGTTTTTATTTGCCGATTCAGCAAATAGGAAATATTAAATTTGCCTCTTTACAAAATAAACACTGATATTTTATGAATTATGATACTACAAGAAAAAAAAAACTATTTAAAAAAAATTAAGAACAGATTTTTTTTGTGTGTGTATGTTGTTTACACATGAGTATTTGCAAAATACTCGTTTATTTAGTTTGTTGTATAAATTCGTGAGAATTGTACCATTTAAAAAAAAAAAGCTTTTTTTTTTTTATCTGGAGCTTTATCAGTCTTGTGAAACTACTTGATGTTTGCTGAACCAGGTTTATTTATAAGGAGAACTAGAACAATGTAAATAAGCACAAATAACACAATAATGCAGCATACAGCTGTTTCAAGGATATGCGGGATCCCCTTCTTTAGTGCAAGAGAACTAACAAACCCACTGACTAAAGGTATCCTCGAAACAGCTGTATGTTGCATTATTGTGCTATTTGTGCTTATTTACTTTGCTTTAGTTGTCATCTTTTGCATAAGGTGTGTGCTATTTGTTGATCAGGTTTATTGATAACCTCTGCCTTCATTTTTCTACCCGAAAAGTCTTAAATTTTTTTTTTACATTTCAGTATATTTCTGTGTGATGCAAAAAACTAAAATCTTTTTAGTCTTACAAAAAGTGTAATCAAAACCATGTTGTATAACATTGTCAACTATTGAGAAAGAAAAGATAAATTACTCTGAAAATTGACATTTAATGTTCGGATAATGTAAGAGTTTAATTAAAATTGCCATAGATAGCTAGGTAGAGTGTTTTGAATAATTGTGGTTAGCCAAGTTTTTTTTTTTTTTTTTTTTTTGGTAAAGTTATTGCAGATGGTATACAAGCAATTTTTTCTTTGTCATCACGTCAAAATATGCATAGCCCAAATTTCATTGTGTCAGTTGGAGTTTTAATACATAAAATATGCACTGAACAGCATATTTTCCAACATTGCTGACACTTAAATTTGAGATATTTTAGTTTGACATGAAAGTACAGTAATATTCAGACTTTCTACCAGTTGTGGCCAGCACAAAATTTATGTGACACGTAAGGTTCAGTTAACCTGCCCTTGGATCATTTGTAACTCGCTATATCCATCTGTATTTCTCATGTTACTCTCACCTAAAACTGAAGGATTACTGCAGTGTAATCTTTATAAAAGCCAGTACTCGTACCCAAAAGTTTGGAATTCTGTCAGTTTGATGGAGTGTTAGTATTCACATATTGAACTGGGCTCTACTTTCAATTAAAATTATTTATTTTACTTATATAAGACAGAAGAACAGCATGTCCCCTCCACAACTGTTCACTCTGTAACACATAATAAATTAAACAATTGTATTGTACAAAAAAAAATAATAATAATAATAATTAGATTTCTAAGTACTTTCATTTTTAAATACATAAATAGTTATTATTTCTAATAAAAATAAATGTCAACTCTAACAGAAAAAAAACATTTATGCAAAAAATAAACAAAGAAATTTAGAAAACTTCCAAGTCTCCTGCAATATTTTTATTTATATTAACTTAATGCAAGTAACTTACTTAATTTTAAATATTTTTAACTGCTTGTACTGCTAAATCATGAAATCTTTAAAGAACCAGAATGTTCAAAATATTCTTAATAATTTTTTTCTTTCTAGAAATTAGAAAAAGAAAAAAAAAACAGTAAACATTTTTCCTCCAAAACAAATTTGTCTTTTAATGAACCCTAAGAAAACACAATTATTTAATATTATGCATGAAAAAGCCATTTAATGAGTGACAAAATTTTCACAACATGTTTAACTAGTATTTATCTGAAGTAACATTTAAGTGAAATTAACATTTGCAACCTACATTTTTTCATTTTGTTTTGTAACCCTAACCACTAACATGTGAATTTCTTTTTGAATCTTGACCATTGCTATTCTTTAACTTATCAATTAGTACATGGTGATTTTGTTCCTGTTATTTGTTGCGCAATTCAGTATTGCCTGTGTTTGCCTCTCCTTCAATACGGAACAGCAGCATAAACTAGCATACGAAGGGTGGCATGAAGCATCTATGAGTCTCCGTAATGAAACTCAAGTTTATTTCAACTGCTGTGGATTTGAAAATTCCACTTTGCCCGATGGTGATCCAATGCAACAGGCAACATGCACATTTGTAAGTTGTGTTTCTGTTGTCAATTGATGAATCCTTTTATTTATAATTCTAAAAAATTACATGTTCACATCTTATTATGTCCTTAATATTAAAAATGGTTTATGCTATGCAATATTATTCCATTCCTTAAATAATTAATTTTGTAAATGAATTTTAAGGATTAAGTACTTAATTTATACTTTGTTAATATGGGATGTAGAAATGCAAGCCATGTATATTTATAGGCACAGCCTGCTTGTAAATATGTATAGTGCATTTATTTTTTAAATAGAATCATTGTTTGTTTTAATAGTTAACTAATTTGTATAATATTTTGCTGTTGAATAACAACATTTTAACAAGATTTGGAACAACAATCTTTTCACTTTCCCTATATACATAGTATAATGCATAGGGAAAGTATTGTGACAGGGTTGAAAATTCAATGGAAGAGCACATTTCAAGCATCCCTGAACACGAATCGATCATTTTTGAGGTGATGTCCATATGTTGTTACGTAAGGCTTTATTTATCAATTAAATCCATACAAGAATAGGCAACGCAAAATCCATACAAGAATAGGCATCACAAAAAGATCAAAAGATAACAAACAGGAACAAACAAACAACAACAAAGGAAACAGTTACAAACTGAGAAAGCAAACAAACAACAGCTCTAAGCAGGAAAGAAAGAGGGGTAGAGTTCTATCACCAAGAGTTTATGCAAGACCTTGCGTCCCAATACAGTTTGCCAAGTGATGTCCATATATTTTGCTTAATTGTGAAAATATTTTCCACTAAATCTGTTTGCATTGGTTAAAATTTTTATAATTTTTTTACTTTATGCAGAAAACTATTTTTCAAACTTATTATTAATGAAATGAAGGATGATTTTTTTTTTTTTTTTTTTTTTTAATAATATAGTATTAAAAAATGATTTGGTAATTTTGAATTGCAACCATTTCAATACAGAAAATATAATTGGATGTATTTTGCATCTTTAGAATTTTACTTAAAAATTGACATTTGTTTCATTTTTAGTTTAAATATAGATAGTAATCCTACTGACTAATTTTAGAAGTTCAGTGAATAATAAAAATTTAAGGAAATGTAGCAGGTTTAACAGTAAAATTTACAAAACATTTTAGACTGTCAGATACGTAATGTATTTTTCTTATTTTTAGGCAAGCACAAATAAAGAGATCATTTCTTAAATCTTACTTTACTTTTGACATAGAAAATCAGAAAATTTCTTTTAGGTGGTAACCCTGAAATTGCTTTTATATAAAACACTAGGAGGCTCTGCCCCTTGCTTTCTCTGCTCGTGCAACCCCCTTCGGGAGGCATCAGCTCTGACTCGCTGTGCTTGCTTCATATCTATATTTCCTAAAAATTTGCTTTCAAGAATTTCTTTTCTATCCCTGCCTATTTTCCGCAGGAGGACTCCCAGGGAATCCAAAAGCAGAATTCCTTGATCATAAGCTCTCTTCCCGAACTATTTCATGCCAAACTAAAGTTTAAATCGATAAACTGTTTATTTTATGGTACGAGACAGGGAAATCGCTAGACGTGCCGATATGAAGTTCACTTCAGAAGTGCATAAAAAGTAAAATATCTCAAACTATATTGAAATTTAAAAAAAAGGGAGAAGGCCTCCGTCCTGCAAAAGTTCACCCTGCCTGCAAAAATTCATGGTCTTGCTATTGTTAGTCTATCCAGGATGCGAACTCACAGCTCAAATGTTTTGTCTTTGATATTAAATATTTCTTAAACTACAATATATATCAAACAAGAAAGATCAATCCTGCATCAAGCATTGATTATAAAACACTTTCTTAAATATACAAAACCAAGAACAAAACGTTTTTAAAAAATGAAAAGTCCTTTATTTAACATCCTAAAAAACGTACAAAATATTATTAAAAACTGCCAGAGCGCTTTCGGACATATATATACCCCCTTCATCAGTGGCTACATGAGTAGTAAAAGCATGGAATGGGACATTCCATGAGAACAGGGAAGTTGCTATAGAATTTTTAAATTCATTATATCTATTTGAAAACCACTCAGCATTTCTACTAATACTTAAAAATTTATATTTTTGCAAGAAAATTATTTTTTAGTTTATAAAAATGGTAACACAAGCTTTCCAAAATGGCTGTTCTATTGAAGCCACATGTGTTGATACGGGCTTAACTTCACATATCATTGAATGAGTAGTAAATAAACCTTAAAATCGTCCAATAATGTTTTTAGGTAAGAGTACAATGTTTGATATTTACTGTCTAATAAGAATTTATATGTATTTTGAGACAAATTTTTTGTAAAAAATGTTTAAATTATGTCATTTTAAGTGTCCCATACGTGACAGAAAAGGTACAATTTTTTATTTGTCAGAAACCCTAAATACATTTGCAATTAAACAATATATTTTAAATAAGACATGCCTATTATGTGATTGGTTGAGATTGTTTTATTTTTTTGGCGTCCATACTAACTGAGTAAACAACTTCAAGATGTGTGTCTCATACGTGACACATTGTGTCCTATGCGTGACATTGACAAAGCCATGAAGAAAGTTATTTCTTGCTATTTATATCATGAAATAAATAAAATTATTTGGTGCAGCTGCTAGAATCTATAAACTGCCAGAATCTATAAACTCACAGCTAAAAAGAAAATGAAAATGGATGACAAAGTGAAGGAAGCCCACGAGATTTTTGAAAGAGATCGCAAAAGACTGCAAAGAGCCAAGAAACGTGAGCATGCAGCTGTGGTAAATGATTCAAATGCAAATGCTATGATGTAAATGTTATGGAAAGGCAGTTTGTAAGACACTGAGAACCCTCCCTGAGTCATCAAGAAAAAAAAGCAGTCATAGTACAAGGGGTAACCAACAGAATCGACATGGCATTGGAAAGTTCTATGCAGAAAGAAATCTCACATGTTACGAAAATCCTATAAATGAATTAGCAGAAAAGTTTTTTTTAAATCTTGAAATAGCATACACATGTCCAGGCATAAAGGATACAATTACAGTCTGGAGAAATGGGGAAAAGCAGAAGCTGCAAAAATATTACCTAACAACCTATTTGAGGGAAGCTCATGCAATGTTTACATAACAACATCCTACTGCAAAAATTGGTTTTCCCAAGTTCTGCTCCTTAAGATCCCGAATGTTATATTGTTAAAAGATACACCAGCAAATTAATGTTTGTGTAAGATACACGAAAATTTCTTTTGCATTAAACATAACTTACAATTCCGTATTCTGGAGAAAAATTCTGTGTGACGCCTCTTTGAATTCTCTTTGTTGGAAAAACATTTGTGACAAATGCAAAGATGGACAAAACATCATTTTAACATTAAACCCTGCAACCGTATTGCAGGTGAAAAAAATGGGAGGAAAATGCAGATGCTAGACTACATTTAGCCCTAAAAGAATTGTGTGCTGCTGAGTTGCACGAAGAAGTCATAACAGACATTCCAACTATACTGCATCACATAAACATTAAAAGAATTCAAAGCAATGAGTTTTCTAAAGACAAGGAAATTGAAGACAGACATATTCTTCAGATTGATTTCGCTATGTCCTTCAGCTGTGAGTATTAGAACGAAATTCAAAGTGCTCTTTGGTCAAGAGCCAGTGTCTTATTATTTACAGCAGTCACCTTTTTGAATAGGCTCACTGAAACTTACCTTTATTGTTCCAATGTTCACCAGAAGGATAAGAACACTATTTTTGCAATATTATTTGATCTATACGAAAAGCTCATTGAAAACAAATGCAACGTGGAAGAAGAAATTATCTGAAGCGATGGTCCCTCAGATGAATTTAAGAACAAGTATATGGCAAAGTTAATATATATGGTAAAGTTATATATATATAATAATATATATAATATTATATATATATAATATTATAGTTATTTATAGTTTTATATAATATTACCAAAAGGAAAGTTTTTTCAGAAACAGGAAGAAATTTATCATTAGCCACATATTGAGCAAGAGTCTTAATGATAAATTTCTTCCCGTTTTTGAAAAAACTTTCCTTTTGGTTCGTTGTAACAATCCACGTAGTATTCTTCTTTATGAATCCCTGTTTATTTACATTTACCATGAATAGTTTGTAATTTTGATTCTGTTCAAATTTTAAGTTATGCTTGGCGACTCATTCTCGACTCTATGCAATTCAAATCTCTTAAAAGTTTTTTGTCACGTCATTCTCAGGAATATCATGCTTGACGTTTTTCTAAAATTTGTATTAGTTCTTTTCTTGTAATATTTAAAATTCGTAAGCGTTTAAACTTATTTTGTAATTTCAGTGTATATTTCTTGTATTATTTTAGTAAGTTCATTTACCATTTTATATTTTATGCCAATTTGTTTTAAAATGGTCTCTACGTATATAAACATTCCATGCTTTTACTACTCATGTAGCCACTGATGAAGGACGTGTATACGTCCGAAAGCGCTCTGGCAGTTTTTAACAATATTTTGTACGTCTTTTAGGATGTTAAATAAAGGACCTTTTGTTTTTTAAAAATGTTTTGTTCTTGGTTTTGTCTATTGTATGCAGACATGATGCCAATCTTGATCACTTTCTTAATCATCTCTGAAATGTGATACATTCAGCTGTAATGTTTTAAAAATTATCACAATACTACGATAATTTACTATATATGAAGACTTCATTGAAAAAAAATGAACTTTATTCAAATGACATCATTGGAATATAAATTACCTGGCTCTCTATGAAAAAGCAGTAAAAATTTCATTCATAAACATTTATTCTATTCCTTTCATTCTTCACAATACTACAATAATTTATTTTACTTAAAAACTTAAAACCATGGAGGTAAAAGTAATTTAACTCTGTGCTTAAAACTTCACCGAAAAAGTCTGCTATAAAATCGTCTGTTCTCTATGTAAAATCAATAACTGTTCCATTCATATCAACTATATTGCAGACTCCAGTGCTAAATAATTTTGCTTTAAAGAAATTCAGGAATTTTTGTACAACTCATCTTACAGCTTGATGTGTTTCAATCTTCATAAGTGAAAACTAGGCTTCGTTGTAGAAATAATCAAAGTTTGATGATCATTTAAACTCAAATATATTGTAATTGCATTATTTCAGAATATTGATGCACAGAAATTAAGCAAAAATAAAACAGTTTTAGGATGGATACAACACCAAATAGATTAATTAAAAAGATAAATTAAAAAGAACTTTAAAAATCACGATTTTGAAACAAGATGGATGCTATATTTTATTTTGAAGTAGGTCACGTGATTTCTTCATATAGTGGGTTGAAGACCCAGACCGTCCGATTCATCCGAAGACTTGATCAGCTGTTTCATATAGTGGGTGTAATTATTTTAATTTTTATTTAAAAAACTGAATATATTTTTCTGAAATTTTTTTTATATATTTTATGATAATTTGGATATTTCCTAAAACTTTTGAAGCAATTTGTGAATTTAAAAATTCACTTGAAAAATGTTTGAATAATTAGGTCCTTTAGGGTTCATTGTATTTCATTTTTTCAACCCAGGTTCAATCCAAAAATAATTGAGTGATATTATTCATTTATATTCCCATAGATCCCACAGACCGTCTGAACAACATACTAAAATTTCATTTTGATAAAGTCATTTTTACGGCAGTTATCTTGCTAATGGACAGACAGACAGAATGAACAAAGTCATAAACACTTTTCAAACACTATGTTGTAAAGTGTTAAAAACTGTTTATTTCAGCATCTTCCCCAAAGCTTTTTCTACAAGTGTACCACATTTCATATTTTTATATGCAATAGTTTTTGCAGTTCAAAGCAAAGAATCTCGAGAAACGAGAAATTTGTTAAATAGCGGCGTTGGCATCAGCTACTTTTTTTTAATATAGAGAGAGAGACAACAAATTTGATAAATCTTTGGAAATTTGAGAAAAGCAAGGAGTATTTTCACTTTTTTGGAAAAATTCTAGGACGATCTTTGTGTGTAAATATCTATTTCATCAAAACACTATATTAGGCTTTTCCGTAAGACTTTTTGTGCAACTACTACAGTTCTTCCATTAAAAATTCATAGCAAGCAAAATTTATCTTATTCTCTTTGTCATTTAAATTTAATTTTTCATCTTTACACTGGCAATAATCTGCTGATTGATGGAGTTTTCTTTTCTTTAATGAAAAAGTCTTGTGGCACTTGTCTGATGACACACATCAAAATCATGAATATTACAATTTCAAACGGTGATCTTTTACAATGTTTTCCAGGAGTAGATAAAATATTCATACCACTTCATCCAATTCAGCAACTTCACGCTTTATCTTTTTTATTGTAAAAATCTAAATTCATGTTGCTGCATCAGCTCTCCTACTTATTTACAACAATGTTATATTCAAAAATATTTCCATAGCCACTGCTTTAGAAAAGTTTGTTTTATTGTGCACAGTTTCACATGCTTGAGAATGCTATGTCTTCCTATTCTTAAAATTAAATGTCATCTTATCTCTAAATAAATAAAAGAATGGTATTTAAGCTAAATCCTTAGATATTTAAAGATTAAATATCTAAGGACTAATTAATAATTAAAAAAAGTTATGCAAATTCAAAAAAGATAAGATAGGAGAAAAAAGTCATTAGTCATGACGAAAGTGTGTGACCTTTCTCTTCTTCCCTTGCATGAAGTCACCAATCGTTATCTCCCATACCTACCTAAAAGGAAATTCACTTGCCTGTTTCTATAATAGCTGTCACAATAAAAACTTTTATCTGAAGTTTTTTTATAATACAGGATGGATATAAAACTTGGAATCAGGGAAGCATCAGGAAATATCAACATTCTTGGAAAATCAGAGAAATATCCTAAAGACTCCTAATTCCTAAAAAATACTGTAAAATCAGGGTAATTGGAATTTTTAAGGTAATCACAGATTTCTTTCGACTCACAACAGTAAACATGTGTAGAATTCTTCGTTCTTGTTTCATGTGACTGGAGACAGCCTTTTGGATACCCCAATAAAAAGAGGGTTTTAAAATTTCAACGTTTCTTAGTGATCCCTCTCACCTTAATTGTTTTGAAAGTTGTCAAGATATTTCATATGTGACGGGGAAAGCAGATTAAAAAAAAATACTGTTTCTGCTTATACATAATTTTATTAAGTGATATTTAACTATATGAATTCTTGACTGGATTTGAACACTGCTGAGTTTATAGTTGAGTTTTATAGCTTATCTAGAATTTTAATGCTTGAAAGATTAATACTTTTGTAATAATACTGTTCTTATATAACTCTTGCATAAAATTATACTTTGATTATTATAGTTTTCAATGCTCAAAGTAATTAATTTTAATTATTTATTCTTATTACTTTCAATTTCATTGACTTTTCTATGCTTATTAAACTGGTACTCAGTAAAAGTAGACAGTCGCACATATCAGGGAATTTTTTAAAATATCTGGAAATTAGGAAATTACTAAGATCCAGTAGGCAGGCTCCCTGTGATAGTACAGTTGTTTAATACTTTGAAATCAACTTATTCATTAAATTCATTGAGTGAGATTTTCTGTTTTCATGCAGTCACTGGAAATCTTTAGTGTCACTGAGTAGAAATTAAATTAATTTAGATATTAACTATTTAAGTATACTAATTTTGACATTACCTGATACCAGAGTTTCAAATGTAGATTAAAAAACAAATATACAAAAAACACATAAGATTTTTTTTTTTAATTTTCATCTTTATGTTGTTTCTTATTTACCATAAGATTTTTAAATGTTTAAAAGAAGTTTTTATAAATATTTTTCATAGAATAATTGTTCTGTTTAGGTTCCATATTGTAAAGAGCACCCAGAGGAATGCTTGGAGAGTAAGCAAACTTGTTGGAAGAAGCTGCATGGTGTTATTGATAATGTGTTAAAAATTAGTGGTGGAATTGGCTTGTTTTTCAGTTTCTCTGAGGTATTTCTTTAATTTTTATATATTTGATTTTTATTGTTTGAAAAACAAACATTCAGTAAGAAATTTTAGTGTTTTTACTTTCCCTGCAATACATGGTAATATATAGGGAAAGTACTGGAATCATGCCGAAAATCTCAACTTGAGTTTTCAATGGATCTACACGTTTTGGGGTCTCTAGAATACGAAAATACTATTTTTAGCGTGACGTCTGTGTGTGTGTCTGTCTGTCTGTGCAATGTATGCATCCACTCTTAACTCAAAAACTAATAGATCGAATTTCATAAAATTTGGTAAGTCACTTGGGTATGACCCTGGTGCTGATTAGATTTTGGTACGATTTGGAAAAGAACAAAACATGCCTTTTATTACGAAATGACCCTCAAAAATCTAAAAAAAAAGACTACGTATGTTCAAATGTATCAATTAAATGCTTGTTTTATATGTAAGTTTTGATGAGGAAAAGGATAAGAACAACTTTATTACTCTAGGAACAACCGTTCTCGAGATATTTGAGATTTTTTGCATTTTTGTTATACCGCCATTGGAAAAATGTCCAATTACCAAATAAAAAAAGAAATTGAATTAAAAATGCAAATTTAGTGTTATTTTGTACAATTAAACTGAATTTAATGAATTATTAAAGAAATAAAGAAAAAATGAATTTAAGTCTGCAGGAAAAGTCATGTGTTGCCCACATCAGATTTTTTACTTTCCCTGCAATACATTGTAATGTATAGAGAAAGAATTGGAATCATGCCGAAAATCGCAACTCAAGTTTTCGAAGGATCTATTTTGAAACCTCTAGAATATGAAAAAACTATTTTTAGCATGACGTCTGTGTATATGTGTCTGTCTGTGCAATGTATGTATCCACTCTAACTCAAAAACTAATGGACCGAATTTTATAAAATTTAGTGGGTAAGTCACTTGGGTGTGACCCTGGTGCTGATTAGTTTTTGGTACGATTCAGAAAAGCAGAATCTGCATTTTTTTTCGAAATGGTCCTTAAAAGTTTCATGTATCCACTCTAGCTAAAATGCTAATTGACCAAATTTCACAAAATTTGGTAGATAAGTTTTTTTACGAAATGGCTCGCAAAAATCACCAAAATCTAAAGAAAAATGACTACTGCTCAGATGTATGAATTAAATTCTTGTTTTATACACAATTTTTGACAAGGAAAAGAATAATACCAACTCTATTACTTTAGGACTAACCGTTATCAAAATATTTGAGATTTCTTGCATTTTGTTACGCCGCTTTTGGGAAAATGTCCAATTACCGAATAAAAACAAACATTGAATTAAAAGTGCAAATTTAGTGTTATTTGTGCAATTAAACTCAATCTAATGAATCATTAAAGAAATAAAGAAACAACGAATTTGAGTCTGGAGGGAAATCATGTTCTGCACACATCAGATTTTTTTACTTTCCCTGCAATGCATGGTAATGTAAAGTATTGGAATCGTGCTGAAAATTGCAACTCGAGTTTTCGACAGATCTACATGTTTCGAGACCTCTAGAATACGATAAAACTATTTTTAGCGTGACATCTGTTGTTGTTGTTGTTGTTGAAACCCAGACCGTCCGACCTACCAGAAAGGTGTAAGGTAACTGTTTGGACGGTCGGGAAGTGCCACCCAATTTAGACTGGAATCCAGTGGGGGAGGCATCCACAGGGACTGTACCCTCCTTCCCCTACCACCAACCTCTCGGAAGGACTTTCGGACCCACATGTTTAACGTGATCGTACTCCGCATGAACACGGCGGCAGTTTTGGCAGTGGCTGGAATCGAACCCGGGCCTACCGAGTGCAACTCCAGCGCGCTAACCAATGGGCTACCGCGCCCAGCGTGACATCTGTGTGTATGTGTCTGTGATTTTAAAACAAAAGTCACGTTTGGCTTAAAAAAACGAACTTTCGTTTTTAAATCCTCACTTCGGGAAAAGTACCGACAATTTCGACTAATAATTTACATTTTTAGAAAGCTCAAAGATCAAGCTTTTTTAGTAAGTCCAATCTGGTCAAGAAATAAGAAAAAGTAGCCGCATGATCCGGATTTTAATTAAGTAATGATTTTCAATTTCTCTGCCAAACCGCGAAAGAAGGGATCGATTTTTCAGCCACATGCACACAGATATACACAGTGTGTCTATGGTGGAAGGGAGGTGGGCGAGGTTCTGACATCACGGTTCTGATGAAGTTCTGACGAGGTTGCGTCAGATACGCATAGCGAAATCGAATGAATGGAACATTCGATATTTGTGCCTGCCAAATAATGAATGTACGTCATTAAACTAAAACAAACCATCCATTTTATTTGAATAAATTATTCATCCATTTTATTGGAATAAATTACTATTTTCGAAATAAATTACTTTTCATTTTAAATTTCAATTTGCTTGAAATGCATTTATTAATTTTTTAAAAACGTCATTTTTTCTTACAACTCAACCCAAACCTTTCACTTTGTTGTGTTAGCAGCTTCTTTGGAGCAGTTTATCCGTATCAAGATAAGAATCTATTTTATTTCATTATTGTTCTTTTAAGAACATAAACCTCTCTTTCTCTTTTTATAACATTACGTATTAAGTATATTTACACATTTATAGTGTATTTTATTTATATTGTTTTAAAATTGTTCTGATTTAAAAAGGGGCTATATATTGTTCTGATTTAACAGGTTTTCGACTTCTATTCTAGAATTGCATTTAGATTTTTGTTTAATTTATAAACATTATATTCAGTTTAGAGTTTATTTTAACAGTGGACAATTGGTATTATGGGTGTTTGTAATTTTGTTTCGTATTTTTATTAAAAACAAAAAAGCTTTTAATATATACAAATTTAAATAATGAAAGTTTTTGTTTTTGGAATACATTATTTTTCATCTTAAAATTTCATTATTAGTTTTAACGTCATTAAACTAAAACAAACTTTGTTAACTCCACGGGGTTATGGCACCAGAAAGTTTGCCATGGTCAGAATTTTCAAGGGCAGCGAACAGGCTAGTTGCCGAAGGCAGCGAGTTAAAGAAATAAAGAAACAACAAATTTGAGTCTGCAGGGAAAGTCATGTGCTGCCCACATCAGATTTTTTTATTTTCCCTGCAATACATGGTAATGTATAGGAAAAATATTGGAATCATGCCGAAAATCGCAACTCGAATTTTCGACGCATCTACACGTTTCGAGACCTCTAGAATACGAAAAAGCTATTTTTAGCTTGTCGTACTTTAGCGTCTGTGTGTGTGTCTGTCTGTGAAATGTATGTATCCACTCTAACTCAAAAACTAATGGACCGAATTTTATAAAATTTGGTACTTAGATGTAACCCTGGTGCTGATTAGTTTTTAGAACGATTCGGGATAACAGAACCCACCTTTTTTTGTGAAATGGCCTACAAAAATTGCCTGTATCCACTCTAGCTAAAAAACTAATGGACCAAATTTCACAAAATTCGGAAGATAAGTCCCTTGTGGGTTACCCTGATGTTGATTAGATTTTGGTACAATTCGGAAAAAACAACCTGCTTTTTTTGCCAAATGGCCTTCAAAAATCATCAAAATCTTAAATATATCCATTAAATGCTTGTTTTATACATAATTTTTAACTATGAAAATAATAAGACCAACCCCATTATACTAGGATTAGCCGTTCTCGTGATATTTTAGTTTTTTCGTATTTTCTCTACGCCACCTTTGAAAATAAGTCCAGTTAGCAAATGAGAACAAAAATTGAATTAAAGTGAATTAAATTTAATTAAAATAAAGAGAACTTAAATATAAGTCTGTAGAGAAAGTCATATGCTGCCCACATCAGATTTTTAGTATTGCAGTGAAATATTTCATTAAATAGCTATCATATGTACATCTGAAACCGCCTTTTCACTCTAACCATTTAGAGAAAGAATCAGAAAAATAAAAACATTGTTAGTAAACTGCATCAAAAAGTTGAATAAAATATCACAAGTTTTAACCACAAAAATGAGCTTTCTTTTTTAAATCAATAGAGTAGCAGTTGGAATTTTTAAATTGTTTGATCGTAAGTTATACTTACATAAATAAAAACTTGTTTGACAGTTTAATTCAATTTATTATAATTATAATTAAAAATCCAGTGTATTTTTTTGAAACTATATTTATTAAATTTAAAATTAAATTTATAAAAAAATATAGTTTTAAAATTCCCTTATACTGTATTTCAATTTTCCTATAATAACCTATAGAAAAGTTTTAATGCTCTTGCTTGTTAGTTTTGGAATTTATTTTTTTCTCACTGTGGTTTACAAAGTATAGGTGTTGAAAAGAGAAATATTTATACTTATTTTTTAAATGTTAATATTAGAAATATGCCTAATGTTTAAAAAAAAGGTATGTATTATGTTTTTAAAATGCCTAAACGTTCTTTTTTATCATCTATGCTTGGTCAACAGTAGAAACATCTTGAAAAGCTAAATGAGTTGCATTTTTTCCCTTTGGGTTAACATGAGAAAACTAAAACATATTGAGTGGGGGAAAATAATATATCCTCTGTTAAAATTATCAAATTTAGTTTCATTACTGTAAAAGTAAGTGTATATTATGAATAAAAAATTGAATATTCTAAACTTATTCTAGTTCACTGCCTTTTCGATTTTGCTTTGGACATATTTGTTTGAGAAATATTTAACATTAAGCGGTGTTTTCGAAGAGTATAAACCTTTCTAGTCCTTGAGTCTCTTAAAAATACAAAATTTTAGCTTCCTACTTAAAATAGTTTAAAAAATCCAGGTCATTGAAGTTTCATAGTAGAACCAAAATAGCTTCTTGAGAATTAAGCAGTGATACTTTGATAAAATCCCATTTATTCATTCATTTCCAAGTCTGTGACAATAAAATTTCACGTGTTTATAATATTGAATATGCTGATTGCAAAAGTAACAGAAGAATTTAATTTGTGTGTACTTTAAGTACTTGAAATGACGTGAAATGAAAAAAGAATCATGATAAAGATGAATAGCAATAGAACAGCTCATACAGCAAGCAAAGGCGAATGGAAGTTAAATGTTTTGATCAGCAACCCTGATGATGTGAGCTAATTCTTGACTTTTTAAAGGATAAATCAGAATTGTGATTTAACTAAGTGTATAAAATCTTAATTTTTTTTTTTTAATAATAAACATTTTTTTTTTTTTTTTTCACATTCTCTATAAGCTAGTTTTTATACAAATCTAAACTTAAAAATTATTCTTTAGATGAAATTATAGAGATACTAAATTCAAATTGTTTCTGCATCTTTGTAACCAGGATCATTAAAAAGTGATGTCTTAAGCAGGGGGTTACATACAGTAAAATAAAGAATAACTATACCAAATTTGAAAAAAAAAAAAAAAAAAAAAAAAGAAAGAAAGAAAAGAAAAACTAAATTTACATACAAAACAGATTTGCAATTATATATATATATATAATGCTAATTTAAAACATGAATAGTGAAACATTGTAAAATTTCTGCTGCATATGTGCAAATTTGCACATGTTAGATTTTGCGTATACATAGAAATTTACACGTTAGATTTTGCGTATACAGTCTTCAACATGTTAGATTTTAAATTATATCTACAGTACAGTAGTTACTAACTGATAGTAATAATATAATATATATATATGACCTGTTATGTGAAAATTAATAGTTATAGTTACTTTTAGTTATCTACCCAACCCTGTATAAAAACCATGTAAAAATTTCTGTATTTACAAAGAAATTTTAAAATGAATAAGAAATTCAGGCATATCATAATTTCTATTAAACATTCATTTTTTTATGTTTAAGATGGTTTGATTTAAGAATAAGTTCTGAATTAAAATTGCTGCACATTTTAACAATCTATGCATGAAAGATTCTTTCATTCTCTCTTAAATATTGAACTTTGTCTCGAGGATATGTCTACTGTACCGAAGGTAGTCTTTTTTTATGCTATTTTTCATATTGTCAACATATCTTTATTACAGTTTCTTGGGGTATGGTTGACTGTTCGCTATCGTAACCAGAAAGACCCTCGTTCTAACCCGCATGCATTTTTGTGAAACTAACCTTCTGTGACTTTCAAGGTATGAAAACTAACCCCTTCTTTGTGAAAATCTTTATTACCATATATACTTGCATATAAGCCCACTTCATATTTAAATTACCTTTCCTATGCTTTATACCTAAATTCTACATATAAGAATTGCTGTGTATGTTTGAATTGTGCTTACAATATTTAAATGTATTTTGGCCCTTTTGTCGTGTTAAAAGTCAAGTGTTTCAAATGTTAAACTTCATCAAAAAGCTTGTCAAAACTAAATTAAATATATAAAAACGAATTATTTTCTGTTGGACTTTTATGCAAGTATATGTAGCTTATCAGGGTTCCCACAGGCCTTTAAACTTCTCTTTAAGAAATTGGTTTAAGGACTTTTAAAAGTGGTTTTTTTTTGTTTTTTTGAGCATTTTGAACTTTTTAAGAAATTGGTTTAAGGACCTCCAAGGACTTTTTTTTTTATGAAGCCCTTTAAACTCCTTTTATTATTGCTGATAGCAGACTCAAAATTAACAAATTGAATGAATTTAGACAGTAGAGTCCTGTTTATTGGGCCTAGAAGTTTTGGGAGTTTCTTCTTTCTTTTGAATGAATGTCAAAAAAGTCTCTCTCTCTGAACTCTTGCAATCATAAAATTGTTACTTACATTAGTGCATTTCGCAATATTCTGTGTTTATAATGGTTGTATTAAAAAAATAATATATTTTCAATATAGTATATTTTAACTATTCGTACGGTCTGCTGTTATTTAACTCTCTGCGCACATTTTGTATACTAGGCACAAAATTAATAATAAATTGGCCAAGGTTATCAATTACAATCAGTTATAGAAGAATGCATATTTAATGTTTATCAGCTTTTAAATTGTAAAATAATCCAAGAATGTTTCTTTTATTTAATATTTTATAGAATATATTGAGAAAAAAGAAAATTTGAATATGAATCAAGTTTTTATTTTATTTTTTTGGAATTCCTGTTGTAACATCTAAATTTTCAGTTTTTCTAAAAAAAAATTTATTATAACCGACTTTTGCATTTTTCTCAAATTTTCTTTGAAAAGAAAGGTGAATTCTACGATAGAGGGATAATTTTATAATAATTAACTAAAAGACATATTTTTATCAATACTTATTTATGTGCTTTTCACGTTTTCCTTCAAATAAAAGTTATAAGCTATATAATAAGTTAAATATCTCGGTAGTATTGCAAAAATTAAGTATGGCTTCAAATACAGGGTGGCTACATGTGTAGAATTCCTTATTTGCATTTCATGTGATGGAAGACAGCCTACCAGACACCTCAATAAAAAAAATGAGCTTTAAAATTTCAATATTTCAGTAATTTCTCTCATTTTAGTTGTTTTAAAAGTTGTCAAGATATTTCATATGATGAAAAGCAGATTAAAAAAAAACTGTTTCTGTTTATACCTAATTTTATTGTAATAAATGATATTTAACTATATGAATTCTTAACTGGATTTTACAGAACACTGAGTTTATTGAGTTTTATAGCTTATGTAGAATTTTTAATACTTGAAGGAATAATATTTTTTGAATAATGCCGTTTTTATATAACTCTTGTTTTTATATACTATATTTTGATTATTATACTTTTCAATGCTGAAAGTAATTAATTAATTTCAATTATGTATTCTTAATTATCACTTTCAATTTTATTGACATTTTATGCTTGTTAAATTGATATTAAAAAAAGTAGATAGTGATACATATCAGGGAATTTTTTAAGATATCATCTGGAAATTAGAAAAATATCAAGGAATTTTTTATCTGAGATCCTGTAGCCACCCTGAAATACAATTTTATCTCAATAAACAGAATTCTGCTGTATCAGAGAAAATTTTTAATATTAGAAATTTAATTATTTCCTGTAAAAGCATCACATGAGTACTACAGAGGTGAAAATACACTGAAAAAATTGCAAAAATGACTAGAAATCAATACCACAGTAATTATAAACCATAGTAACAGCAAATCTTGTTTGCTGTCGTTACATAGTCGATGTAAATTTTACTAAATGTGTATATCAGGAAAGCAAGTCTTATGGAAATAAAAAATAGTGAATAAATATTTGGTTTAATAAATAAAGTAATTATTAATAAATGCTAATGAATTAATTAGTTTTTTAAGCAAGTAGAAGTGACTGTTTTTGTGTGTGCATTTTCATGTTAGTATGGTCTATAAAATTTAAATAATTAATCTATAATCACAATTTTTTTTTATGCTCAAATGTTTAATTGTTTAAGTTATATTTTCAAAATTTAACAAAGTTAAATTTATTTAATTAAGTAGAATTGACCGCTAATGTGGAAGTTAATGATCCATAAGCAATTCTATGAAATATTTAAAAGAATAAATCCTCTTTGTTTGAGTCAAAATGCATATTCTGTTCCCTAAACAAAGTCAATATTTCAAGTCAGAATATTGGAACATTAAGATTTGTGTACAAAAATAATATTGGTTTAGTTAACTCTGATTGGCGAGAGAAATGTTGAAAAGAATTGGTATATTTGCATATTTGCTGAGGTGCCTCATCCGAAAAACATTGACTTTTGAACACTTAAATATACACTCTTTTGTACTGGGAATAACAATAAGTTTAAAAATCTAACATTTTTCTATTAAAGTCTTTGTAAAACACAGATGTGTAGGAATTTTTACATATACCAAATTTTATTCAGACTTCTTGATTAGTTTTTAATAAAATTGTTTACTTAAAATAAAGTCCCTTAACTTTTATGAGAAGAAGTGGGATCCCTGCTTATTAATGCTATTTTTGTCATCTTTCTTGCGCTTTGTGTGCTTCTTGTAATCAAATATGTGAGATATTGTACCTTTATTGTAGTTTTAGTTTTGCAAATGGTTATTGGCAACATAATTATAATCTAGAGATGCAGTTACATGGGCTTAGCAGTTTACCTTCATATATATATTCTAACAATTATAAGATTTGTACCTTATTTATCTGAATATTTCAAGTATGCACACTATTAAAATGTATCCAATCATGTAAATATGTGTGTAAATAGCAATTTAAAACATGAATTCTCGCATATAAAGTCATTGGATTGTCTGTGACTTACAGGTCTTGAGATGTATAAAAATATATGAATATATATGTACGAGATTAAAAATGTTTAAAAAATTGATTTTTAATTATTTGCAAAAAACTACTCAAAAGCCTAAAATTTTTAACTCTTTATAAAACAATCAATTCAGAAAGTTGCTGTTTGTCTTAACTGAGAACTAAATATCTATGATAGTCTAAAATCTTTTGGGGAAAAAATCAAAATTTAAAGATTTTGAATTTGCAATTGACAGGCAGGGTATCTCCAGACTTACACTATTATCATTTTGAAGTTTGCATTATTGATGAAATGATGACTTCTGCCCTGTTGTCTGGAATACAGGTGAATAAATTGCATTAGGAGAATAAATTCAAAATTTGTCAGTATTTTAATTATATTTTTCAGAGTGGATATTTAAGCATATTTATTTCATTACCACTAGTAATGTATCTAAAAATAAAAAAAAATGATTCATTTAGCAGTTTAATTATTTCACTCTTCAGAAGGTTTTAAAATCTGCTTGAAATAGTTTTTTCATTGCCAGTTGCAGATATCCAGGGCACAGTATATTAGTCACATATATGCAATCATAGTATCTGTCATTAGCCATAACCTTAAAATTTTCAAAAAGTGACCATATCGATGAGCACTGTAGCTAGTAAGCTTAAAACTTTTGACAGGCATTAAACTGAGATTCACAAAATACTTTAATTTGAAAGCAATTTAAAGTCAGCGTCAAGAATAAAAATTAATATATATTTCAGATAAAATTTGAATATTCAGTGGCAACTTTGATATTATAATGTGTGTTAATATATAGTTAAACTAGTTTCATTTACATATATATAATAGGTTTGTAATAAAATCTAAATTTAAAAAAAAACTTTCGGTTTTCAATTTATCATTTTCTACTGAATGTATTTTTATTATGTTTTCTTTGAATGAAAGCTGCCATCTATAATAGTTTTATACTCGCCTGATTTTTCTAGGATGCTCCCAGCAGTTTCTCTTGACAGATATAAAAATCTTGCAATTTTTTACCATTTTTAATGATTTAGAGTACTGGTTTTCCGTGGTGTGTTAAATGAGTCAAGTGTGCTATGATTATTACTTTTTGTTCTAAGAAATATTAAATATCTGAATGTTTTTGACAATCAATAGATGGCCATTGCAACCACAAGGGTGCCACAGAAAAAATATAGTTGGTTATGGGGCACCATTGATTCAAAAAGTTTGAAAATCACTGATTTAGAGATTTTTGTAAAATAAAAACTTAAAAGTTCAGTTGAAAATGTTTATTTAGTGTAGTGGATAAATTCTCTTATACTTTGCTGAGAATCGCCTCTATTTATAAATTTTTGAGGAATTTTAAATGTTAGAATATTTTATAGAAACACAGAAGTTTACTTATAGCTTTGCAAAAGTGATTTTTTTCTTATTTTGACCATAAAATGGTATCTTGGGAAATTCGGTGTTTATTTCACTTGGTTGGTAGGTATGAGCTAATATATAAATGCAAGTTGAGCAGTGTTGATTATAGAGCACCTAAGCATCTTAATTCTATGTTAGGATATTTGGGTGCTGTACCTAGCTCTGCTATGCTAACTTAAAGTTAGGTATATCAATATTTTAACAAACCAGGCAGAATAGTTAGTTAATTAAAATATTGGTAAGTTAATTATTAGAAATTGTTCAAAGCCTTCACACCTGGTTTAAAATTTAGTTATTTTATCAAACCAGATCTCATGTATATTCTACAGTTTAAAATGTTTCAGGAAAAGTTCAGGAATGGCACTCATACTTCTTGTCAATTTAAATTCAACTGTTTCAGCTAGAAACAAGTAAATATTAACAGATCACTTTCCAGATGTTTATAATATATTGCTCTTTTTTTTTTTTTTTTTTTTTTTTTTTTTTTTAAATCATGACAATAAATTGCTGTTATTTTATTTTAAGGAGTAAATATAGCTATTGCATTTTAGTACTAATGCATGAACTATATAGTCGTTGAATACTTAAAAGCTTATTTAGTATTTTAGTATTTGCTCTATATTATTTGCATTACATAAATTGATTGTATTTTTACAGCTATTTAGCATTGGGCTAACATACAGATATCGTCGGCAGAAGGACCCACAACTTGATCCTAGTCTTTTATTTATATAATTCACTATTTTGCCTTTATTTTATTTTGTGTATGTAGTAGACAAGTAGAGTGTGCAAGTATAAAGTATTTTTTTATGCTCTGTAGAATTTTGTTTTGTGTTACAAGATAAAACTCTTTGGCAGGGTTCCTACGTAAAATCTAAAATAAAATTCTTGATAAATATGTGCAAAGTATCTATATTCAAACCTTTTTTGCTACTGATGTATATCCATGATCATGGAGAAATGTTTGAATGTTATAAATTTGCATTCATAATCATTATCGTCAATTGCTGGATCAATCTATGAAAAATTGATTTTCAATCTATGAAAAAATTATTTATGCCAGTTGTTGATGATCCTTCAATGAATTAAGTAATTATCAACAATTTAGGTTTGTGTGAAATTCACTGAAATTTAAAAAGCGACCCACTCAAAAAAAACAAATAAATAGTATTTTTGTTGTTAATATACATTTTAATTATATATTATGCATGTTTTAATTATTAAAATTTTAAATATATTTTTTATCTAAAATATCCATGTATGTGAACATCTTTTAATTTGGTAAAATTGAATGCCATAATATTATTAAACTATTTTCTACTTATTAAGTTGGTAAAAAACAAACTTTTATCTTAGCTTTTGGGGTACAAGTAGTAATGATATTAGCAATTATAACTTTTTAATCACATCATTTACTAAATATTGAGATTGAAATTACTAATTTATCATTTTCTATCATATTAATATTCATTAAAAGACAATTTTTCTTTTTCATGAATTTTATTTCCTTGGGTATTGGATTTTCTCGTAAGAATCCTGTTAAAATCTTTACTTTGGATGTTGATAAATGTAGAAAGTTAATTAACTAGAATTTTTTGAGAATATTTCATCTCATGTTAACATTCCATTCTTATAAAACAAATTTATGATGTTTTGTCATAAATCTAGATATACAGAGTATTATTCATACAAATTTAAAATAATTTTTATATTTTAGTGAAATGCTAACATTTATTGTATATGTTTTAATTTTTTTAATGCAGTCAGACCATATTTTATAGCATTTCTGAGAACATTTTAGTATTATATAGTTGACTATTGATTATTTTCTTAAACCTATGTCTATACTTGGCATGTTATCATCTCTATATTTTTGATGATTCTGTTCAAGTTGCATTTTTTCAGGGATTGTATCTTTATTGTAGTTGAGGCATGACTAGGTATTTTAAGTATAGTCAGTGTTAGCTTTTTTTTTTTCTTTTCTGAACTTTTACACGTAAGATCTACATAAGAAGGTGTTTAAAAAAGGTGGTAGCAGCATTTTTTTTCTTTAAAAATTGATTCTAAGCATATACTTAATTACAAAGTTTCCTAAAATAAGATACTGAATTTTGTAAAAAGTTTCATCTCTGGTTGGTTATTTTTGAAAAAATTAAAAATATAATTTTTACATGCACTCACAAACAATCCAATTAGTAAAATATTCTTTATAACCTTTTTGAAGTTTTTAAAACAAATTCACAAATAGATTGGATTTACTGATGTAGGTTGCTGTAGCATGTTTTTGATAACTATTAGCAGATTTTTGTGAAATTTTGTAATATGTTTGAATAATATTTAATGAAAAAAAGAAGTCTGTTACCACCTGTTTTGAATATCTTATATACATGTACTTTATTTAAGTTAATATATACTTCAGTATGTTGATGGTATGGTTGTAGATAATTACATTTTAAAGTTAATTTAAATTGAAAACAAGTGAATCACATTTTATCAGTGCAGGGTATACGTTTATTATAAAACTATATGTACAAAAATATGCTAGTCACTTTGAAATATTTTGTTTGCATATTTATATATATTATGAATTTCAAATAAAGTTATTTAAACATGACCCATGTTTAATTATTTACATAAGGTTATCACCATATTTTTTAAAAACAAATATACTAATGTTATGTTAATAGATCTTTTTCAGGATGAAGAAGATCGATTTCATTCCATGGCGGTAAAATCATTTTATTAGTGTCCATTCGTTTGGCAATATGAGGCCACAAAAGGGCATATACTACTGTTGATCCTGCATGTGAAAAGTGAAGGCCATCCATCAGATACCTTGGCCAATTCTGTTAAAAGAAAAGGTGAAATGTTAACATATTACACATTTCATAAAAAGGTAAACTTTTATGTGATTCCATACAAAAACTGGCTTCTGGTTAAAAAAGATGTTCCATAATGTACATACATGGTTCCCTTACAAGTTCTTTATGCATGCCTTTAACTTTTGATTGAAGTATTCTAGAGCTATAGAAGCTGAGTCTACAAATAGGAAAGCAACTGTGCACTGGCAAATATCTTCAATTGCAAAGTTGTAAAATAAATTTACAATGGGAAAACATAACATGTACACAGACGAACAAAAATGAGCTCAACAAAAAGTTAATTATTGTATTGCATCATTTGTCTGCCATTTTTATACAACATTTATTGTTTACTGCAAAAACAAATAATTTGAAATTAATGAGCATATATTACGCGGGTTATTATTTTTTAATGCACATTTCTCTCAATTTACTTCAGATACACTTTAGTAGTAAAGATATTTGCATAATTATTGTTTTTCATTAAATTACTTTTTTATTATCTGTGTATATATATATATGTGCTAACAGCATGTCTTTCCATACTAAATACAGTACAGCCTACAATGTTGTGATTAAAAATTTCCATATCTTACTTAGTTTTCACGATAGAAATTCTAACTTATTCATTTCGCCATTAGATGCACTGCAAACTTTCTCGATCGATAGTGAATAATTGCTTTCCTATTAGTACATGCTGCTTCTATAGCTGTAAAATACTTGAATAAAGGAATAAACTTGACTAAAGGAATACATAAAGACTAATGAGAGAACCCTGTATACATTATATCATAACATTCTTCAGCAATATAAATAGAGATTGTAAGCTAAGGCTACAGCTCTAGTCAGGATTCTAGCATGGAATAGTGCTGGTGTTTCCAGGTAGTAGATTTTGAGCTTATTACATATATAGAAATGTCCTCTTACCAACTTTCACCCATATACATTTAAATATTAAATTAGATATAATTTAAAATTATACGAGTTTCTTATAATCATGCTTTCTTGTATTACTTAGAAGGATTTGAGCTTTATTTTCATTGACATTTGGTGGATTTCTAATCGGTGGAGTGGGCGAATTCCCCCATCCCCCCAGAATTCTATACTGTATAATAAAATCTCTTATCTATCTCTTAATGCATTTTATCACACTGCATAGCATTTTCCATTTCCACTGAAATTTGTTAGCTTATAATGTTCTTAAATCACGCAAAGCTAAATCATGGCTGTTAGAAGGATGTTCAGTGCAGCAGAACAAATTGTATGTTGCATAGGTTTTGCAGCAGAAACTACTGTATATTAATTATTTTAACTCTATTAATTGTGTACTGTGCAGGGCTCGGGGAACATCTTTCTCATTTGCTGGGTAAGGTTAACACTCCATTTCCCACATCAAAATTAACTTGCATCATCTGTATTTATACTACTCACAATTGGTATTAAACATGAATAACGAAAATAAAAATACTTTATTTAATAACAGCAGATTTACTAATTATTAATACTTTATTAATAACAATACATAAGACAATTATAAATATTATCTGGACAATTGAATCAGCAAAGTTAAATTTCTGTCCTTGTCTGTAGTGTCAATTATTCTGATGAAGAAGGCACTTTTTTAATCTTCGAAACCAATTGATACATTTTTATCAGCTATCTTGTGTTATTAATTTTAAATTATTTAAGACTACAGTTTGAGTGAATTTGTTTTATATTTTGTGCATTCTCTTCACAAACTAGAAGCAGAATTTGTCATTGTAGCAAAAATGTGAACAAGTTTGATGAGGTGTTGGATTTACTTTTTTTATTGCATAGCACTACTGCTACACAAAAGTGATTTTGCATATCCATTCACAGCAGTTACATAGCAATTTTGTGATGAAATTTTCAGAAAAAAAAACTTAGTCAGAGAAGTGAAATTAAAATTGTAAATGCTATGTTTAAAAGTTTGTCCCATTTAAGTAAATTTTTCACAGAATGCTTATAACAATGAAATAATTGTTCATTTAAAATATCAAGACATCTATAAAATTTAGAAAGTTAGAATTTTGTATTTTAAACCACAGTTCCTGTCATGACAGATGTCTCGTTAGTATCTCTTGTTCTCAAACAATTGTCAACTAGATAAATTTTATTTTAAAATGACAAAATTTTATCTGAATTTTTATTCAAATTAAAAAAAAATCAATAAAACACATTGTTCTAGAAATTTAACTACCCCTGTACTTAATTTTGTGGTTCTCCAAAGCTTCAATTTTCTGCTGCAGACTACATATAAGTCTTTTATTATGTAAGATAACTGATTTTTGTAATGAAAAATATGTGCAATTAGATCCACATACCCTAGGTTGAGAAATACAACATGTTCTGCATCAATCCTTCCCAACAGAATTGTTTTTCTTCACACACATAAATATGTACTTTTCGTAATACAGTTTTAATATTTGTTGATTAATGCCTCTGTCACAATTACTCTATAACCTATGTTGTCAGTACACTGAACATTTTGTAAATATCATTGAAAATTTTTTTTGTGCAGGCCTTATGAAGCAATTCTGTGTGACCCTCACTCCTCTGAGAGAGAAAAAGTAATATTGGTTAGGAACCACCATTCAACTTTTTATTAGCATTTTGAGAAAATATTTCATTGTTTAAATTTTATTGGCATGTTTCCACTCAAAGCAAGTCGAGCTATGAAATAATCAATTGTGTTTAACCAATTCTACTTGAATCTTTTCCTAATAGTTTTCTCTTGGTAGAAGGGCAATAAATAAAGCTTATATTTCAGTATTTGACTTCTAGATGAACAAACCACCACACTGATCAGTTTGTACGCTTGTGAAGATTATTCTTTATTACTTTTTAGCTATTTTATTTCCACATCCTATTGCTTAAATTTATTTCATTTTTGCCTTTTATATTCAAATTATAAATTCTTTAATTGGAATCTAAATTATATTTTTCATTATGAAGTCATTTTTTATTATTCATTTCATTAAATATTAGTCTTTTCTTTTTTAACATTAAAATCTGTGGAAGGTAGATGTGAATGAGATGGTTAGAAAGATTCTGTGCTTACTACCTTATTTTTAATAAATTTCTGCTATTTACTAACTAGATGTGTTTTTGACTCTCGGCACATACAGTTCTGGAAACCCTTCCCAAAATTTGATATCCAGGACTTCCCTAATTTGAGTTGAGTGTGATTATTTTCTTTTGCTGCAAGACAGGAATTGCGTTGTGGACCATATCAGGTAACTGATTCAACTTTCTAATTATCAACTTATAGAATTTAATTGAACTTAGATTTCCTGTGGCATAAAAATGCTGATTTTGACTTTTCTTGTGCACCTGCATCTGTTTTCTCACCCAAAGGACTACTTGAAATATGCAACAAAATGATCCATGCTAGACGACCTGGATCAGTATTCAGATATGTGATTTATTGGTTGTCATGCCAGTTCAGTGGTTGCTTCTAGTTTACTTCATGCCTATTCTTACTTTTAGAGGAATATCCAGTGCTGTTCTAGAGGTTTACTTCTAAACTATTCAAATGTGTTATTATTTTTGGTATGTCATTATGCTGATATTTCAGTCTTTTGATTCCTGTCAGTAAAACCTTTAAAAATGACCTTTCCTTTACAAGCAAAGGTTGACGGTGTAGCTAGTAGAAATTGGGGACAGTCACAGAAACTACTGCATAACAAATAGCCAACAAGCTGTATATCGATTAGGCAGCAGTACATCTGGATAGTATAAGAAGCATTAACTTGAATGTTGGATGCTCTTATGAAGCATTGTTAGGCCCATCAGCCTCAGGGTACAGGAAAAAAGCCAGAGTTTTTTCAGATAGGCATGATAGCTAACAAATAACATGCCTGAACAATAGTTGATAATAATATTATTGTTTAAATAGTACAGTTATATCTCAGACAACACTTTGAAATAGCTCAAAACAGATGCAAGTTCATAAGGCAGCCAGACAGCAGCAGTCCATGGAAAATGTAAGTTTGAGGCTAGTGGTTTTTGTATCCTATTCTGCAAAAATATTTTAAATTTCATTCATACAGGTGCAACCAATATCCCAATTTAAAATTACTTTTGTTTTTGCATGAAGTCAACAAAATGAAGTGGTTAGGATTCATATGACCAGTGGCAACCTGGCAGGTGTATTTACATCATGCAGATGATGTCTGAAATTTTTATACAGAAATATGTGGGAACACTTATTTTATAGCATGTGATGGAGAGGGATTGAGATGACTTATTAAAGGATGCAATCAGGTTGTGGATGTTCCAGTTGTTGAATTCTGAGGCCAAATATATGCATGTTATATGCTAGAATATTTCTAGACAAGAGGAGGCATCTCAAATAGACGTATAAAATTTATCTCCAACGAAGGCATAACTTTTTTAACTCAATTGGAGGATAGGTATGAGAGTATTCTGATAGAATGCAGAGGTAATCTGATAACGAAACTGTACTTGCATTGTGGTGGCTCTTTGTGCAACCTAGATATCATAGAACTATTTGTCATGCTGTGATAAATAATAAGTATATTGTATTTCTCCTAATTAGTGAGATCTCCATTTGAGAATGCAACCATTTTGTCTTCACTCAAGGTACATCTCTGAGATGCAGCTACTTTCCTACTGAGCGTGTACAAGAAGAAGGACGCAACAATGAGCCTGGTGTGAAGGTGGTTTTTTTTTCTTCATGATCAATGCTGTTGTGTTTCAATGTGATGAAGGCGGAAAACCACCTAGATCATACCCTCTACACACACACAGTGGCGCTTGCCAGAAAAGAAACGGGGCTCATTGATCCATTCCTTCTGTGCACACCCAGGTGGAAGGTTGCTGCATTCTGGAGATGTACTTTGAATGGAGATTTCCCAGGTCAGAAGACATACAATATATTTATTATTTATTTCATTATAGGAAGATATCTAGATCTCACAAAGAGATACTTATAATACAGTTTTGTTTCTTGGATTACCTTTCTTTGATATTCTATCAGAATATTCAGATATCTATCTTCCGATTGTGTTGGAAGAGTTTAGCCCTTGGTTGTGCCATTTTTATATGTCTATCTGAGATGCCTTCTCTTGTCTAAACTTATTTCCTGCATTTGACTTCCATCTGTTTGGCCTTAGAATTCCATCTCCTACTGGGACACTTACAACTGGATTGTATCCCTTACAAAAATAATCTAAATCCTCCTCGATCATATGTTGAGTTCCCATATATAATTATACAAAAATTCCAGGTATCTGCATGATGTAATTAAGCCATATAAATCCAAACTACTTCACTTCGCGAACTCATCAAAAAGTAAGTTTGATGATGCATGTAAAAATCAAATGGGGAATTTTAAATTGGGATTAATGTTGTGTCCCTAGATGCTTTAGAATATTTTTGTATGCAGGAGGTGATGGAGAGCAAATCCACAGTCGAAATGTTTGGTGGATCGAGGCAATTTCTGTCTGTAACAAAGGAATAGGCAACTTTTTATGAAGAGAGAATGTCACTCCACATATTTATTTTGCCACTAATCCAAGTGGCGAAATCTGGAAATCCCTTTTCTGGATCATCCCTTTTGATTTTCCTTTATTCCAAAATTCATAGTTTTCTAAATATCCCCTTTTTATTAAATTCCTAACTTTTAATGTTTTTCCCACTTTTGGCAATTAAACCTTGTTAGTAAACTCATTTTGGCAGCGTTCCGAATTAATTCTCCCCCTTTCGGTAAATGTAATTTCCTGCATGCATCGGAATGAATCAGGCATTACTGCATTGGTGCTAGTTTTCAGGCTCGTTGGCAGGAAATGCATATCATGTTGGGGGGGGGGGGGGGGGGGGGGTCATTGTGCCATTTTTCTTCTGCATGGAAAGAATAACTGACCATTAGTCTCCAGGGCTGAATCAGACTGCAACACAGATAACAGCTAAGGAAAGGTGGTGGAGCCCTCTCTTGCATGGGGATATCTTTTTTTGCATTTTGGATTCCTGGTGAGAGTGGAGTCCGTTTAGCCCTCTTGGTCACCCTTCTGTCCATCATCCCAGCCTTCCTATCTACTTTTTCTGATTGACTCCCTTTGGAGGCTTCTTCTAAAATGAAACTGTCATCCCTGGCCTACAAGTTAAGATCCTTTGTATTTCTTCATTCCGCCCAGGATCCAGATGAAAAGTTTTCAACCCTTTTCCTATTAGTTTGAGCTCAAAACAAACAAAATTTGGGTCGACGGGCTTCTAGTGTTCTATGTATTATTATTTTTTTTATTCAACATTTTTATATATTTTTATTTTCCATTCCACACGCTAGTTAAAGTACGTCAGGGAATCCCTTTTGGATTCCTTGCATCTGTTGGGGAAAATATTTAATGGGTGGGTTTTTTATTTGTACTAAATAAACATTGGATTTTTAAAAATCAACAACTCTGTGTTCTTTATTTCCACGTCTCCAATGCCCACATTTTCCCCAGGTTTTGTTTCTTTTAGATTTATGAACAACGCTTTGTCTTTGAACCTCTCTCAGGTAAAGTTATTCTTATTGTTTATGTAATAAATTGATATATCATGGTAATAAAAGTCAAAATTTAGTATCTTTAAAAAAAATTAAGTAATTTCGATTGAGTATTTCTGTAAATTTGATAATTAGTTGAACATAAATGTTAACCTAAAAATAAATTGTAAGTGCATTGCATGGCATTCACCATTCTTCATTCTTTAAGTTAAATTCCTTAAATTGTAATGGTAAAACTCTAAATTCAAATTAAGAAATTTTGCTATAGTATTTCAAATTCTTAAAATAATTATTTCAAGTTCCAAGTAAATTCTAAAGTGTAATATATATATATATGTGTGTGTGTATGTGTGTGAAAAATCTAAAGGCAATTTTAAATTGTTTGGTGGAAAACATAAAGAGGTTCAGACAAAGCATTGTGTTCACAAATTTAGAAGAAACAAAATCTGGGAAAAGTATGAGCATTGGAGAAGTGGAGATAAAGAACAGAATTGATTTTTAAAAATCTAACATGTATTTAGTACAAATAAAAAAAACCACCCATTTTCCCTAACAGATGCAAGGATATCAAAAGGGGTTCCCTGAAGTACTTTGGCAAATGTGTGGAATGGAAAATAGAAATATATAAAAATGTTGATAAAAAAAATACATAGAATCATCTTAAGAGCTTTCCAACCCAAATTAGACACCTGTTTTGAGCTCAAACTAATAGAAAAAGTGAACATACTTTTTACCTGGATCCATGGGGGAATGAGGAAAAACGAAGGATCTTGTCTTGTAGGCTACAAATGACCATTCCATCTTGAAAAAGGCCTTCCAAAGAAGCTGGAGTCTCTCAGAAAAAGTAGATAAGAAGGCTGGGATGATAGACAGGAAGGTGATCAAGAGTACTCAGCTAAACAGGTCCACCCACTGTCACCGGAAATCCAAATTGTAAAAAGAGAAATCCCTGTGCAAGAGAGGGCTCTGCCACCTTTCCTCAGCCGATATTGGTGTTGCAGTCCTTGTAGGCCAATGTAGCCCTGGAGACTGATGGTGTACAATGCAGTGACTCTTTCCACGCAGCAGAAAAATGGAGAAGTGATGCGACCCCCAAGGGCTGGGAATCATGCCTATGACCTCTCTTAGTTGTTTTGACCAGAACTGTTCTTCGCACCCAAGATGTTGGCGAGATATATTTCCCAGGAGTTGCAGTACTCATTTCCAGCCGCCGAGCACGAAATCGCACCACGTGCACTGCCATAAAGAAAGGAGAAAACTAGCACAGTGCCAACACATCGCTGCTGGAGTCATTCTGGCACCCTTGAATTACAGTAACCGTGTGGAGGAAAAAGGGATATAAAAAAAAACTTGTTAATAGAGGTCATCTTGAACAAAAACGTGAAAAAGCTTTGATGGTCATCTAAAAAATGGAGTGTGCATAGTTTGAAAGGATGAAATTGCATTTGCCAAAAGGAGGCGATTAATTTGGAATACCATCATCATTCTAAAAATGAGTTTACAAACAAGGTTAATTGCTGAAAACGGGAAAATTAAGCCAAAAGTGGAAAAAGCATTAAAAGTTAAGAATTTAAAAAATGAAAAGGGGAAATTTAGAAAAAAAAGGGGAGGGGGGATTTAGAAATGGGTACAAAAAATAATTTTGAAAATCAAAAGAAATTAATAATTTTGAAGGGAAGATCCAGAAAACCAACACAAGACTTGCTGACCTCATACTTCCAATATGACAAATTATTAGTAGCATTATGTTATGACCTTTTGTTGCAAGGGGGTAGTAAAAGCGAAAAAATATGGGATCTAAATTTCTATATAGCCCTCCTTCCAAAAAGTTTAATTAGAAAAAGTTGCACTTCAGCTCAAAAAACTCACTGAGATATTAGGATAATAATTATTAAAATTTTAAACATTTCAGAAGTGGGTCCCGCTTGAAGGTGAAGCCTTTTCTTCCTGAAATTTTTTCGCTAGGGGGACTATATAGAAATTTAAATCTTCTATCCCTTCGCAATAAAATGCCATGACAAAATGCTACTGTCCTTTATAATGATTTTTCTAACTGGAAGTATAAGTCTGCAAACAACCACTGCCGAGATAAATACCTGAACTAGACTTCCGAAACACCCTGCATACATATGCTATCAGCCAATACTTTGGGAAACTAGAGAGGTGATGCTATGAAGATATAATGATCAGAAAATAAGGTTACCACTTTAAAAAGTTTTGATGACGAAAGCCATGGTACTGAAGATGAGCATGGAGACTCTGACATACAAGATGCATGCTAAGAACAGCTACAAACCAACACATCTGTAAAATTAATCCATGATGGGCTGAACTAGGATAGTGTTATAACCCAATAGCACTTTTCCTTTTGTAGAACCAGGTACACGTAGCATACATTTGTTTCCTTGTCTTATATTATCACAAACACTTTAATTTCTTTGAAAAAAAAAATTTTTTTTCTAAGCCATATCTAAAATACCCAAATTCCTAATTGCCTTGTCATTTATAACAGAGCAAGAGAAAATATAAATTGCCATCATTTTCAATTTAGTATATCAACTATTTTCCTCTGTAAATAAGACATGCAAAATGTCAGTCAGAGAACCTGCCCATAGGATGTTTCCCTAAAGCATGGAATTCTGATCCCCTGCAGAATATGATATGCATTTCTGCAAGGTTACCAACCAAGGAGTATAATAAATCCCCTGACTTTTACAAATTTCTGTAGTTATGTTTTTGAAATTTTCCAAGTCATGAAAATTAACAGATTTAAACAGCAGTGCTACAGTGAATGAATAGTATCCAAGAACAATTAGTATCCCATCTCCCATATACACGCATATAAAAAGTAAGCCTTAAAAATAATAAATATATTGCTTTATCCTGATGTACTCTGTGATTTATGCTCATGGGCAGATACTCTCCCCCCCCCCCCCCTCCCCTCCTGCTAAGAGCTTCTGAATTTAAGAAATGGAACTTGATTGTTAAATATTCCTCAATAATTCATGCTTGTTCATAAACAAATGAAATGCATAAAATATCACAGTGCAATATATCCAAGAAACCACTAAATACATTTTAAAACATGCTAGTGAAAATTTTAAAATTCTCCCATTTTTCTGGCTTTGGAACTTTAAGATTTTTCCGACAATTTTTCAAATTTCTGACACTTTTAAGCTAAGGGCACTCCCTCTAAGGGTAAACTTCTGACACTTCTAAGCTAAGGGCAAATTTCCTACACTTCTGGGCTTCTAATCTAGGTTCTTTTGCAAATTTGGGCATCTGCCTATTAAAAGTAATATAATCCTACTGTATTCTAATATTAATAAAAATTTACTGTATTTCAACTCATAATTTCATCTAACACTAATGGATTTCTAGAACACTTGCAACAATGCATACAAGTAATTAAAAATTGAAGTGTCTAAATATACCTTTAGTTAATATAATAATTACTTTAAAAAATATACTTGATATTTCAAATGTTAATGTTAAATGACTGCTTACTTCATCCTTTATCATTTCTTGATATAAATTAACAAAATCTACTTCACAGTTTTGAGCAACTTTATAGCAACCTTCTGCATACTGGGAAACAACTATATTATGTTTCAAAGGCACATCTCGTCCTTAAATGAAAAAATAAATAAATAAACATAAAGGATTATATAAAATACAACAATTATTTATATAAAATTAAATTTTATTAAGTAATAGAACTAGCTTAATATACATTGAATATCAATGGTGTAAAAAAACCAGACTCATGCTTAAACTTGAAATAAACTTCCTTAAGTTTCAAAATTTTATTTAGAATAAAAAAAATAAATTTAATGATTGTTTAAATTCAATGATGGTTGCCTAACCTAAATACCTATTAAAAATCAATGGTATGAAAAAACAAGGTTCTTACTTTAACATGAAAATGGAATTCCCAGGTTATATGATTACAAAAATAAATTTAAATTTGGTAATTGATATAAAATAGTAGAAGACAACTTTTGTTAAAACAGCCTTAAAAGAATTTTTTTTAAATCAAAATTTTGGTTTTACAATAAGGGAAGAATCACCCAAGAAGACAAAATAAAACCATTTTCCAGGCTTTCAAAGAAAGAAAAATGCAATTTTTCATGAATTTTCCTCCTGTGTGATTTTGCACTGACTTAAAATTCCCCAAGGATTTCAGATTTACACCTTGATATAGGAACACTGTGAAACAACTAACTGTGGCTTATTTGTAAATTTAAGATCTAGCTTGTTAAGAAATATTTAGAATACCATTTTTACATATTTAAACTTTTACAAGATTAAATGCTTAGATCCTGAAGATCAATCCAAGAACCCGTAGAAGACCATGACTATTGTATTCATAGGCTGCAGTTGGCTCCAGGGTTTAAAGAAAAAACTGCATATAGAAAATGGTCAAGAAATAAAAGCTCAACACTTTAGCATACAACATATGAGAATTGTCAAGTCTAATATTAACATTTTAAGAGGATACAAAACCCAAACAAAAACTATAATGAAATTTATAAAACCTTGTGGATAACCGTTAGTAAAATAAAAAGTATGTACCAGTATATCAACTGGTTTTAAATATAAAATATAGATTTATTTTACCCAAGAAACCAGTTGACATGCTTACATTTTTATTTTAAGCTCTTTTACTAATGAAGGTTTTTATCCATAGAAAAGGATGGTCATAAAATTTAAATAATAGTAGTAATGACAAATGATAAAGCAAACAAGACATTTATGACACAATTTTTGAGATTGAAATTTTAGTGTAATGGTAATAATAGAATTATTTTCCATTATATACAGGCATACATAAATAGAAGGAAAATTAAAAAAATTAGTATGCTTCTACCTGTGAAGTGGGTCATTCCACGTGAAAACACCCATTTTAAGAAAAACTTGTTGCTCCTTAGTCACATATTTTTTTTAAATTTTTACCATGGTTACACATGGTAATAAAAACCCCAAATCTGAATTTGTAATGTATATATCACAATAATTGCCATGATACAGGCATTTGAAAAATGGTCATTTTTGCCGAATGACAGCCATCTTGGATTTTGCACCAATGTTTAAAAATGTAATAGCTTGAGAACTAATGGTTCAAATTAAATAATTCTGGTACTAATTTGAAGCTATTAATATCAGGAATATAAGTGCTATATAAAAAAAAATAAATATATATATATTTTAATATCGTTATTACATGAAAATTGCAAAAATCACCTTCGGATGAATAACTTTAATGGGCCAATAAAAAAATGGCCCCTAATATTTTTTTCTGAAACTTGGTACAAATATTAACTAATATGTACGCTTTAAGTACAAAAAAAGTTAGAAAGGTAATATTTCTTATTACAGAGAAAAATAGCTATAAAACATATATATACATTTAATTAACATTTGACATGCAATGCTTTAATCAGTTATCAAAATATATTTTTTTAAATTAAATAATGAGCAAAAACAAAACATAGGAATTTTTCTACACACTAACTAGTATGTGTGCTTTAAGAGCACACACACACACAAAAATTAAGATGATAAATAATATTTAATTTAATGACTTAACGAAATACTGTTGTATGTATAGGAAATCAATGTAAAATTTCTGGGGTGCTGAAACATTCTAATAAAAATCTTCCTAGAAACCATACAGTTATCCATTTTATATTTTATATTCTTATTTCAAATTATGAAAAGGTATTTTCTATATTCAATAGAGCTGAAGATACCCATTTTTTACTAGTGGCCACTGCCTCCTAAACCAATTTCATCTAATAGCAAGTATTATAATTCTAGAGGTCTTGGCCATATATATAATGCTCTTGGGCCATAAGAATACATAAACATAACATATACAAACAAAACACATACTAATTTCTAATTCATTGGGATGCATTGGTACTCTAAGAATTTCTGGAGATGGACAGTTATCACACTAGCTCAACATACTTTTCTGATTCAGTGCAATAAACTTGTTTCTTTTCACAATGATGTAATATATTCACTGATATGGATGACATGAAGCATGAGTTTAATATTTTGATGGTATATACAAACACGTACAGAATGAATAACTTTGTTTCCAACAGTTACATATTCTGTTGGATGTAGTGTGCAAAATTTACATAGTATTTTTATTTCATTAAGATTTTCTTTAAATGCAGCATATAATTCTTTTAAATTATGCAAAAGTAATCTCTTTTGTTTTAATATTTTCCCATTTTCACTTGGTATAGATATGCAATCTTTTCTTCCTTGACATATACGACTGTTATAATAAAAACTAGTAACTTTTTTATAGTATCAAATTTAATTTAACACTTATATCTCACTAGGCATTGATAACATCCTTTCTGTTTCTTTTTCTTGTTTTTTTTACTAAATTCTCTGTAGTAATATAACATGTCTTTGTTTGTTGGACTATCCACGAATCTTGAACTAATTTTAAAATCTGCATGTTTTCTTTAAATGATGCATCTAAAGAAAACTTATTCAATAATTTTCCACCATAAACGTGCAATTTTGGCAAATAAAGTCTTGAATTTTGTGGCTTATACTTTCAATACCTAATACTGTAGCAGTTTTAGTAGCAACATGGCTACTTAATTTTTTAACTTGCATATAACTAAGTTTCCTCTAAGAGCTAAATCTATTGATCTTTATTAGTGATAAATCCAAAAGTTTGCAGCTTTTATTCAATTATTCCATTACTATTGTGACTTCACTATAATCTGCATCATTGGTCATTGCCATGTCAGCAGTAGAAACCTCTGACTCACTGATGAATGTGAGGAAGAATAACAAGACATGCAGAGCTTTTTCCCCCTGGAATGAGTAATTCTTGATTTATCATTGACAGTCTGAGAGAAATTGGTTTTAGGGACTTAGCTCTGATTTTGGTGGTTTATTAAATAGATCACAATTTTTCTGTCTTAAACTGCACCATTTCAGATATTCATCCTTGTGAACCTTGCATATACTACCACTCAGAACACAAGTACAGGAATAAACAGGAAGGCTTAATGACACATTGATTTTCTTGCATGCAAAACTTTCAATTTTTATAGCATAAGACAAGAACTAATCATGGAACATAAATAAAAGAAATAATCATTGAAGCACAATTCACTGATTTATTTGTTGAACATACTCAGCTCTGAACACTTGAGCAAAAATGAACTCTGAAAGGAATAAGTCACTCAGAAATGTAATATTGTATCATACTTTAAATTCAACCTAAGAGAAAACAGATGATGCAGTACAAATAATCATTTCAGGAACTGACAACTGGTATATGTTAATTGCTATTACTTATATAACAGAACTATGAGTATTAGAGTTGAAACTTTGGAGGCTATAGGCAGCTGATGTCTTATGTACACAAAGACCAGAAACAGGTGTTTTTAAATGTTCCAGAAATAATATTGGTGCTGTAGGATAATTTTCTTCTCCAATAGCTTGTTTGTTTATGTTTAGTTTGTTGCTCCTGTTTCAACTGGATAGGGAATATTGCCTAGTGTTTCCTTTGGAGTTGGCAGAAGGCTAAAGATATGTTTTGGTGATCAACATGCTGTAGTTCTGTTTAATTTTTTTTTTTTTAATTTTAATGCTTTTCATGAAAATGAGTGTTTTATATTATCTAATTACAAATTATTTTTTGTGGAATTAACTATATGTATGCTGTAAAAGCTTCAGCATTAAGTGATAGTTGTCATTTATAACCAATATGCCAAAGATTATTGTACTTACTGCCTCTAAAGTGAAATTGGTTTAGAAGCCAGTGGCCACTAGGAAAAAATGTGCACCTTTAGCTCTACTGAATATAGAAAATACCTTCTTAAAATTTGAAATAAGAAAATAAAATACAAGAGAGATAACTGTGTGGTTTCTAGGAAGATTTTTATTAGAATTTTTCAGCACTCCAGAAATTTTACACTGATTTCCCATACATATAACAGTATTTTTTTAGTCATTATTTAAATAAAATATTACCATTCTATTTTTTTTACTTAAAGCACACGTACTAGTTAATGTGTAAAAAATGCCTGTGTTTTATTTTTGCTCATTATTTGTTTTTAAAAATATTTTTTTTAAAATGATTAAAGCATTGCATGTCAAATGTTAACTAAATGTATATATGTTTTAAAGCTATTTTCTCTGCAATAAGAAATATTACCTTTCTAATTTTTTTTTTACTTAAAGCCCACATATTAGTTAGTATTTGTACCAAGTTTCGGAAAAAAATATTAGGGGCCATTTTTTTTATAGCCCATTTAAGTTGTCCATCAATCCGAAGGTGAATTTTGCAATTTTCATGTAATAACAATATTAAAATATATCTTTTTAATTGTTTTGATATGGCACTTATATTCCTGATATAAATAGCCTTAAATTGGTACCAGAATTATTTCATTTAAGTTATTAGTTCTCACGCTATTACATTTTTAAACATTAGTGCAAAATCCAAGACGGCCGCCATTTCGCAAAAATGACCATTTTTCAAATGCCTGTACATTATTGGGATATATACATTAAAAATTCAGATTTGTGGGTTTTATTATCATGTGTATCCATGGTAAAAATTAAAAAAAAATCTGTGACTATAGAGCAACACTCATCGGGTGTCCCCATATGGAATGACCCAAGTTCATAACATTTTAAATACATAAAAAGATTCTACAAAATATATGCAATATACCATCTAAATCTGGTTCAAATTCCTTTAGTGGTTTTTATGAATAGCCAATTATTTTGACATCAAATTTTATAGCTTAACTATACACATTTTTCAGAATATTTTTCCTATATTCATCACATCTACATATATTATACTTTCTACTTAAATTTGATCCAAATTGCTCAGTGGTTTTAAATTAAAAAGGAACAATGATTTTGACAAAATCCGGTTTTATAGTTAAACTAGATACATTTTCTGCAATTTTTTTCCCCTGTGTTCCCATCTACATAATATATTAAACTTGTCATACAAATTTGAACACTTCAGTAGTTTTCAAGATTACGAAAGACTAACGAATTGACACACACCCATAGGCCGACAAAAGTTATTTCTTGTACCTAGGGACCCCTCAGATGTATTTACGGTGAAAATTCAACTTGTGATTAAATCATGATTACCATACTGAGGCTACAACAATTAAAGTTATTGCTAAAAGCATATCCAGGGGTGTATCTGCGGTAGTCAGGGTTTTCACCACTCAGAATTTCCGACCACCACTCATCCAAAAAGATATACATATTATAATTACATTTAAAAAAAGTTATATTCAATTTTATCAAATGTTTTTCTTTAATATAAAAGTATACAATACTAATACTGTTTGTGTGTGCGAATTAACGCGAAGCTCGTTTCGAAATTTTATATTCGCAATTATAATTGTTCTGGAAAATCAACCACCATTCACATTTCTCCTCATACATCCCTGCATATCTATCAAGAAAAATCTGATATGGGCAGCACATGACTTTCACTACAGACTCAAGTTTTTCTTTCTTTCTTCATAATTCATTAAATTGAGTTAATTGCACAAAATAACATTGATAATTTTTGAAATTTCACTGAATTTACTGTTTTATTTGGCAACTGGACTTTTTAAAAGCGGCATGACAAAAAAATAAATAAAAAGTACCTCATAAATGGTTAGTCATAGAGTTATCAAAAATTACATATAAAACAAGCATTTAATAAATACATTTGTGTATACATAGTCTTTTATTTTAGATTTTTGCAGGCCATTTAACAAAACAAGGTAGATTCTTTTTCCTTGTCAGAATTGTACCAATACCTAATCAGCACCAAGGTAAAGTGACTTATAAAATTCTGTAGATGAGATTTCGTTTTAGAGTTACAGTGAATATATATATACATTGCACAGACAGACACACAAAATTCATGCTAAAAATAATTTTCTCAAGTTCTAGGGTACTCAAAACATATAGATCCATTGAAAACTTGGGTTACGTTTTTCAACACGATTCTAAAACTTTCCCTATACATTACCATGTATTGCAGGGAAAATAAAAATAGTACAAGTGACAATCACTATCACCACACTTTCCTCTAATTCACTGTAGGGAAAGTAAAAAAGAGAGAAATGTTGTAGTAAAGTATACAATGGAAAAGTTATTGAATGTATTTCATAATAAACTTGACAAATTTACCTAATAATGATAAATAAAGATGCAATATACCCAATTCAAGTTTTATCTTCCCAACTCCTATCAATTTATATAAGTTCATTGCAGCAAGAAACTGCTTTGGACTAAAGATGTAAATTTGCCAAGTTTATTACAAAATACATCCAATAACTTTTCCTCTCTATACTTTTTACTCATGAAGTTTAATAAACTTAGCAATAGTTCTATATCTCAATCATTTTTATGGATGATACTTTTTGTGAAGCTCAAGAACTTTAACTTCTTTTTACAAGTTTATATTTTTTTTTATCAGATTTTATTTAATGAGATAATTTTAACAAGTTTTAAAAAATTATTTAATTTTTCCTGTTCATGGGATGTCCAGACATCCCAGTTTCTAAAGACCTTTGATTTTAGACTTTTGATTAATCTCAATTTATTTCAGAACATAAAATTTTTATTTACTGAATTTTTATTTATAAAAATTCCAATATTCAGTTATCAATAATATTAAATTATTGGATATATCGAATTCAAAACTCACATTTAATATGTTGCATACATTCTTCCAGGATAGGGATGAAGCTCAATTTTTTTATAATAATGTGTCTTTCCATGGTTTAATCTTCCCAAAAATTCTTAGACCTCAAATGGTTCATTGAAATGTTACAAAATAAATTTCATTCAAATTACTTAATTTGTAAAAGAGACTTTTTGTCTACAGAAATATGAACATTGAAAAAATAGTCGATTCATATTCAGAAATTCTTAAAACATGTAAATCTATCAAAATCCAAGAGTCAGATTCTTTGCCCCTTCTTTACGTACACATGTATTATAAGAAATGTAATAAACATGTATCACAAAAAATTTCATAAATAAATTTTATTAGACTATACTTACGAACTTCTAGGCAATATGAAGCATACTTTTCATGATAATATGGCGGAGGTGTCATCAGAATAATTTTTTCTTTATTTAATCCAATTTTCTGTGAAGAATTAAAAATATTTTAGAATAAAATGATATTTAAGCAGAAATTAAATAACTCATTGTTATTTATAGACAAGAATGGATTACTCACACATAAATAATATATAAATAAAATATTTAGGGTGAACATGAAAATTAATATATCACATTGTAAAGATTTAGTGATTTTATAGGTAACTGCATCTTGTGAATATGCCAATTTGAGTAAATATAAAAATACCTGTGAATATACAAATTTGAGTTTTATTCACATGCTGATGTTGCTAACATTAATCAATGATCTCTACCTATTATAAGCTATGTTTGTTATGGGTTGGGATTGTGTCAGTGCTGCTCCTTGTGAAACATGAACATTGGTTCTCTTTGATACTGATCACAACACAGGATTAATCAAAAGCTGATGGTGATATGCTCCATCTGAATATTTATTAAGAATACAAAAAAACACACAAATCATTTAGCTACACTATATAGAGTGCCAAGGAAAGTCCAGGTGAATAACTAGAAAAATATTAGGGATGATTATATATATATACATACATACATACATACATACACAGAAGATTTATAGGAAACCCTGATGATGGTACACAATGAGACAAAATTATGAGAGCTGAGCCCTTTTTTCAAGGCTATGGGGGCTATCTCACTTCTTGCTACAGTAGGTGAAAAAAGTCAATTACAAATTTGTAGAATTTTGCAAAATTAATACAAAGTACCCTCACAAAAAATGAAAGACTCTGAAAACCAGAGTATACAATCTAATTCCACCCCCACTCCGAAAAATAGAACATTTAGACAATGCAGCAGAATAAAATGTTTATGTACAAATATTCACCTCCAGCAACAATGCATGAGTGCAATAAGATGTCTCGGTGTGTTTCAAATGACTTTCCGTTTACACTGTTACTTGCTGATTAATAAAATGTTATCTTTTAGTAAAGAGTAATGTTGAATATATTGAAATGAAATTGATGTAAGCAATTGTCAACATATTTATATATACATATATTTTTCAACTATATATGTATATATAAATATGTTGAGAGATTTTTAAATCAGAATTGTCAAAGAAATATTTAAAAGAATTAAATGCAATCATTCTTATATATGTCATTTTTATGTTATCACTTCTATTGTTCCTTAAAATTCTGTTTAATGTTCAAATACAATTCTTTTATGGGCGTCCCACAATTTTTTTTATTCACATATAACCAAGAATGTTAGGATAACTAAATATTTTTTACTATTTTGAGCATTTTACTTAAAGCTGGGTAACTTAAAAAGTTCATTTATATATTTTATGTTTAGTCTTTTGTGATTTTTTAATCATTTTTTTATCATATCAAATCAAACCATTTTTATGATAAATTTATAAAAGTTCTTTATATATAAAAACATCAATTCATAACACATCATGAGCAGTATCACATGTAAAAAAGTTTCTCTTTTGTATACAGGGTGCCCCAAAAAGATTGAAACTAGCTTTAATTCTTTATCTGTTGGAGATAAGTGGGCAATGTAAATTGCAAAAATGTTGAAAGTAAGGTAGGAAATAAGACTATATTAATGAAATAGTCCTCCCATTAATTTTAAAAGAGTTACACTTTTTAATTTTTATAGGACCCCCTTAGACAAATTTGGTCAATCAGAATTTTTTTATTTTTAATGCAACAAGATCATTAAAAAAAACCACATATCTGTATCTTTAAAATCAACTGAATTATGATAAAGAAAAAAATTTGACTTATGCCACTTTTCCGTACCATGTGAAAGGCTGTTTCATCAGTGAAAATAGAGATCATAAACAAATTGACGATGGAAATTGTTTGGATCAAAAATAAGTTAATATGTGTCAAAATTTTTTATCACAAATGCGTCTAAATAAAGCATTCCACAGAGATCATATAAAACAGTGGTACTCGCTACGCGGTTGGGTCACATAATTAAAATATGCATATATTGATAGAAGACCACTGATATAAAGGGACACATTTCATTACAAATACTAAAAAATTATTTTACTATAAACATTTGCAATGGCTAAATTAGAGTTAAAGGGAAAAAAAATCGTCTAAGTTCTATTCTTCGTTTTGAAAAATTATGTTAAATTTCAAAATCAAATATATACTTGCATTTATTTACTAATTTAATGGACAATTCCAATTTTTTTTTTTAAAAGATCTTAAAACCAATTGACATTTATAGAGAATTTTTTTCTGATTTCAAATATCCAAGCAAAAATCTCTTAAAATAATTATATATTTAAATATCAAGAAATGAAAAAGCGCAAAATCTACTCAAACAATTGTAAACATGGATTCTGGTTTTGTTAAAGGGCAATTAGACAATTTGCCTAAGATCGATTTTACTGAGATGGTGCTCTCTTTCAGAAATATTAAATATTTTGTGACAGCTGAAACTCGAGATGTAAACTTGATACCCTTTTCTTGAAGGTTTATAATAATAATAATAATTATTATTATTATTATGTGAATTACATTTACGTTTAAGATATCTGTGGTGGAAATCAGAGCATTACGAAAAATGCAAACACTTTGAATGTCAATTTCTCCAAACGTGATAGATAGAAATGTACATATTTTTTGTTGTTTCGTTGGTCCAGATTATGAATATATGAAATAATTTTAATACTTTTGGAACTTTTTTAGAAAACACTTAAAGTGTCTATCCGAGCAAGTGGTTTTTAATTTTTCCTACTTTCACTCAACCTTCAAAAGATAGATATAAATAGTAAGCGACAAAAATATGTATTAGTAAATTTAGTTTCTGAATCTACTTTTTGAGAAAAAAAAAGTTAATATATTGAACCTTACTGACGTCTTGACAAGTTGAAGTAATTGTCTGGACAAGTTGAAGAAGATTGAAAATTTTTCATTTTACATGTTTGTAATGCTTATATCTCAAAAACTAAAAGTGCTAGCTATGAACAATAAGCAAGAATTTGTAGCTCTTTCAAAGTCTTGCAAGTGTATATAATTGCGTTTTGGATCAAGTGGTTCTAAGCTTAGTTTTTAACCTGGATTTTCCAATAGCTGGGAAAGTTGCAATATTTAAAATATCACGATTGCTGCAGCTCAGTATCTTTACTTACACCTTGGTGAAATATGGATGGACAAGGACGAGATATTTTATTTTGTTTAAAAAAAATTATAAGGTTAAATAAATTTGGGGATTCTAAAGATGCTTAATGATTGTAAGGTTTGAACACAATACATGGAAATATACATAATTAAGTAAGTAATTATGTGTCGCCAGACAAGTTTATAAATTTATTTGAATGTCAAATCTCGTCAGATATATTGCTAAGTTTAATATATATATACTGCAAAGCAAGTTAAAAAAATTTCATTTTTTGAGAAAATTGCATATCTAGAGTCAGAGTATCCAGATGAAATCGGGACAAAAACTAAATGTGCTAACTAGCTATAAGCAGTTAGCAAGTAATTTGTAGCACTTTGAAAGCCTGTAAATGAAACAAATGAGTGAAAAAAACGAACAAATTGAATCTTTATTTTACAAAATATTATTTACGCAAAACCATTTCAGCTCCAACAGACTGGATGACCCACCACTGAATATATATATATATATATATATATATATATTTTTCTATAATGTGCTCCGTAAGTTTTTGAGTGCAAATAGTCTTTTATAGTTAATTTTGTTATACAGTAAATTTAAACCGAAAGTTTAGATTGAGCAGTGTATTTTTTCTGGGAATTAAAAATAATATTTATGTATTTATGTTTATATGTATGTGGCAGAAAGGACGTCGCCAGGACCGAACTCGGGACCTAGTGCTTACAAGACCGACATTATAATCACAGAGCTTCTACTCCATTCTTATAATTCAGGTATAGGTTCCAAGCATCTTTGATCAGATGTCTTTGCTGCGGCACACTCCCTCATCACCTGATGAGAAGGCCCCGGTCTAATTTCGGCGAGGAGGGGGGCCGATGAGAAAGCCCCCATGTTTCCCCCCGAAATGCAGTTGAGGGGCTGAAGGCCGGGAGGCATGTCGCCTCGGGCGTGATGTCTGTCGGGGTCAACCAGGGAGTGGCAAGGCTTCTGACTCCTTGTGGTGCTGCCATCTCGTGTTGAGAGGTGAGATCATTGGCGTAAGAAGGTTGCGTTGTTCAAACGTCCAGTCATCATTGTGGCGATTGAGAGTCGCCAGGACCGAACTCGGGACCATGTGCTTACAAGACCAACATTATAATCATAGAGCAAAAGCTAGCTTCTGCTCCGTTCTTATAATTCAGGTATAGGTTCCAAGCATCTTTGATCAGATGTCTTTGCTGCCGCATGTGTATATATATATATATTTTTATGCATATATTTTTTTATTATACAGTACGCGATCTCTTATCCGGCGTTCCAATATCCGGACTCTCCCCAAACCGGAATACGGCAAAATAATGCCAAATTCTGCGCCAACAAGCGATTATTGTTGGAAATAATCAATACATCGCGATTCACGTTCCCGTGAACGGGCGTTTATGCAAATTTAATATGAACGACTCTTCCCGTTCACCGGCGTGAACCGTGACGTTTTTCAACATGAGGTTTCATGCAAATCAGTTCTCAATGCGTACGCATCTGATTTGCATATCCGGGGGCGTTTCCGGAACTGTCCATTCTCGGATATATAGGGCAGAGGTTTCTTGAAGCAGAGGAGGTCGGTCGAAAGGTTCGATCGAGATCAGACGTCTGAAGAAGTCAGACGAGATAGACACTGATGGTCTGATGCAGGCAGACAGAAATGTTTTTGACTGAAGTACTGCGGAATATCGTTTGACGACGGTGAATAGTCGAAACGGATGCAGATGTGGTCAGTTTGGACCAGCATGTATTGAACGTTAAATTTACTTACAAACGTTCGGAAGCCGCTTTAAATATTTACCTGATGTTCTATCCTTTGGTTTCCCTTTGCCAAGTGATGGTGGCTGAAATACACGCAAGTGATAGAGGTAGTATAGTAACTTACTACCAAATGCTTCAAGGAATCTCTGTCTAGTCATTTACAACTAAAAATCTTTTGTACATAGTATATTTTTGATGTTTTACGGCATGGAAAATTACCAGGTACGTGTAATATGCCGAGTTGTGTTTTTCACCAAATAAAGTGAACGAAGTTTTTCTTTAAAACTGGACTTGTGTACTTTCATAACCCAGCCAACACTTATTGACTCTGACAGTGCGTGCTTTGCTATCTTCAAATTTTAAATTTTCCAAGAATTATTTGCTATATATTGCGCCAAATAGCGATTTTTTGTTTAAAATCCCGCCAAATGCTTTTTTGCTTTAATTAACAATATCAATAATAAAAATGCATTGAAACCTACTATTTTAGAGGGTTTGAAATATTATGCGCAAACCGCGCACAAAGTTCAAAATTCCCACGCAGAAAAAAATGCCGCGCGCACTCGCCGCCGCTGATTCTTCTTAAATTTTGAAAACGAATGCGAGGAATTCCGCGATAGCGAATGAAAATATTCCGTGGATCATGTTTTTTCCGAGAAGTTCCACAATTCTTCTTTTCCGGAAAACATCGAAGTAGCACCGTTTTTCCCAAAAATTTCCTAAGCGGCTGCATCCAGCCGTCACCCCCGATAGTAGCTCTCGGAGGTGACGATCCGGCACGGGCGAGACCGTCACATTGCCGGCGAGACGCGTCATTCCATTCTTCACTAGTTTCATATAAGTCTCCGACTTGTCCGTAACTAACTCTTGTATAGTATAATACAAGAGTTAGTTACGGACAAGTCGCGGCATGGTGCTTTTTTAATGGTGTTTCATTTTTTCTGGGTGTATAGGGCAGAGCACACTAGGTACAAAGGTTTCGATTTTTCCGAATTCGTTACATTTTCTTTTCTGCTCTTTGTTCCGGGACCTTGATTTTTGGTAAAAGTATTCCAACTTTTTCGCTAGAAATATCCCGATATCGCTAAAGAAATCCTACGCTCTTCAAACGCGATGTGCCGCGCAGAATTCACACTATTTTGCACAATTTAATAAACATTTATTAGAAAAGATGAAAAAAAAAGAGTCATCAGCGCATTTACGAGATAATAGAAAGTACGTGTTTAACCCCTTGCCTGTGCCGCCCGAATCCAGTTCGGGCAAACCTTCTGCGCCAAATTTGGAATGTCCGAACTGACTTCGGGCAAGCGAAAAATGAGTGTTTCTATTCCGCTGATCCCGATTTGAGTTCGTTTTGCCTTCCCAAATGCTTTACAATATAGTTCATTGTTTTTCATACAGATGGCGATACTTGTCCGCATTTTTTTTGGAAGTAGGCGGGATCAGTAGCTTGATTAAGCGGGATATAAACCGAGTTTATTGTAAAGAGTGTGAAAAAATTTTCCATTTTTGACCCACTTTCCTGAAATATCCTCCACAGGCAAGGGGTTAAGTAAGGAATTCCCAAAATTAATGAGAGTTAACTTTTGCCGAAATGCAGAGAAAAGTATAGCAGCTATAAAATGTAATTCAGGGCCTTCTGATTGATCTCTTTAAATACTTAACCTAAGCAATAAACTTGTCATTTTCTCGGGAAAATCCCTTTTTTTTTCACCTTCGTGGAAATATACACATTTTCAATATTTTAAAAAACGTTGATGGAATTCCAAGATCAAAATCATTTTCAATTAAATTCTATTATTTGGATGAAAATGGCTATTTTGGACCGAAAATTGACCCTAGCAAAAAGTTCCATTGCAGTATATTTATGGGGTTTTAATGTGTTACATTTATTAATTAATAATTTATAGAAGACAGTTTAGAAATATTGCGAAATTTTTTTATTTAAACACGATCGCCGGTATATTTCGTTTAATTTTTAAATATTTTCCATTTTTTCAATCTGCTTCCAACCACTAATATTTTTATATTTTTTGTGCTTTTTATGCTGGGATATTATCTTTTAAACATATTGTTGGTGAAAATGAGATATATGTTTAGGATAACGAAATTAAAATTTTTTTATTTATTCAGGCATTTAGAATTATAAAGGCTTATTAGAAACACATTTGAAGAGCATAAATTAGAATTTGATATATTTGCACCCATAGTTGAATATCTCATTTCAATTAAAAATGAATCTCCTTCTCATCTTAATGTTATTAAAAGTACTTTAAAATATTTTGAAACATATGAACAAAGGTGCTTCTGCCAAAATATTAGATGAATATGGTGAGAGCCCACTTTAGTTGAAATGTTTAAAAAAAAAAAAAAAAGACTTCTAATAACTACCCTGAATAATCAACTTTTTTCAGACATTTTTTTCTTTCAAAATTTTCCTTAATCACTAAATTTGATACTATAATTACATGTAATTTGCATTTTAGTTAACCCATATAGATTGTAAAAAAGCTTTTTCTAATACATTTATGTTTTTAAAATGAATTATAATTTTCTATAACGACATTTGAGACCATTCCAGTAAGTTTTAGAAAAAGTGTTCCGAATTACGGAAAAACCCCTTATCCAGAATGCCTGAAGTCCCAAGCATTCCAGATAATAGATCCTGTACTGTATTTATATAATTTGTGAGGATTCTAAATATAATATCTAATAATTTATTTTTAAATTAAAAGCAGTTTTAAATTGTGTCTTATAATATTATATTTTAAAACCTATAATAAACAGTAAATCATTTATGATTCTGAATAAGTGAAGGAATTTTAAATTATTTTCCATTTAATTTCTATTCCTTTTGAGCAATGTTTCAAATTTGTGATTCATTTTTTTAGATAAAATCTATTTTATAACTTTTCAAAAGCACATGTACGTAATGAAAATACTAAATTGCAACTGCTCACTGCAGTATATACCGATATAAAAAAATTTTATGCAAGGAATTTTTTATATTCACTAAACTAACTGCAAACATCACACACTAAACCGGGTACAAAGTCAATAATCCACTTTGAATCTAGGTTTAAATTCATTCGTAATAGCAAAACTAAAAATAGAGTGCCGAACCAGTAGTGGACACCAGTAGTGGATTTTCAAAGTTTATTAAATCATAAAGAAATAACTTTTCATAAAATGGCTTTGAAAATTAGATTATACAGTCACTGATTTATTATCATAACATATGTAATGAACACTCTTTAATGACAGTGGTGAATTTTGTTTACAATCTGGCTTCTTGCACTTCACATAATTTTTCATAAAAAATATTTTTTGGCACAGATATAAATATTTTATCTGATGATGTAAAACTAGTACTCTGGCACATTGCAGCGATACAATACTTATAACTATTCGGAAGTTTAGGACGGAAGAAACAATTATAATTATCGGAACTTTCCGAATGTAACTAAACTAATGCACCAATTCTCGAAGACGGGAGCTGCGAACGAACCTGGTGATGTCACATTCCGTACATGCCAAAATGGACCGTTTTCCCACCACAGTCAGAAAGGCGAACTTTGACTGCTAATAAAGCATGAAATACAGCTCTGAGAATAAAAATTTTTGTACTTTTGTCCATTTTAAAACATTTTGAATCGAATAAAAAAATAAAAAAAAGAGGCCAGAATTGTCCATTCATCTTACAATACAATCACTTGTTTACACTCTTCATTCATTAAAATTAGACTTCATTGTAGAAATAATCAAAGTTTGATGATCATTTAAACTCAAAAATATTATTTGCATGTCTTTATATAATATGGGTGTAATTATTATTTTAATTTTTATTTAAATAACTAAAGAACATATTTTGCTGAAATTCTTTTTTATATATTTTATGGGATAATTTGAATATTTCCTAACATTTTCGAAGCAATTTGTGAATTTTATTTAATTTCGCAAGATTGGTCATTAAAAAAAATATATTTACTACAGTAGGTACTAAACCTACTGCATTAAAAATTTGTACTAAACCTAAGTACAGTAGGCTCTAAACCCCCTATCATAATTTAAACTACAAAAATACTGATAACATGAAAGATCAATCATGTATAAAGCATTGATTATGAAACACTTTCCAACTTCAATGCAATTTTATTTAAACAAGTCTAAAATGCAATACATTCCTCGGTAATATTTTGAAACTTATCATAATACTGCATTAATTTATTATATTTGAAAACTTAAACCTTCATCGAAAAAAATGAACTTCATTCAAATGACGGCATTAAAATATAAATTGCCTGGTTCAAACATCTCTAAAATGTTATACATTCCTCGGTAATAGTTTTAGAATTATCATAATACTACGATAATTTATTATATTAGAAAACTTCATCGAAAACAACTGAAATTAATTCAAATGACGTCATAGAAAAAATAACACGCCTGGATCTCTCTATAAAAACAGGATTTCATTCATAACTTTCTCCCATTCATTTCATTCATCACAATACACTATAATAATTTATTTTATTTAAGACCATGGAGCTACAAATAATTAAACTATGCTTAAAACTTCATCGTAAAAAATCGTCCTTCTCTTTATAAAATCAATTAATATTTCATTCATATCAGCCATGCAGACTCCATGGACTAAATTATTTTGTGTTAAAAAAATACAGGAATTCTAATACAACTCATTCTACATATTTTGCTGTTTACATTTTACATAGGTGAAAAATAGGCTTAGTTGTAGAAATAATCAAATTTAGATGAGCATTTAAACTCAAATATATTGTCATTGCGTTGTTTCAGTATGTAGATGCACAGAATTTAAGCAAAAATAAAGTAGTTTCAGGACGGATACAACACTCAATATGAATTAAAAAGAACTTAAAAAAATCACGATTTTGAAACAAGATGGATACCATATATCATTTTGAAGTGGGTCATGTGATCGTTTCATATCATGGTCACGTGATCGATTCATATAAGAGGTGTAATTATTATTTTAATTTTTATTTAAAAAACTACTGAATATATTTCGCTGAATTTTTTTTTATATATTTTATGGAACAATTTGAATATTACCTAAAATTTTCGAAGCAATTTGTGAATTTTAAATTCGCTTAAAAAATGTTTGAAAAATTAGGTCCCATAGGGATCAATGTATTTCATTTTTTCAACCCGGGTTCAATCCAAAACTAATTGGGTGATATTATTCATTTATATTCCCATAAGTCCTACAGACCGTCTGAACAACATACTAAAATTTCATTTTGATTAAGTCATTTTCACGGCAGTTATCGTGCTAACGGACAAACAGACAGACAGACAGAATGAACAAAGTCATAAACACTTTTCAACTTTGTTGTAAAGTGTTAAAAAGAGGCCAGAATTGTCCATTCATCTTACAATACAATCACTTGCTTACACTCTTCATTCATTAAAATTAGACTTCATTGTAGAAATAATCAAAGTTTGATGATCATTTAAACTCAAAAATATTGTTTGCATTGGCACAGAATATAGATGCACAGAAAATACGCAAAATAAAGCGGTTTTAGGATGGATGCAACACTAAATATACATTTAAAAGAACATTAAAAATCACGATTTTTACATTGGGGGAAAAAGATAGATGCCATATTATATTTTGAAGTGGGTCACGTGATGTCTTTATATAATATGGGTGTAATTATTTTAATTTTTATTTAAATAACTAAACATATTTTGCTGAAATTCTTTTTTATATATTTTATGGGATAATTTGAATATTTCCTAACATTTTCGAAGCAATTTGTGAATTTTATTTAATTTCGCAAGATTGGTCACTAAAAAAAATATATTTACTACAGTAGGTACTAAACCTACTGCATTAAAAATTTGTACTAAACCTAAGTACAGTAGGCTCTAAACCCCCTATCATAATTTAAACTACAAAAATACTAATAACATGAAAGATCAACCATGTATAAAGCATTGATTATGAAACGCTTTCCAAGTGCAATGCAATTTTGTTTAAACATCTTTAAAATGTGATATATTCAGCGGTAATATTTTTTAAATTATCACAATACTACAATAATTTATTATATTTGAAAACATAACTTCACACAAAAAAAAAAAAAAACTTTATTCAAATGATGTGATTGAAATATAAATCACCTGGCTCTCTATGTGAAGGCAGTAAATATTTCATTCATACAATTGTATTCCATTCCTTTCATTCATCACAATACTAAAATAATTTATTTTACTTAAAAACTTAAAACCATGGATGTAAAAATACTTTAATTCTATGCTAAAACCTCATCGAAAAAATCAATGCTATAAAATCATCTGCTTCTCTATGTAAAATCAATGAATATTTCATTCATATCAGTTTTATTCCAGACTCCAGAACTAAATAATTTTGCATTAAAAAAATTCAGCAATTCTTATACTACTCATCTTACAGCTTGATGTGTTTACATTCTACATACGTTAAAATTAGGCTTCGTTATAGAAATAATCAAAGCTTGACAATCATTTAAACATAAATATATTGCAATTGTATTATTTCAGAATATAGATGCACAGAAATTAAGTAAAAATAAAGCGGTTTTAGGACGGATACAACACTAAATATAAATTAAAAAGAACTTTAAAAATCATTATTTTGACACAAAACGGATGCTATTGATAATTTAAACTCAAATATATTGTAAATGTGCTGTTTCAGTATATAGATGCACAGAAATTAAGCAAAAATAAAGAGGTTTTATAACGGATTCAACACTAAATATAAAAACAATAAAAATCACAATTTTGACACAAAATGAATGCCATATTTTATTTTGAAGTGGATCATGTGATCTCTTCATATAATATGGGTTGAAGACCCAGACCGTCCGACTCGTCCAGAGGACTAAGAGCAACTATTTGGATGGCCGGCATATAATATGGGTGTAATTATCATATAATATGGGTGTAATTATTTTAATTCTTATTTAAAAAACTATCAAATATATTTTGTGGAAATTTTTTTTATATATTTTATGGGATAATTTGAATATTTCCTAAATCTTTCAAAGCAATTTGTGAATTTTAAATTCGCTTAAAAAATGTTTGTAAAATTAGGTCCCATAGGGTTCAATGTATTTCCTTTTTTCAACCTGGGTTCAATCCAAAACTAATTGGGCAATACTATTCTTTTACATTCCCATATGTCCACAGACCATCTGAACAATATACTAAAATTTCATTTTGATAAAGTCATTTTTAAGGCAGTTATCGTGTGAAAGGACAGAAAGACAGAATGAACAAAGTCAAACGCTTTTCAACTATGTTATAAAATGTTAAAAACAGAAAACAATTTAGGAATTAAATGCATAATGCTCATGAATGAAGTTAAATAATTACTATAAGGTAATGAACCATCTCCTCTAAATTTGTGCAGTACTCTTCTAAAGGCACATGCTGTTTGGTTTCTGAATTGGCATCTGAAGAATCATTGGCCCCTAAGCATATAACAAAGGCTTTCACATCGGCTATATTTTCTGCAGAGTACAACCGAGGAAGTATAAGGCGGCAAGTTCGGCTTGTGTAACCAGAGAAGCCTCTCACAACCACATCACAGATTCTAAAACAAACGAAATTTCAAAATAAGTATTAACAAAAATTTAAGTAAAAATACAAACACTACTTCAATATATTTAAATTTAATACTGTAACTTCATTAAAAATTTTAGTTTGCTTATAAATTACATAAATGCACTCTAAAATTATATTATAATTGAAGATAACCTTCTTTTAGAGTTTACCTATGCCTCAGTAGCATGCAGTAATGATCTCAAGTTACAACAAAACATATTAGATTTATATGTGTGTAACTAAATAGTCAGATGCCATAAACAATATAATGATCAGAAAATTAAATTCAGACAGTTAATTTTGATGAATGTTGTGTGAATACTGTTATGACAGTAAATATAATCTGCAAGTACAACAAAATAAATAACTTTAAATCTGTCTCTGTGTGTTGAAGACCCAGACCGTCCGGCTCATCAACTGTCTCTGTGTGTGAAAGAAATAAAACATTACTTCAGGAAACTGGAAATTCAATTTTGCCTTGAGTGAATTGTTAAGTTATTTTAAATGTTGATAATTATTGTAAATTAAATAGCCATTATACATCTCGTTAAAGCAAACTTATAATCAGGGTTTGTAATTAGCAGTCGTTAGTCATATTTCACACCTATAAATTTGATTTTTACAACCGAGGCTGCTAATAAAAGGCAACTAATTTTGTGAGCCACGAAATGTAAACAAAATAAATAATTTTGAAATTACATTCAAATAGAACATTTAGGCAACTGAGATAAAATGATTCGATGCCATTGATGCCTGACTTTCTGCTCCTAGTTCTAACTCTGCTTGTAATTTATGAAAGATTTGTAAAAGAATTAACTTTTGATTCCAAGTTCAAGCAAAATTACCAATTACAAAATGTAAAAACAAGGTACCTTTTAATATAATGAATAATGATAAACATATATTATAAATAATTCTCAAAAGTATAACAAAATTGCTCTTGCAAATTTCACAAGAGAAATCTCCCCCATCATTCTTATTTAATGTAAACTTTTGATATATGGTATTGTTGTGAACGTGTAATATTCCCTCACTGGTGTCTTTTCTCTCGTCTCTTTCAAGAAAATACCACAACGTGAGTCTAAGGTTGCCAGCTGCGTACATCGTAACTAGCAAATCGATAAATTCCAAAAAATATGAAGTGCTTTTTACACTTCTTAATTGTTTTACAAATAATCAGAGTATAGCAATAAGCATTTTAAGAATTAGCGATGACCTAGATGTGATAGTCCAGTCAGTTTTCATCTATGACATAAGATGTCGCAGCTTAAACCTGTTACTCTTTTACATCAATGTAATGTTCAGAAATTGTGCTATCAATCATATATTTTGCAATCTGCGATAAAATTAATGTTGACAATTATATTTCAGAGATTACTATTTCAACTGTTATCTAAACAAAAATTTTCTAATAGTAAAAATTCAGATAGCTTTAAAATCAATCATATTTTTTTTTTATGTTTTAATATTTCAGGATATTTTCTTAGGTTATAAATACTTTGTTTTTTCTCACCAATTTTTTATTCATATACTAGAGGTACTAGCGTTGTTGTTGAGACCCAGATCGCCCGACCTACCAGAAAGGTTTAAGGTAACTGTTTGGACAGCCGGGAAGAGCCACCCAATTTAGACTGGAACCCAGAGGGAGAGGCATCCACAGGGACCTTAACCGCCTTCCCCTACCGCTAACCTCTCAGAAGAAAGAGGTACTAGTGTTGTTGTTGTTGAAACCCAGACCGTCCGACCTACCAGAAAGGTGTAAGGTAACTGAGAGGTACTAGTGTTGTTGAGACCCAGACCGTCCGACCTACCAGAAAGGTGTAAGGATCAGGATTTTATAAAATGACTTTTTTGTATGCTTGCTTAAAAAATAATCTTTGGAATTTGAGAAATTATATATAAAAAAAAAAAAAACAGTTTTCTAATTCAAAATAAAATAAAAAATTTATTAATTGAAAATTGCATCTGGTAACCGTGTTGACAAAAGTACTGTAAACCCCAGAGCAACCCCTGGATGCTGCATATATTCCCATAATATTTTAAATAATAAAAATATATATTATAAAGCTATAATTTTTAGAATATGAATTTACACATGTTGGATTTTAAATTGTATCCACAGTAAAGTAGTTACTAACTGATATTAATAACATAATATTTTAAAGTAATATTTGTTAAAAATTGCCTCAATAAATCTGAGCACATAAATAAACAGTTAGTAGGTGTAACATATTCAAATAATTACCGTTGAAGTCTATCAGCTAATAAAGCACCCCAAAGACCATTCCGTGGTTCAAATGAGCGCTGCAAGATTAAAAGACTATTAGTATTCATATAAATTGAGAAGATAAATTATTTTAGAGCTTAACAATTTGAATTTGTGCTATGTTACTATATAACAAGAAAGATCAATCATGCTTAAAGCATTGATTATGAAACACTTTCCAACTTCAATGCAATTTTATTTAAACAAGTCTAAAATGCAATACATTCCTCGGTAATATTTTGAAACTAATCACAATACTGCATTAATTTATTATATTTGAAAACTTAAACCTTCATCGAAAAAAATGAACTTCATTCATATGACGGCATTGAAATATAAATTGCCTGGTTTAAACATCTCTAAAATGTTATACATTCCTCGGTAATAGTTTTAGAATTATCATAATACTACGATAATTTATTATATTTGAAAACTTCATCGAAAACAACTGAAATTAATTCAAATGACGTCATAGAAAAAATAACACGCCTGGATCTCTCTATAAAAACAGGATTTCATTCATAAATAATTTCCCATTCATGTCATTCATCACAATACTATAATAATAATTTATTTTATTTAAACATTTTGTTTAAGACCATGGAGCTACAAAAAATTAAACTCTATGCTTGAAACTTCATCGAAAAAAATCATCCTTCTCTTTATGATATCAATTAATATTTCATTCATATCAGCCATGCAGACTCCATGGACTAAATTATTTTGTGTTAAAAAAATACAGGAATTCTAATACAACTCATTCTATATATTTTGCTGTTTACATTTTACATAGGTGAAAAATAGGCTCAACACTCAATATGAATTAAAAAGAACTTAAAAATATCACGATTTTGAAACAAGATGGATGCCATATATCATTTTGAAGTGGGTCATGTGATCGTTTCATATCATGGTCAAGTGATCGCTTCATATAAGAGGTGTAATTATTATTTTAATTTATATTTAAAAAACTACTGAATATATTTCGCTGAATTTTTTTTTATATATTTTATGGAACAATTTGAATATTAACTAAAATTTTCGAAGCAATTTGTGAATTTTAAATCCGCTTAAAAAATGTTTGAAAAATTAGGTCCCATAGGGCTCAATGTATTTCATTTTTTCGACACGGGTTCAATCCAAAACTAATTGGGTGATATTATTCATTTATATTCCCATAGGTTCTACAGACCGTCTGAACAACATACTAAAATTTCATTTTGATTAAGTCATTTTTACGACAGTTATCGTGCTAACGGACAGACAGACAGACAGACAGAATGAACAAAGTCATAAACACTTTTCAACTTTGTTGTAAAGTGTTAAAAATTACATAATTAATAGCTTATACAGGAGAAATTAATTTATTGCACAGTAAAACTTGATAAGGCAAGTGTCTATATCTGAAATAAGTGCCCAATAAGACAAGAGTGAAAAGTCTGTGCTTCAGAATCAGATTGTTTAATAGAGATGTCTCTGAAAACAGGTGGTTGCTCGCTCACTCAAGTTTCACTGTACAAGTTACATATTTGAAAACAAAATGAAGATAACCACTACTTTTTAGGAATAATACTGCATATTGTAAAATTATCCAAACAGTAAATCCTAGAACTGTACACAGTTTTTTAAATAGCATATTTAGCTTCTTTAAGCTTAACAATAAAAATTAGTTAAAACATTTACTTTGTATATAAGCAGATTCTTAAAGTAGTGGCGATTAAGATAAAAAAATTTACTTGCAAATTCCGATATATTAGTTATTTTCAAATTTAATAAGATTCAGATAATATATTGAATAGGATACAGTTGGTTGGTGATTTTTATTTGGTGACTTTCCGGTGCTAGAATTCTAATTGTCTACATTCAATATTTCTGTACAGATTTTTATGAAAAGGCTATTTCGATTCAAAATTTGTGCAAATTTAATTATTATCATGTATTTAATATATTAGAAGGTTTAATTTAACAGAACCTACATTTTTACAAAATTTGAATGGGAAAGGTCTATATTACAGAGGAAAATGACATTAAAATACATCAACATAGTTATTTTCAAACTTACAATATAAAAAAAGAATTACATTATATTTTTTCGCAAACGTATTGCAGATTCAGGCTGCATATTGCTTTTTGCTTACCTAATTGCTTCCCACAGTATACTTAAATGAACTATGGTCACTTTATAAGGAGAAAATGGATGTTTTTGTAAAGAAACAGAGATTTATTGGAAGCCATTGTTGGGTTTTTCCCTGGAGTAGGACCATTTAAGTCAATAGGGGCATTAGGCTAACTAGGCATATGTCTAGAGTCCAGGAAGATGAAAAAAAACTATACTGTTGTACACAATTTTGCTTTTGTATTTTGTAAATGATAATCAGTGACATCTTAATAGGTGGGCATCTTCACACACCTCTTCAGAAATATCTGCACTTTCTCCTGGTATGGTTTTATACAATATTTCATGCCTCCTTTTAAATTTATTGAACCATCCAATGCTAACTTGAAAATTTGAGTGTCCCAATTCCCGAGCAAAATTGATAGCTTTTTGTTGGATCATTAGACCAGAGAGAGGTGCATTTTTATATCGAATTATCCTTACCCATTTTAAAACTACTGCTTTTGTGCTGAATGATTGAAGAATGATTTTTTAAAATTGTTGACACACTGCTCGTTGCTATACCATACTTTAAAGCCACATCTTTCTTCCTCATTCCTTTATCATCATCATCTACAAGTTTCACTTTATCCAAAAGACACAAACACTTTCACTTAGACATTTTGAGCGAGTTAACATACAGGCGAGAGATATGTGCACTGATTGAAAAAGAATGTGTCCTACACAGTCAGGCCCACAACAAAAACCAGTTTTACCCTGTGGAATGCAGTTTCCATCGCCTCTGTTGGAAATACAAAAAATTTGAGGTTGAATTTCTTGATGTGAAATAGTAAAACATCATAGTGTTAGCAGAGTAGCTGAAGCATAAGAGTGAATGAAATCACAGTACAAAGTGAGTAAAAGAAATAATAAAATTGATTTCTCACAAACACAAAACTAGAAGCAAATCATAAGAGTGTGCATCCTTAACTGCGATGCAGCTCATGAGAAAAATGTTGACATTAGAAAAACATCAATCTACAAACCAAGCGTAGCCACAACAGATTATTAATAACTGTTTACTCAGAAAAAATCGCGGTACTTATCGGTTATAGGGACCATGGGTTAGCGACTACTTTTCCGAGTTGTCGCCAACACAAACGTTGGCAATATAATCCGATATTAGAAATTCACTACAAACACAATGATTACAATTTAATATATAATGTGTGAGGTTTGATCAACTTCACTTAACAAAAACATATTGTGTTACATTGAAATTTGTAGCGGCCCAAACTCAGCTATTGCCGATAAAATGTTATTAAATTTATCATTACTGGTAACGCTTTGCCACATAAATTCTGCAAGATATGAGTCCAAGTGCTGTCTCGCAGTGCCTTTATGCTTTTTGTTATGCCATTTCACGGATCCCCAGAGTCTCTATGGTCTGCCTATGAGTCCTGGTTTCAGGATCCATGAAGTTATACCAATGGTTTACTTTCAAATGTTGAAAGCCAGTGTAAGCCACGAAATATGAAAACAGCGCCACCTACTTATAATATCATCAACCAGTATAAACTAGAATTTGGCGTGGTTGCTATGTGTTGCTTTGTTTGGCTTCATGTTAGCTGAGTTTGGGCCGCCACAAATTTCAATGTAACACAATATTTTTTTGTTAAGTAACGTTGATCAAACCCCATTATATATTAAATTATAATCATTGTGTTTGTAGTGAATTTCTCGTATCGGATTATATCGCCAACGTTCGTGTTGGCGACAACTTTGAGAAGCAGTCTGTAACCCATGGTCCCTATAACAGATAAGTACCAACATCGCTCCACAAACTGAGCATAGCCACAACCAGCTATCAATAACTGTTTACAGTTGCTTATCAAGACTTATCGAGTTATGCTGTATTCTACACTAGGAACCTGAGTACTGGCATTTCCAAAATCTGGTATTTATACAAGTTCAGTTTCATGATGCTTTCGGAGTATTCTAATTTCCAGTAATAAGGAAAATTAGCATATTCCGGTCAGCTATGGTACAATCTGCAGGATTTCAAATGAAAACATATCTGAAACAAAACAAATGATCCGGACTCTAAACAGTTAACCAGAAACAAACTATAATTTAACTTTTAAAACAGTATTGGTATGATCATAGTGTTTTGTTTACTTATATTATCTAACACTCGGCCCTCTCCTGCAGATTGTGTCGTCAAAAGACACAGAAAAGTATTCAATTTTAAAAATTTTTACAAATGCAAGGTAGTTGTTCAAAAATATTGTATATCATGCTAAATTTTTAGTGTATAAACATAGGTTACGAACAATGTTAAATCTGATATATAAGCATATGCATGAAACACACATGACTAAAATTAAAAATATATACAAAAAGATCTCTATGCATGTAGCAGGAGATTCATATAAATTCAAATTTATTTCCTCACCACACAGTTGAAATTAACAGTAACTAATCTACTTGTTGAGGTATTTTAAAAGTTTGTATTTAGTATAATGAAATTTTTAAAACTTTATACATCGCCACATGGTTGAAATCAACAGTAACTAATCTACATGTTGAGGTATTTCAAAAATTTGTATTTGGTATATAGAAAATTTCAAAACTTTGCACATTGCCACAGTTGAAACTCATTTGTAACTAAAATACACAATGAGGGATTTGTAAAAGTTGTATTTTACTCAATTTTGGCTACAATTTTAAACAATCTATATTTATTTCAATTTACGCTTTAAAAATTTCTTGAATTTTTATCTTTTAAAAATTTCTTCACAAAATTTAAAAATCATTTCTTTAGTAATAGGTTTAGTAAAACCATCAGCTTTATTATTTTTACTATTGATAAATTTAATCTCAAATAGTTTCTTTTCAACTAAATTTCAAAGAAAATGGTATTTGACCAATTTAAATAATAAATGAATGGCAAATCATTAGATTTTAAACATCATTTTATTAAAACATCCATCAGACATACATATAATTTAAAAGCCAGAGCGCTTTAGAGTATCATCATACCCTTCCTCCGTGTCGTTATAACGCCAATTCCATTCCGTTATCATTACGGACACTAACAATTTTATGATTAAAAAACCTTTCTGCTCTATTCTGGAATTGTTTAAACTTGTCAAAAACTTCGGAGTTACTTTCCTAGAGTAATCATCCGTTATGCTTAAAAATAATTAGCCCCACCACGTGATGATTTTGGCATTGGACCACATACATCCATATGGATCAGTTCCAAAGGTTTCTGTGATCTTATTCTACCTACTGGCTTAAATGAAACACGTTTAGAGTTTGCAATTTAACAGCTTTTACAATCCAACTTTCTATCATTTATCTTTGGTAAACCATTTACAGCAGACATCTTACAAGTACGGTGCAAATTTGCAAAATTTATGTGACAAAATCTTTTATGCCAGAGTCTAGTATTTCCCCCTACCTCAGTAGTGGATTTCACTTGCCTTTTACTTTTAAAAATATCAAATTCAGAAGGCTTAGCATTATCTTTTAAAACTTTTGCACTACTAGAACTTACATTTTTACTATTAAAAATCTTACTGGCATTAACATTTTTAAAATTACTGTTACATACAGACTTACTTTTAAAAACTTTGTCATTTGTAACATTTACTTTACCATTATGATTTA